>JACEVL010000129.1:1426163-1838663 GCA_020284085.1 Aporrectodea caliginosa | reverse complement strand
TCTTCACTTGGCGGCTGACTAGCCGCGCCTCAGATTCACATTTCGGTGTGACCTTGCGCGCGTTAAAAATTAATTATTAGGCCTAATAATAATACTAATGCACGGATGTATGCATGTTTAATGTATGTATTATGAATGTATGTTTGTATGATGTATGTTCATGTATGTAGGCCCTATGTATGTATGTATGTATGTATGTATGTTCATGTATGTAGGCCCTATGTATGTATGTATGTATGTATGTATGTATAGGCTATGTATGTATGTAAGTAAGTATCTAGGGCTCTAGGCCTATTTGTTGCCTAGCCTAGAGCCAGGCCCCCCAGAGGGGGGGCAGAGAGGGGCAAAAACCCAGGGGCCCGGCGACTTTTAGGGGCCCGGGCTGGGCCCAGCAATCAACTTATGAAAAATATTATAATCTGCAGTTATACAAAGTTTATGAAATGCTTTTTTAAAATATAATATTACGGACACTTAACTACAATAGTTGCATATATAAATATAATTTTGAAGGGTTGTACCCTCACTATTATTATTTCAGTTTGCTTTTTAAAAATTGCTCTCATAAAGTCTAAGGATAGTTAGGGGCCCGTGACTACTCTGCCTAGGGGCTAGGAATTTCTATCGGCAGCCCTGCCTAGAGCTCCTTTTAAGAATTTCACAACGGCGCTTAACATGGCAATCTAATGTAGCCTACCTAAACGGGCGCGTCACAATTAAGGCTCCTTACCTCCGAGGACGTCTTTAATAATGTAATCTAACATTTATAAAGCGCCACTTCAAGAATAAGCTCATCAGTGGTGCTCCAGAACCAGTGAAATAACTTTAATAATAGACTTCAGTTGCTTGTGAAACTGTGGAAGGTACAAACTGAGGAGCTCGAGCCGCAGCTCTCTCTCTCTTCGTCTCTCTCTCGGCGAATCCATCTGGTGGGTCAAACATGGGCAAAACTTCTGTACTGAGCTGTAGCAGTAGGCATACGAAGGACCGTCAGAAGCTCGAAGGGTGCGGGGACCGAGAAGACCTAAATGCGAAGTCCTTAAGGTATGATGGAGCGGAGCCGATGAGAAAATTGCGCCTAAGGATAAGGATCTTAAGCTGAATACTTTGCTGGATTGGATGGGGAGCCAGTTCAAAATATCCCGCATGAAGGAAGCTATATGGCCAAACCTGGGACACCTCCAATAAGACGGGCAGCGGCATTAGGAACGGACTGAATCTTCAGCACATTATAGCTAGTGAAAATCCAGAAAATATAGCGTTACCATTAAAGTCCATCCTGGTGCGCCGTGCAGATAAGGGCGTGAATTAAAGTACATGTAGTGACGGCATGCAAGTAAGAGAGCGATGGAGGCGATAAAAGCATAAGCAACAGACACTGTCTGCACTGTCAGGCGATTAGAGATTCCGGTCTACAACTCCAAGATCACGGACTGTGGTAGAGAAAAGAATGTCCGGTAATCTGTGGCGTAGAGACAAGGTGTCGATCTTAGCTTAAGCTGATCGCTAATATATATATATATTTTTTCGTTTATTGAACAAACGGGTGTGACACACCGCAACCCGGTACAGAAAATGACAGAGAAATAAATGTTTGGTGTTCCAAAGTTACTGCTAGGTTGGTAAGGTCCGGCGATAAGGTTTCAGCGCAGGCTATCTCAAGGTGCCAAAGTAAGTAGGTCTTATCGTCCATAGGTGGTAGTTGAAATTCGTGAGCTTCTCTCGAAAGTTTTCGTGGACGAGGATCGAAGCAGAATCAGCCAACGTTGAAGAGGGTCCATGATCGTCTGACTTTAGTTGGGTCTCGGCGACGATCAGTAGGCCAAGGCCATACTCAATGAGCCCCGTCCGCAACTGGTCCAGGGCGTGAGGCTTAGCGATGGAGCAGGCATTGATGTAGAGAGCCCTGGCAACTGAGTCACAACGCGCCTCGTAGAGTGGGACCCACCGCCAGTGGCTCCCCTATAGCCCTTTGGGCGAATGTTGTTAAGTTCGCAGAGACGGGTGGCACCCGGCTGTTCCACCGGCGGATTAGGTTGTACAGCCGGCGCACGGCGAGCCGCGTACAGCTGACCAAGGCGGTAGCGGAGTACAAGCCCCGAGCCGTCCATCGCACCGACACGCTCCACTGGACCGTGACGAACGTTCAGTCAAAAGAGACACCAAAAACCGCGAAATTGACGAATATTCCACTTTTCATCGATAGCCGCCAACAGTAATGCGTGACATCAGAATGTGGGCCCAACTAATGTGATTGTCAGGGAAAGTCCAGAAATCTGTGGCGTAGAGACAAGGTGCTGATCTTAGCAAGCTGATCGCGACCACCAACCCATTAGAACTGGGTCTTAATAAAGTTTAATGGGAGGCGGATGGATTACATCCAGAGACTATTAAGGGCAGAAGTTGCATCAAGAATCCTCGGTTAGAGAGAGGACGTTCGCAAAGGGCATGGGGGCAGAGTAATGCCAAATGCGGACGAGGAAGAATTGGTCCAAAGTAGGTCAGTTTTCCAGATTAACTTTATGGACGACACCTTGCATAATGTAATCAGCCATTTATGTTGCGTTTTTCATTGCTGCCATTATGTTCTGTGCATCAAAAATGTAGCAACTACCGGGTCACAAAATGCCAATAGTTCAGTTGGATAAAATTTAATTTCATTGAATGAATTAAGCTGCTTCTAAACATCACCAACAAATCTCCAGAAACAATTAAATGTATGGTTCAGTTATAAATAGTTTCTCCACCCGATTCAAATAACACCTAGGGTTGCCATCACATGACAAAGCCAACCATCATGGTATCCCATACAATGGCAAAAGCACATGAACCCAATAACCTTCTGGATCCACTGATTCCGTGATCTTTGGATTATAACAAGCCTTCGACTACGGTCTCACACTAGCTACGGTCTAAACGAGGGATAATTAATAAACTCTAAAACACAAAACGGCACAACTTTTCTAAAACGTCAAAACCAGGCGAGACACACGATAGGACTTCCCTAACAAACTGAAACGTCCCCGTCGCTGCAGTGGAACCAAGAATTGAGTATGTGCTGCTGTACAGGGTGCGATGCATGGCTGGCAGTTATGGCATTCGGAGACAAGACAGGGAGCAAAACAAGAGCAGTAAATGTATTTTAGAGATACATCGAAACCAGGAAGAACATGTTCCTCCCTTCCTCCCAGCTATAGACAGCACCTTAGTGCTTCATATACATCCTACGCTGACAGCCTAGGCTTTAGAGCTTCTTTAAAAGTTATATATGATGCTGTAAGAGACCATAGATATGCATGTATAACATTGTATATATTATACAGCACTCCACATTTCGCCTATTTGGTCCCTAAATTTGCCAGATCTGCTAAAAGCCATGGCGGTCTGCTGGAAAGGAAATCGAAAAAGTACAGTGCAAAACACTTCAGATGAAAACTGATATGACAAACTATCGCTTAGTACTATGTAGATGAAAGATTGGTCCGTTCCAATGCATTTCAACATAAAATAATTCTGTTAGGACTAGGGTTGTTAAAATCGGTTTTTTTGGCAATCCGAATTTCGGTTTTAGAAATCCGATTTTAAACCGAATTTCGTTTTTTATTGGCCTTCATAGAAAATTTAATATATCATAACGCAAGTTATTTTATATATTAGGTACCTTATCGTATGTTAAATAAACACCTTCTTATCTGCCGGCTATAATCGATGAAAATAATCGTAAACACTAAAGAAATGCATGAATTAATTCTTTCTGGCATTTCTTGAAATTTTTACTACAAAACATAATTTAAACAAAATTCGTTTTGTCAATAATAAAACCGAATTTCGTTTTCAAAACCGAATTTCAACATAAAATAATTCTGTTTAATAGGACAAAAAGATCGGTTATTATGAAAATGATTTTCGGTTCCATTAATACAACTCAAAGCAGTCTTCCTTCCGATTAGAGGGAATGTTACTTGATGATTGAGGGTAAAAAAACTCTCCCTACATCAAACACGGCGCTGTATGATACCATAATTACCATAATTATGCCTCTCAACACTTTAACGACGAAAGCGTACTAAAAGCGGTTAGGAAACCAATGCATGTCGTTGTTAAAGAGTTAACAAGTACGGTAGACTTTTATAGCATATCACTTAACAGTTGGATTGCAGTTGTTTGATCAGCCTGTTGCTACGCTTGATGGATGAGGCACAATTAAAGATGGATGGAAAGATTGATGGCTGAACCATGAAGTCTATTGGCCAGGGTGAGAATTGCTGGGGGGTTGGGGGTTCAACCCCCTAGTCTTTCTAAGGCTCCCATAGTAAAGTCTACATTTCACACCCAAATTGCACATAAATCAACGTCTAACCCCCCATTATTTTTTACAATTCCCATACTGCTATTGGCTAACTTGTTACAATGATAGATGTATAATTCCACACATGGTCTACTTTTGGATGTAATGTTTACAATGTCAGTCTATTTAAAATCTTTGCCAACAGCCTGAATAACTTAACTGCAAAAAATTAATCTCAGCAGCCTACAATAATCAGTGTACGGGGTGTGCATCATTTACCGCTGGTAAGTCATGCAGCTATAAAGCGCTTCAGGCTGTCATTGCTGTGTTCACAGAATAGTCAATATGAAACACTGTCTTTCGATTTAAGTGATCTGCACTGTAACTCCTTAACAGAAGGCTTGAGGGTCTTAGAGAAATCATGGAATCGCAACTGATAGAAAATAGTCATAATTAGCAGACACTGTGCAATCCAAAAACCATGCCCACACCTGTGAATACCTAGGTAATTATATACAAACATACGTATACATCTCATACGAACCTACAAGGCTGTGCAACATACAATGATCACAGACGACCATTGCAGAAATAATCACAAAGAAAACCACAACAACCATGGCAACGTAATATGATCATAAAATTAGTTACGACAACAATTCCAGGACTGATTACGGAAAACAGATCACAAGCAATGGTCTATGACTACTATGAAAAAATCTTGAAATTCATTGTGAAAACAATCAATGATCACATAAAATTATGACGAATCACACAGCTCTCCCACAAATCTAAAATAAAATTAATGGCAAAACAAGAAACTAAACGATATACAGACGCAATGACGCATCTCTAAATGTCTAGGCTTCTCAAACTGTGGAAGCACCCGTCCTTGCTTTCCAAAATTTTGGCAAACTTCAGTTCTATAATTTTCATGGAATTGTGAAAACCTTCATGATCTAGTTCCCCAAAATTGTGGTAACTTTCTTATCTTTGGTTTTTCGAAATTGTAGCAATTCTGGCATGAAGCTGCTATAATTCTGTCAACTTTTATTGCACATCTCTGTATTGAAGCAACAGGTTGGTTTGCTAAAAGTTCAAAATGGCCTCAAACAAAGATTTCTTTTTTACAAAAGTCTTGAGTTCTTTATTACACAGGCTTACAACCGCACAATATAGCACTTGATAATGTGATTTATTAGTCACACAGACAATATCTGCCCGGATGTTACATCAGAATTTGCCAGGCACCACAGAACAAAGATATGGTAAAGTTAAGTGGCTTTGTTACTTGAACTAAGCAATACCTGAGAGGGAAGTATTGAATATAACAAATGAATATACCATATTTATAAACAATCATGCCAAGAAATGTTAGTGCTGGAAATGACTGCCATTTGACCTTACGGAGGTGGGAGTCAACCCCTCGGTATTTGTAGCAGGCCGAAAAGCACCATGCTTAAATCAGAAGCATCCGCCAAAGATCGCATGTGTTTGTGCTTTATCAACTTTATAGTCACTATAATGCTAGGTACTCTGTAATTTCCATCACAATCCAAGATCCCCATTGGCAACTTTGCCAAACTTCTTCCAAAATCTTCAATAAATTTCTCTCTTACAAGACAAAATTCAGATTTGTTTGACCAATTACAGTGCATGCAGCCCACACAACAGTGCAGAATCTACCAAAACATCTACAATATCCAAACTTTCACAATTGCTTCTAAATCCACCAGTCAATCTGCCTCCAATGGAACATGAAACACTAACTGCAACTACTCATTTTGCTTGACTAATTTCTAACATTTCTACTTGTTAACACACAATTTGCCAGTTTATGAAAACTCACCAAAAATTTGCAGTCACAGGTGACAAAAATATTCACGATATAATGAGACAGCTGAATTTTTTATACAAGTCAAATTAGAAGCAACAGCATCAAAGGTGGACAAGTATGATGGTTTCCTTCAAGAAGACAAAACCAACACCAGGATGTGTTTCACAAGCATTCTTAAAACAATTAAGTGTTCTGTCTGGTCTAAACAACTACCAGCTCATAATCCATCGACTTGTACAGCGAAGATACAAAACTGACAACTGTATATACATATTCCTGGTTTTTTAATCTCCAATTTACACCACAAGAAGTGAGATTGCTGTTTCTGTTTGTCACGAGACGTCTCTGGTGACCATGTTGCCAGTCTGAAAACTCCAGCTTTACATTCAGAACTGAATCCACACTAACTCTCATAACCTTTACACAAACTAGCATCACATAACTGCTTAGTTATTGTGTACCTAACATAAGACACTACACCAACCAAAGTGAAGTTGTTCATACCGAAAAGGCCAATCGCCCACGAACCAAGATGACGCCGATGGCGGAAATGCAGCAAGTCCGTCCAATCACCTTCAAACAGCAATGTGAAGCACACTAAGGACCTGCTGAAGAGCTACGGTCAAAGCCTCTGTGTGCCATCTGACCTTGCAAAGAGCCTTGCACTCATTTCAACCAACCAACAACATTGCACAGTTCTGGAAAATGATTCTAGCGGTCTTGGCTCAAACCTTGTACTCTGCTGTATCCCTATAATGAGGGCCTTGCTGTCTGTAAGGCGGATAAGCCGTTGGCAATGGAGGCCGGGTGGCTGTGTTGCGCCCCGTGGGTGAATTTGGTATGGCATTTAACCTCTGTAGCACCGGCCGAGCAACAGATTCCCGCGTGGACCCGCTGAGTCGCCGCGCCGACCCACGACCGAACTCGCCGAAGGCTCGTCCAGCACCTTCGCTAGTGTACCCCGACTCCTTGAAACCCAAAAGAAACGGAGGAGGGTCTTTCCAGCTGCCAGCAAGAACTGGCTCTGGGGTACGAAGAGAGGCACGAGGTGCAACAGTTGGCTGGCGGATCGGACTGCTCGAGCTGGTGTGACGGGTTCGTTCGCTCGGTTGGGGCACCATCAGAATCTGGGGCTGGAGCGCCTGGACCGTCGGGTACTTCATGTCGGAAGTAAGAGGCCTGATGGACGTCTCTTCCGGCGGATACACTGGAACCCTGGCCACGTTCAACATAGGGTTGGAGGGCAACATGGCATGGACGGGGTAACCGGAGAGACCAGAGTCAGGAAAGCTGTGTTTGTCGGCGACGTTGTTCGTATTTGACGGAGCGAGGAGCCACCTCTTCTGGCTCATCCCTATATCGTGTGACGCAGAAGAAAGTCCAGCAGACGAAACGTGACTCTTCAGCTGATCATGATCTTGCAGAAGCGAACAGTTTTTTTGAGTTAGCATCATCTGAAATCAAATCAATCAATCAGTGAATCAATCAATCCATGAATCAATCACACAACCCATACCATCAGTAACTTAACCAGTGACTCAAACCTTTGACCACTCAAAGGAACAGCTCATCATTTACATAAAATGACCACAGAAGAAATTAAGAAATAGTTGCAAAATGCAGAGCAACAAAGGATGTCTGCAGCAAATCAGTTAATTTCTATAAAACGAGCTGAAAACATCATTCAAATAAAAAAGTGCTATAAAGTAGAGTAAAATAGCCTGCATTTGAAAATACAAGAGGATCGCAACTTGAACAGCTTGGATGATTTAAATAATGTAGGAAAATCTTACTAATGTTTCAGAGTAAATTATGTACGCCATTACATCTTAAATTTTGCAAATATATTCTCAGGCGCTAGCATTGGTCAGGTAAGACTGAAGAGATATGTGCAGCAAGCATCCTGGTACATTTTCATATGTACCAGAATATACATAACCATGGTTTTTCCATCTAGTGTTTTTAACCTGTTTTAGCTGGTGTTGGTCAGTTAAACGAGCAACTTTATATACATATTCCTGGTTTTTAATCTCTCATTTATGCCTTTGCAAGAAGTGAGATTTTTTGTGAGTGTAAGAAAGTGATAAACTGTGAGATGGTTACAAATTTGTCATTTTCCAACAACAAAGTGTGCAAGAAAAATGAAGGATTAAATATATAATCATAACTGAACTAAACTGGAAATATGACAGAACAACTTTGCTCAATGCATGCCATTTGACAAACAAAGACTATTAAGTACATGTGTCACTGAACAAGTGTCATCACGGCAAAGCCGCTGTAAAGGCATGACCATCAAAAGGCATCATTTATAGGACAAAGCAATTGCAGGAGCAAGACTACTGCTACTGGATTTGTCAATCAATAATAAAAAAATCTGATATTACAGTCACTCAAAGACAGTATTAGTAGGCATTCAAAGGTGAGACCAGAATGAACAACGAGTCCTGCTAACAGGGTCACCTAGTTTCTTATGACAGAATTCATGATGACATCTTCAACAGTTTATCAGTTTTTGTTAACTCTATAAGTGCAGTGTTATTTTAAATATTTCCACATCTAAGTGCAATTAACGCTTTGAATGTCATTTCATTGTACAAATAATTTTATAGTCATTTGTGCCAGCAACTACGACTAAAATGGGTGATCAGGCGTTTCGGATCACTGGCGCATGTGCCTGGAAGTTTTCCTGTACTCATTCAGGAAGGCAAAAGCCTTCGTGTTTAATAAAAGGTTAAAATTTAATTTACTAAGTAACCCTTATTTGAGCTGACAGTGTAAAGTATCCTTGAAGTAGCTTGCTACTGACTATGCTGTATAAATTGTCGTAATTATAATTCTTGCGACTGATACTGAAATTGGATAAACAAGCAACTGACTTCATCGTTTCATATGCCATGTTCTTTCCAGCATGGTATCATTCCTAGCTGCTCATTCTCAGTTGGCAAATATTTCAGGCACGGCAGAGGACTTAGCTACGGTAACAGTAATGGCAATAAGATTTCTCTTACTCATTTTTACCCACACACCAGGAATAGAAGTCTAGTGTTAGTACATTTATCAAACGTACCTGGTTAGTTACAAAAGGCAAGGCGGAAAAAAGAAATGACTACAACGAATTTTATCTTCTACGATCAGCTTCTGATCTTATGCATCTGTAATTGCAAAACAAGAACAGAAACTAGAGGCCAGCCAGCACATACGCACTGAAGGCCTCTTAACAACAAATCAAAACTCACTAGATCATGCAGGATGGAGGTTATAACAGATTTTAAAAAGCTTGTTAGGTATAAACTAATCTAAAAACTAAGGGTTAAGGTAATTAAATATACAACTGTCTTTGAAACTGGGTTCCGGTCCCAGTTATGGTTTGATTGAATGTGTAGCACTATTTTAAAACTGTTCGGAAACACTTTCTGGTATCAAAAATGAGATCTATTTATCAACTGATCTGCAAATTTAAAAACAAATCTGAACTCGGTAAATTAATGTCTGCATCAAAAAACAAATCTCTGCTTCATTGCTACAAGCGTGCTCAAAAGTGGCGCATATTCAAAATAAATATGCATGTAAAATACCAATCTGCATGCTCAAAAACCATTTGTGAATTTCAAACAAGAATGCATGTCCTGAATTGATCTGTGTGCGCAAATAAGAAATGATGCCCAATGGTTTTCTCTACCGACACTTTGAACAGCCAAGTAGGTGCAACACTAGTTTCATATGTCTAGAGACTCTAGACATTAGATACATGAATTTCATAATCCAAATGAACTTGCACATGCCAAAGCACAGGAAAAGTAGTATGCTCAGTTAGTTTTTATTCTTATTTTTCTCTAAAAATGTGCATTCCTGTTGCCACTGGTTTTGATCTTGCATTTCAGTGAAAATGTGCATTCACATTGCAACTGTATCCCTCTAGGCCTCTAAGGTGTATATACATAATGTGAGTGTGTGCCTGCATATCTGTATGCAAGAAACATCACCAGTGTAACTGTGAAGACATGAATATTTGTAAACATGGCACAAGCAAGATATATTTGGATCATTGCTACAAAATTCTCATATCCAATAATCCAAATATATTTGTCTAGCATGAACACTCTTGCATTCAAAAATCCATCATCAACAGATTTCCACAAGCAAAACATAACTACAAAGCACATTTCCATTCAGTCTAAACGAATGCTTCAATACATGGATGAATGTACAGCCTAAATACCAACACCTCTTAGCATTTTATCCAAAATAATACGAAAGCATACTAAGACAATTTTGGCGTCAATCAGGAACACTAACTAATGGTAACAGCCTACTGTAAACTACATGGATGAATGTACATGTATTGTGCGTTTAGATAGTTTCTGTGAGTATAAAAAAATTAGCAAAGGTGCAACATATGAATGGTTATGTGTAAAAATGACAAGCATTCATACATTTTAAATAATAAGTTTCTGTGTCATATATCCCTTTCCTTTCACAGAATCTTTAAGAAAAATGTAGAAAACATTTTTGGGAGATCTTTTGCAACAACAGTGCCTTCTTAAAATAGTTTGGCATTAACTACTTCCAGTAAAATAAGATGTAGGGAAATACTAAGAATCATAGACAGTAGTCAAAAGTTCAATACTAAACAGTAATCAAAAGTTAACAAACACATTCCATGTCTGAACAATAATACAGTACAGTTTCTATTCCTAGCTCGTTTTGTTCCCAATAATCGCTTCAAAATATTAGGGTGACTTTGTATAGGCATTGTCAACCTCTACCCAACTGTTGAATTCATTCATTAATTCATGCAAGTGGCTCAGATGTTTGAAGTCACCTCTAGTTTCCCAACAGGTGGCCATTCCTTAGCATAAAACAGCATGCAGTGAGTCCCCTCCTAAACTCTCGTTGAATATCATTCAAAACAGATCCCAAGCTACTGAATTTGAACTGTTATTCAATTGTTCTATATATCAGATCATTTTAATACTACCATGGAAGAGTTTCAATCCTAAAAATCTATAAAAGTTATAGACGTAGGTTTGCCACTCCTTAAGGTTTGCTAAATCCACTTGTTTTTGTAAGAAGTCAGGCCAAATTTTTCAAAGTTTCAAACTTCTTAACCCTTTAACGATGAGCATATACTAAAATGTATGGGGAAACCAATGCAGCTCGTCGTTAAAGTGTTAAACCAGAACTTCACTTCTATTGAAAGTCTAAGAAATAGATCTATGAAAAACTGAGATATAAAGCTTTTAAATCTAGCCCGACACAAAACAAACAGCATGTCTGGCTGCTTCACACATAAAACAGCCGAAAACTGCTAAATCTTCCGAAATATTGTGAAGCAAAAACTTCGTTAATATCTACGGTAACACAGGCAAATGAAAACCCAGAAACCTTGTTGTAATCTTTCGTGCTGCGTTGAGATCCATTGTTGACATCGACATATACTTTAACAGAATTCTCTGAGACGTGGTAAGTGGCTGCCAGTGACTCAGCATTCACCGTAAACTGACGCTGTGGCTTATTGGAAATTCTGTACAACCAAAGGCAACATACAGGCAACGTTGTATCTGAATATCTGCTTATCGCATTTTGAGAACCCATCAAAAACATTGCAAACATGGCCATCTAAGGAAAAGGGATCTAAACTGTCAACTTAGACAAAAGCAGAACATGTAACGTGAGCCGAATTAGTGTATGTATATTCATTGGAAAATTATTTCAGAAACATGGTCCAATGCAAGACGGTGCACGTTTTTTTGTGTTGATGTATGGAATTGAGGGCCCACAAGATCTTAATCGGCAGCATTCAACACCCCAACTACTTCAATTCCAACACAAACAGCTCCCTCAAGCATGCACTGAATCTATGCTTTTAATTCAACCTTAATATAAAAAATATACTAAACAAATATTTGCTCTAAATATTATGGTGTCAATAGTGTCAAAAATTGACTTCGTGTGAATAAAACCACCTTTTCATAAATATTCACTATTTATAACTCACTGGGAAACATTACATCAACTAGTAAATATAATGTACATACATGTATACTGTCAAGAGACTAGCTTTTTCAAAAAAATTCAATCATTTTATAGCTTTTAAAATATCGATTATAAATATTCACTTCCAGCTACTTAAATTCGAATGGCAAGTGGCAGAAAATTTTATTCATCATCTACTATTTCACAACATTTAGATGTGACTGAATCTGATACTAGTATTAGTCTCAGATAACAGAGATGAGGGAGATATCCCAACTGCTAAATTGGCATATCAGCTTGCACAAACCTTGCAGCAGTTCTGCTGATCCAGTAAAGGAAGGACGTTGGAGGACTCCAGTTAAGATCCTCTGGAATGACTACATACAAGCCTATGTAGCAGATATTAAAAGCTGCAACCTGCAATGTTGAGCTGGTCAAGCTGGAAACTAGTGAACTTCAACAAGAGACTGCTCTCAGACAATCCAATGTAGAAACGATGCAGAAATGAGCAACCACAATGTCTCCACAAAGTGCAGCCTTGGCCACTCAAACAACAAATAATTCTCTGGCGCATACTATGTTACTAACGTAATGCACTATAGTCTGAGGCCATTACATAGAAGTGCCAGCCAAGTGTAAGTTACTCACTTTGGCCAAACAGGGCCACAGAGAAGATATTCACAGTTCTTCCAGCAACCCAAATGATATGGATTCGTAATTCCCTTCATCTTTCCCGTCACCTGCAAACCAACATCATTGCAACCAAATAATCCCAATGTACATGATCACTCATTTACATGTATACAGAGCAGAAATGTCCTCGGTAACTGCAAAAATAATTTTTAAATACAGCACTCTTCGTAAGTTAGATACTTTTGCAATGTTTAGCAGGGTTAGTTGTTGGCTTGATTGACAGATGACTGAAGCAACAGCGAGTTTTAAAGTTACTCTTTAAAAATATTAAAATTCTGAACTTTAAACTGAGAGACAAGATCTTTCCATGTCAAGAATGCAGTATCAGTATGTATAACCTTCAAATTTTCAACAAACCCCACTCACTTCATCATCAATGCCATCATCACCACTAATACTTTCACCATCTTCAGTTTCAGATGACAGTCATTTTCGCAAGAGTTGATTAGAGTGAGCGACAATTAGCTAAGTCATTTGTTAAGTCTCATGCTTTCCTCATGTTAAGTGCAAGTCTTATCTCGTTTTCACATCTCGACCCGGTCTTATTATCTTTCAATTGATTAATAGCCCATTCTACCTCTGCTTCCATGACTGAAGCAACAGCGAGTTTTAAAGTTACTCTTTAAAAATATTAAAATTCTGAACTTTAAACTGAGAGACAAGATCTTTCCATGTCAAGAATGCAGTATCAGTATGTATAACCTTCAAATTTTCAACAAACCCCACTCACTTCATCATCAATGCCATCATCACCACTAATACTTTCACCATCTTCAGTTTCAGATGACAGTCATTTTCGCAAGAGTTGATTAGAGTGAGCGACAATTAGCTAAGTCATTTGTTAAGTCTCATGCTTTCCTCATGTTAAGTGCAAGTCTTATCTCGTTTCATTTACATTGTTAATAACATTTTGATACCAATGATAAGTAAACTACGTAGACACAGCAATTATGACTAATTCTCACCTGTTCATTTGTGGTTCTTCCCCGGGCGATAAGCACAACGTGGAAACACGTCAAGCCAACAATTGGTATACTCAACAGACCAATTATTACCATAACACACATTCTGTACAGAATTCAGTCAAGGATATAATCTACTCATAACAAATTCTATTCACAGCTACGAAGATTTTTGCCTCCATACATTGTATTTCCTTCTGGTAAATGTAGACATAAGACATGATCAAGAAAGGTGCTTTTACATTACCACTTTTCCCCTCAAAACTAAGGCTACATTGAATATGTGAAAAAATAGTCAAGAAATAATTTTTCAGTGAAGGCTGGCAAAGGTTTGGCTGCATCACATTCAAAAATTCAAATATTGTACACAACATCTAGAAGCAGTTTCAGTAATAAGTAAACATTCTCAACACTTTTTGCTTTAAAACATTTGGTAGCTAGAAAACCTTGCATAGCCACACAGTGGAACGGCATTCAAAGATACGAGACGATGTTATTCGGTGTGGCCAGTGTTTTTTTGTGGTCCAAAACGTAAATTACACACAGCGCAAAAATGCTGAACATATGAAGACTGAGCGAGACGAGAAACTGGAAGAAGTAGCGATAATTACGACGACCAACACAGTTATTCACCCACGGACAGTGATGGTCAAACACCTACAGATCAGAACAGCAGCAAACTATGCAAAAACAGACAAATAAAGACACATACAATAGAAACTATTTGTAACACCTGCAAATCATTTTCAAACTGTCTTAAAATGCACTTGTTTACCCGGTAGATCAGTTAGATACTCATGCATGCAGTGTCTTTGTGTGGTACTTAAAAAACCGCTATAAATTGTCTGAATTAAGCTCAATTGATATACATCAGAACAGCAGCAAACTTATGCACAACAGTTAAACACAGACACATAAACCAAAAGCTCATTATAATACCAGGAGCTCATTGCAACATCCTTGGGAGTAATACCACGACCCTCCTTATAAGTATATAAATAAGATTTTCTCACAACAAAATCATTTTCAACAGCTGAACTAATTCATGTCCCCGATCATATGATCTCCGAATTTGTCTATCTGTCTTATCATGGAACGTGTTAGACCGAAAATCTACTGTACTATGTACAAGTTTGAGTAACTTGCTGCAATTCTTTGTTTCTTACTTAAACGTATTTCTGGTTAAATGACTGTTTTCATGCTTATCTCGTTAGTTCTATTAACAGCTAATACACTAGCCATTTAGCTAGATCATTAGTTACTGTAAGATTTCTGTAAACATCCATCATTCAACAGAAATATTTAACAGTCATAGAACTGCACCTGTGACACTTTGCACAACCAATGTCATGCATAACAAATTAGCAAGTCAAGAACTCAAGATCTTAAATTTCCATCACTCAGTGCACTTATGGCAACTACAATATGGTTTCAACATTTTGAATACCAAGTAAGTGTGCACATATATATGATTTAATTGTTTAACACTTAAACGACGAGCTGCAATGGTTTCCCAGTCAGTTTTAGCACTCTCGTAGTTCAAGTGTTAAGCATACTGACATTTTACATCAATAAACATCACATGGTATATCACAAGTACATTGTTCATGTCTGTGGCCGGCACTCATTCATAGGAGTTGTCCAAACATATGGAACTCTCTTTACACAGTAACACGTGCAACTCACTACTGAGCCTATCTCCTGCTCTAAACTGAACCCTTACTTCTTCCAGTCTGTTTATGATTGCTGCTTCCAGCTGTCTGGCCACAATGCGAACTTCTAAACTTTGCACAGTAGCCTAATGAAATTTCATTGGTACTGTACCATATTAACGTTGTCCTATAGGGCATTTCCATACAGGCTTTACTGCAATTTAGAAACTCACCTCGATGCAGTTGTTGCAAACGCTGCAGTGAGAACTGCGAGGCGGCCGGTAAAATTTGCAAGTTGCACACCACTTCATTCGTACAGTTACACCGTGGATCTCGACACTTTTGTGCAGTGGATTTGGCAGTTCTCCGTCTTTTATGAGCTCATCTCTAGCTATAATACGTCACATATTCACAGAAAAATTAATATAATTGTAAGCACACAAGTATGCAGTCATTTGGAAGTTCACTGTCTAGTATGTACTACTTATTGGCAGAAATAATTAACCATCCTGGTATGTATGGTATGTAAACCTTCATGTTTTCACGCAATCATAGACAAATTAAAGCAACTATTTTCAATGTCTTCCATTTGAGCCAAAGATGTACAAGGAACAAGATGCAGAAAGACATAGGTTAAAGCTAACATGCCCAGTGTTATAGAAAAATAATGTCGCATTCCATACTTTGTAACAAAGAAGATAATGCTTAAAGAAACAACAAACATTTCAAGAAACCACTGAATTCCCTTTTATCCAAAGCACCATCACAAAAAGCAATCCAGATCTCACAATGTCAGCAGCACAAGTCTATCCTTGTTACTTCTATCAGCTTGCACATGTGTGCTTTTAGAAACTTTAGGAAGACTTTAGTGTATGTCCCAAAGAGCATTTGCATACTGATTTTATTATTAATTATTTCAACCATAGACAAACATTATCTCCAAAATAAAAACTGCTTAGGGTAAATGAAAATCTCTGGAGGTAAAAAGGAAAATGTCTGGAACATAATGAATTCATTCCGATTCTTTTTTCCTGTTCAATCTATGCTGTTTAGCGTAGGTTTGACAATCTTCACCTACTGTACAATAAATTTATAATGAAAAAAATCTACGGTATTTTAATTATTACTCTCATTGTTAATGCTAATTAAGTACATAATTTCTAGAATGGCAACTGCACAGAACTGGAACATGATCGAGCAATGAGTTACTAATGGAAGATCTTAGTAATACAATTGAATACAGCTGTATCGAGTCATTGTAAGTCACAAAATTTTTAGTAGCCCAATGAAGCTCTAATTTCTTTCAAGTAAATTCCGTTATTGGGCCAGTTTTCTTTGTCATTTTAGCGCAATTCCTTCCAAAAGATGCCCAAGCCTAGACATAGCTTGTTGGAAGTATACCAGTATAAGCAGGATATTATGCCAAACCTAGGGAAACTCCATTGTAGGTATTCCTATGGTTGGCATATCTCCAGCTTCATGCAGAAGCAATTGCAGTGGTTGCCAATGCACAACCACTTACGATCTTAATGCTTGTGAGTAATTGCCTTGCTGGCTGTGCTCCATGTTATCTCAGGAGTTGTGTATATCCATTCCTGGCCGTAGATTTCTTCACTCTGCTGCAACAGTGACCCGGTTGTAAACCTGACCCAACCACCCACGATGCAGCCAAATTTTTCTGTGATCACTTCAGTTTAGTAATGGGTTGCCTAGCACCCTACAAAATGAACTCCTTGGTATTTCTTTACCTCTAACTGGTCAATCCTGGTTGTCTATCATTAGGTCAGCACTACTACTTTGAGAAGGTGCTATATAAAACTGTGATTACCTTTACAATTACAGAAAATTACAAATACCACTTATAATAAAACTACAATATAAAGAGCAATTACTAATTATTGGCTTATCAGAGAATTTATTCCCTCAACCACGTAAACATGTGTCAAGTGTGGCTGTTGGAAGAGATAAAAACAAGATTCATTGTCTTTCCCAATGTCCAGCAGCTGAATACTGTTGCCTTAAAACTTGCCTTCTCTCTTGTTCTGTTACTGTTCAAACATGTATGATTTCAGGCTACATATATAAACAACATTTATAAGTTAACCACTATTCATACATCTAACCTGAAATGATGAAGATTTATTATTATTAAAGTAGGGCAAACATTGGTAAAGGAACAGCTTTCATAAAATACACACAACCCAAGGCATATTCGAAGAACAATAGAACACAGACCACACACAAAAAATCGTACAACCAATAAAAAAAACCAATATTAACGTCATAACCATCATCATAATTTAAGAATTTGAAATGAATATATTAAGATTCTCGTAATACCTCGTGGATAAACACCAGGGTCCATGAAAGTAGCAAAACCAAAATTTGCAATGACGAAGATTGTCAGCAAGCCCTGGTAGATGGCAATTCCATAATGGTATGTCATTATCAGGTATGGACATCTAGAAATAACCGGAAAATTATTGTTTACATTGTTATAAACACAATATATAATCACTTCTTTCTTCTCTGTGTCATAGAAAATATGTGTGTAAGAAGGGTACAATGCTTAAATCCTACATGGTTTCCAAGACGCTAGTAACAAGAACACTTCAGACTGGTGTAGAAATAGAGTGTTGCACCAGTGAACACTACCAATACAAGAAGTAGATATCTTATAATTATAAACAGAGACTTGTGTTCTTATTTCTATAATATTTACAATAATTAATATGGTGCTGCACAATTTGTCATAAGAAGACTTTCACAAGCCTTCATTAACGCATTTCTTAAACTTACATCTTTTAATTACCTTAAAATTTAAACCAGTAGATATTTCGCTGCAACAAACATAACATGCTCTTTTACATATCCTTATTTCCTACATTTCTTACTACATAAATACAGGCAAAATGCTTGTACAGCGAAGGCTGCTCTGGGTGCACTGCTATGTGTATCAACATAAGTCTGGTCTTTTTTTGACTATTTTCTTGGAAACCATTAATTCTCCCCAAACGAACAATTTAGCCTACCTTTGTACCCACCTTACTGATAAAAATAATTTCAGAATACCAGGATGGGGGAAAGATGTTAAATCACAACATGTGCAACATTTTGTGAGCTACACTTTCTAACTCTGCTTAATTCTTAAAATTGGTTTAGGTATACATAGACTGAGGATGGCGAACTCTGTAAATCTCAGAAAATGGCATTTGTGGAGGATTGCCATAAGAATTTACTTATTCAGCTTTCACATTTGTTTTCCACAACGTTCCTCAATTTCCTTGACAACTTTTACATACAATTACCTAAGAAAAAAAGCTTTCAGCGACACTAATAAAAGAAATAATTGCTCACTTATAACATATTGATCCAGATATATGTATCAATACAGTTCTACTGTTTAGTGTAACTTTCCAGTTAAAATAAAAGAGATATTTAAAGTAAGTAATGTGTTACGCTGTTGGTTCAGTTAATAAAAACGTATACTATAATAGAGAATTACCAAGATAGCATAGATCAAAATGCTGCTCCTGAGATAGAGAAAGAGGGACAACCTACAGCATCTGACATATACCCAAATCCCAATATGTACAGCATTATAAAATTATTTAAAATATATTTTCACCATGTTTTCATCGCTCATCCCACTTCTACTTCATAACATATTTCCATACCTCACCCAACTTCTACTATAAATATTTCGATCGCTCATCCAACTTCTAGTTTT
Organism: Aporrectodea caliginosa; assembly: GCA_020284085.1. Classification (NCBI taxonomy): domain Eukaryota; kingdom Metazoa; phylum Annelida; class Clitellata; order Crassiclitellata; family Lumbricidae; genus Aporrectodea; species Aporrectodea caliginosa. Next base: position 1,819,522 of record JACEVL010000129.1, on the reverse strand, counting down.
CCTGCAATAATTTAGCATTAATACCATTGTTTCATGGCATCCAGCTTCTACTTCTGCTATAAATATGCTCATCCAACTTCTAATGTTACTGCGATAATTTAGCATTAATACCACGTTTTCATCGCTCATCCAACTTCTAGTTTTACCTTATGAACTGCTGTACGTATTGGGATTTTGGTGTATGCCAGTGGCTGCTGCTAGTTTACCAAGTGCACTTTGCGTGTACAAAACCATCAACAAACAACTTACACGAAAACAAAAAACAGACTGGTACAACTGAGAAGAAGCAGCCAGGCACAGGCTGCGGGTATGATCTTGGTCGAAGGCTTACAAGACGGCATTCTACTCATGAAAAAAACGAAAACTTAAGCAAATTTCATCCTAAAATACCATCCTATCGCATTTCCGTTATGGCCGCCACAAAATTGCCACAAGTCCGCCTTTTCTACAGTAATATTTAACCAGTCTGTCGGTATTAAAATAGCAATTGTTAAACTTAAATACAGATGCTTTGAGATAAAATAATTTAACTGATTTATGAAAAAACAGAATAAATGTCTGAATAGTTTCTGAACGTCCGTTAATCCACCACAAAAACTATTATGACTAGGCTTCATAGTGGTTCAGTAAGTAAGTGAATAATGTGCCCAGGTTTCATTTTGGAATAGGATTCCATGCAACCTGCGAAATGAGCTTCTTCTCGACCGTTTTATGCCTCTATTTCTCAAGTAGTCGAAGACCATTCTATTTGACCCATGGGTCTTCAAGCTTGTATATTGTGAGGTCTATAACACATCTGATGAGTTTTCGAAAGAACGCGCTATATAAATGTGCACTTTCAAATCAGAAGATGAGAAGCGTGTGGCGTGAAGTGTGTATGACATTGTCTAAAATAAATCGAGTTCACCTTTTTAAAGCCAGTTGTGAATCAAAATAACCGGAAATTAGAATTCCCTTTAAACTTGACTTTTCTTATGTAAGGAAATTATTGCAATTCGTGCATTTAGAAAAAAATTGAGAGAAATCCTACAAGGAAAGTAAAGAATTAACTTCTTTCTGCTCATCAATTCCACAAATTCTCGACAGTTCTCCCATCAATACGTAATGTAGGCTATTGTAAATGTAAAATTTAATGTCTTCTTCGGACTATCCTTTGGACAACCCATCTGATTCGACGCAGCGCTCGCGAATAACTGGTGCCCTACACTTGGTTTCTCTTTTCCTAGAGCTGAGCCCAAAATGCATCTAATTAAGACTAGTAATAATTATACTCAGCATACATGTACAATAAGCTAGCAATAAAAAGCTACTTTGAGCGTATGTTTTATATAATGGCCAGACGTAACCATGCAATATGTTTTATGGCTTGCTTAATAAAGCGACTTGTGCGACTTAATCAGTTGGCGTTAGAAACCGTGGTTGATGGAGAATAGAAGCAGTGCTTGGAAACCGAAGTTTCGGTGTTTTTTAGATTTACTTTGTAAATTTGTAAATTTGAAAATGTTTTCGTATAGTAGTTGTTAAATGCTGACAAATGGGCAGCGAGTCCCAAACAATGCAATGGATTCATCACCGTTATGAAGACACGTCTTTAGTAATCTTTCGTCAGCAACAGAAGAAGTCAAAGGATACACCGCTGCTGTCTCTTCGAGGATTTCAACAGTCACCTACATCGTCGTCAGCGTCGTCATCAAAATATTCTGCTGGTCCCGGTGTTCTTGTAGCGAAATCCGGAAACAAGGAGACAAAGTCAAGCGAACGGCAGATACAGTCATCGCTGTGTGTCATTTTATGATTTCAAACATTGTTTACAGGCTGGTGTGACAGTGAACCTTAATAGAATTACAAGGGATAGACACTCCTGGCTATGGAGATTCACCCGATACTAGAGGGAGGGGTCGACCCTAGTCCTAATCTGTGGTATGTCTTATCAACTGTGGGTGAGTGCCCAACTATGCGGATTGGCCACACTTGCACACATGTTCCAAAGGCACAGTCAAATGGTAAGTTATATTTTATAGGTGGTGCAAATCCCAGTGGTACTTTTGCTGAAGTGTATGTCCTGGATCTTGATACTCACATTTGGGATACAACTGATTGTACCGGTCTGAAAGCTAGGTATGAGCATACAGCGTTTTTGCCCGCTTGCCAACCAGAAAAAATATACATATTCGGTGGAGCTGACCAGTATGGTACCATGAATGATATTCAGGTGTTTGATACTGCTTCAAATACTTGGGGTTCTGTTACCTGCACTGGTAACCCGCCTACACCGCGGATATTTCACAACGGACCTTGTATTGGGAACCAACTCATTGTCTACAGTGGAGGAGACAAAGGAACTGATCCAGTGGGAGATCGGCAGGTATACAGCTTTGATGCTTCGACGAACACCTGGACTACAGTTCGTACGAGTGGTACACCGCCAAAGCCAAGACTGGGGCATCTGATGGTTGCTGTTGGAGACAAGGTTTTCGTCCATGGTGGAATGTCAGGAACGACCTTCTACAGTGACCTTCACATTCTGGATCTTGGAAAAAGTATGTGGACTGCTGTAAAACAGAAGAAGGATCAGCCTCCTCCAAGAACAGGTCACAGTGGCTTTGTTAGTGGGTCTGATATTTATATTTTTGGTGGAATGAATCGTGATGGAGCACTGGACGACTTGTACAAACTCGATACAGGTTGGAATATAAGTGTATCTCACTCTGTTTTCAAATAGACTATAGAATGTCTTTTCCCTCTAAATATCGGTGCTATAAGGTGATATTCACTAAGTCTTTCTTATGTCATGTTGAAATGGTTAATTTTATTGTCAAGTTGCAAATGCTATGAAGAAAGGTTGTCTAGTGTTTGGATGGTCATGATAAATCTTTATGTTAAATGTCTCATCTGTTAGTGCTTCAGTCACATCATCCTGAGAGCTTCACAACCATGCCACATTGAGAATGATATTTAATGACGAGAATATTCATAAATATATATATTCATATATATGTAGATATAGCCTATGCAAATTATGTATATATATATTTTCATGTTTTATCTGATTTCCCACTGCCTGCTGTTAGCGACTGATCTATAATTCATGTGTCTAATATGTATGAATTCATGTCATTAAAGTATACAAAGCTTATCGACATTCCTCTTGAATAATGATGAAATAAAAGTGAATCAAGGATTACTACTACTTAATATCTGCTAAAATTTCTTTAAACTGAGAATTCATTATGCTTGATTCTTTATAGTGGATTGATATTTTGCTTTTGTTGATCTTGTTTAATGCAGTAACAATGAAGTGGACTCAACTGAAAACTGAAGGGGCCGCTCCAGCCAACAGACTTGATTTTGCCACCTGTGTTTTCAGTCTTAGGGTTCCACTGTCAGAAGCGACGACTAAGGAAGTAGTTGCTGCTGAAAACAAGCTAGAAATGAAGGAAAAGAATGGAACTGGAGACAATAGCATACCTTTGGAAAATCAAAATGAGGCTCTTGCACCAGAGCTTTCACTTGATTTCAAGTCCAGTCAATCAGGTATAAATAATGTAGTAATAGTTGAGTCTTGCATTTGTTTTCCTGCTCATTGGACATTCCGACTGTTGGTTACTTCAGTATAGCATGCAGTAGTAATGCGACAGTAATCTCAGCACGACTTATTGATAAATTGATGACTGATTCTGACGTCAGCATGTCTGAACATTAAATGTCTGGATACATCACACCAATCTGAATGTGTCCAAAAAGGAGAGACAGACAATCTGTGTCTTGTGGTCAAACTGGAAAGAGTTCATGGTCTGAAATTTATTGGATTTTATTCCTAATATTTATCAGCAAGTGGCAAGATTAACAAAGTGGGAGTTACTGATGTTAATGTTGAATCTGAAGAATCTGTATTGCTTTTTATGTTTTTATGACTTGCCTTTTACTTTTTATCATTTGTGGAGTCACAGTGCTCGATGATCGCTCATGTCTGAATTGTATGCAATTTGCTGTTCATGTACTTCATGTATATGTATTGTACATTTCTCAGCTCTAAATTTCTTTGAGGGAAACCATCGACAGTTAATTATATCTGCTGTAGCTGATTATTAGTTTAGTTTCAGTGCTGTATCAAAGAAGCACATGGAATGTCCGTAGTATGCAGAGTGGAAAGATGGATATCATTCAGAGAGAGATGGAACGACTTGATATATCAATCATGGGGTTAAGTGAAACAAGATGGAAAGGACAGGGCCATTTCAATTGGAATGGTTATAGGATTATAATGTCAGGTAAAAAGAAAAAGGAAGAAGTGGGGTAGCAATTATGTGTGATAGAACAAGCGCAAATTCAATAATGGGTTATGATACAGTGAGTGACAGAATCTTGAGCGTAAGATTTCGAGGAAAGAAAGTTAATATAACAATTATACAAATATATGCACCAACGTCAATGGCGATTGAGGAAGAGCACGAAAGCTTTTACAATGAATTACAAAGTGTAATTGATAAAACTCCTAAAGGAGATGTAATAATGGTCATTGGTGACTTTAATGCGAAGGTGGGAAAATATAATGGAGGAGGGGAGACACGTTAGGAGGTCATGGGTTGGGAGAGCAAAATGATGCAGGAGAGAGATTAGTGGATTTTTGCGAAGGAAACAGCCTGAGAATAATGAATACATGGTTTGAACAGCCAAAAGAAGGTTGTATACGTGGACGTCACCAGATGGAAAACACAGGAACCAGATTGATTACATACTGATAAATAAAAGATGGAATAGCACGATAAGAGATGTTAGAACAAAACCAGGCGCTGACTGTGGAACCGATCATGAACTACTAGTAGCAACAGTGCAAACGAAACTAAAAAAATTAAAAAAGGAGAAAGATTGATCACATACGACTGCAAGGAAATATCACAGGAATACAGAGTAGAAATAAGGAATAGATTTGAAATATTGGAGAGGGACGATGCAGAAACAGAGGAGGTTGAGAACAATTTATGGGAAAAGACAAAGGAAGTGATCTTAGAAACTGCGGAGAAATATATTCCGAAGAAAAGAAAAACTAAAACAACTCCTTGGCTATCGAAAGAAGCTATTAACATAGCCATATGCAGAAGGGAAGCAAAAAGAGAAGGAGATAAAGATAAGATAAGAAAACTGAACAGCGCATTCCAAAAACAAGCGCGCATGGACAAAGAAAAACATCTAAATGAATTATGCAAGGAAATGGAGGAGGAGGGAAGAAAAGGAAGAACTAAAACTATGTTTTCAAAAGTGAGGGAAATAACGAGAAAAAACACACCAAAAATGGGGTCGCTGAAAGCAGGTGATGGACACATAATTGCGGATGAAGAAGGAATGAAGAAAAGATGGAAGGAATACACAGAAGAGTTGTACAACGAAGATAAAAGAGTAAAGGTAGAAAAACAGATGTAACAGAGTATGAAAATGAACCGGAAATCATGGAAGCAGAGGTAGAATGGGCTATTAAACAATTGAAAGATAATAAGGCCCCGGGTCAAGACGGGATACCAATAGAAATGGTAAAAGCTGGGGATGGCGTGATGACAAAGACAATAACAAAGATTTGTAATAACATATGGAAAACTGGAAAGTGGCCAGAAGATTGGAAAAGTTCAGTCTTTATCCCTTTATTTAAAAAAGGAGACGCAAAAAGAGTGTGAAAATTACAGGACAATAGCAATGATATCACACATAAGCAAAATATTACTCAAAATAATACATAAAAGAATGGAGAGTACAATAGAGAGAGAGCTTCCTGATAGTCAAGCAGGATTTAGGAAATTTCGTGGAACACGTGATCATATTGCCAATATGAGGTGGATAATGGAGAGACAAAGGGAGTTTGGACAGAAAGTATACATATGCTTCATTGATTATAGCAAAGCGTTTGACTGCATTAATCATGAATTGATGTGGAAAACCTTGGGAGAAATGGGAATACCGAAACACTTGATTCAACTTCTTAGGGGTTTGTACGAAGATCAGATAGCGGTGATAAGGACTGAATATGGAGATACTGACAGATTCAGGATTAGGAAGGGAGTGCGGCAAGGATGCATTCTGTCTCCTTTCCTATTTAATATGTATGCTGAAAGGATAATGAGGCAGGCGGGAATGGATGAGGCTATGGAAGGAATAAAGATAGCGGGAAGAACAATAAACAATCTGAGATACGCTGACGATACAACACTATTGGCGGGTAAAAAAACCGATTTGGTAGAACTAATAAGAAGGCTCAAGAGTGAAAGTGAGAAAGCAGGACTCTACTTCAATATAAAGAAGACAAAGATCATGACAACAGAGGAGGAGGACAGTTTTGTAGTAGATGGAGAGGAAATAGAAACGGTAACTAGCTTCACGTTTTTGGGATCAGTAATAGAAAAAGAGGGAAAGTGTGATATGGAAATAAATCGTAGAGTAGCGATAGGAAAAACTGCAATGAATGGTCTGGAAAAAATATGGAAGGACAAACATGTGAGTATAGACACGAAAAAAGATTGGTGAAGGCTCTGATCATACCAACAGTAACATACGGCAGTGAGACATGGACAATGACCAAGAAAATGAAAAAAAGATTAACGCATGCGAAATGTGGATATGGAGGAAGATGCAGAGAATATCATGGAAAGAGAAAAGGACCAACGATTGGGTGCGCATGAGTATCGGAATTGAGAATGAAGAGACACTACAACAAACAGTGCTAAGAGCAAAGTTGAGGTTCTTTGGTCATGTCATGCGATCAGATGGATTGGAAAAAGGAAATGATGTTAGCATATGGAGAGGGAAGGAGAAAACAAGGACGACCAAGGAAAAAGTGGATGGACGAGATACATGAAACAACTGGAATGAATTTGGCAGAACTGAGAGATGCGACGGCGGACAGAAGGAAATGGAGAGGCTTGATCATGAAGGTCGCTAGAGTTCCAGGAACTGACAGCACAAGGTAACAAGGTAAGCTGTATCAAAATCTAGAGAGATAAGACAAAGTCCGATCTCTTCATTGCAATAATGTCTTCAGTGCTTTGAAACAATTACAAGTTTCAGCTGAACCTGCTGAATGGGACAGTAGTATCAACCGTGAATGTTATTCATAATATTTTGTAATAACACCCTGTAAAGATTCAGCTTTCAGCTGAATCGTGCTATTGATTAGTTGCACAAGTGTAAACCAGTTTTTACTAGTCTTGCTGAAGGTGAAATATTAAGGGTCCGGTCCCCGCTGTTTTTACTTATTTTATCTGCATCATCAAAGATTCTTGAGATTAGTACCATGTCATATGCATGTTAATATTTTATAATGTGAAATTCTTTTAATGAAATTATAAAACTTTTGCTGCTTAAATTCTTTTCAGATTCAGGTGCCTGTGAAGCCTTACCAGAGAGCAGTGCTGCAGAAGTTGAGGGCCAAAGATTGAATGACTGCATGGCCGACTTGAAACTAGATGAAACAGCTGGCTGTGTCAATACCTCCAGTGCACCTTACAAGACAATACAGATGGGCCTGATGCATGGAGGCACAGATACAGAAGGCGAGATATTTGAAGACACATTTGTCATCCTACTCAGCACCTTATCATGAAGTGCGATTTCTAGCGAGGGCCACCCCAAACTTCTTGATCTGTTACATGGAAAATTGGTTTCGGGAGTAGTGCATTGAAAATAGGAACTGAGAGGTTTATCATTATCAGGGATGTGACCTAACTGTAGAGTCTTGCCTAAACTTTTTCCAGTAATGACCGGCAGGTTTCAAATTTTAAATAAAGAAATTAATTTTACTACTGTATATTTTATGAGGTGATACTGTTATAAATGTCCTGACATATGGTGCTCCCTAGGTACATTGCTTTATATGGTTTAATTGTAGTTCATGTACAAACATTGCTATACCACAGTTGAACTGGAAATTCAAATGATACACTACATACAATTGTAATTATAATCATTATACAGCTTTAGCAGCTACATTTTAGGTGTGTTGCGGAGATGATGCAGTGAATTTGGTAGCATTTATCATGCGTATCACTTGTATAGTGTGTGTTGGCTTAAGCGAAACTACCTGTAGGATACTGCTTTGCTGTTCCAAACATGCCATGTTATTGTTGATGTGTTGAAGTTAATATGAAGCTAATACAGAACATCTTGGCTGTAGCAAAGACACTGAACAGAAGTCATACATTTATTTTAAAGTCTGATATTATAGTCAGGGGTGGTTTGGTGTTGTGTATATGATGTTGCAGTTTCCGTGAAGTTTGGCAGTGCTGATTGATCGTTAGCCAGGGTTTGTACAAGTAACAATGGATATTGGGAGGTTAAAGTCTACTGTTGGGATACCATAGTCATGTTTGCACTTCAGCCAAGATCTTGTGATTGTGATGAACGTCTGAGGACTACTTATCGGTGTTTACAAGTGTTACATGTACTTTGATTTATTAGACTACATACGGTATATGATGTGCCTTAAAATTATTCAGAAATTTTGTACTCATTTATAATTTACATGGCAGGTGTGCTAAAGCTGATTTTTATAGGGTTTGAAGCAGTTACATTTGTACCAAGCTGTGCAACTGATCTGGTTATCCTTATTTTTTATTGTAATGTAATTCATGCATGTGAACTTGGGATAAGAAATTATTTGGTTGCTGAAATGAGCAGGAAGTGACAAGATCACACCATAATATTTGTCTTATTGAATTTCTTTGGAAGAAGTGCAACTAGTCGACTTGAGCACATCTTGAAAAATGCCTTTAATGGTCATTGTGTGTTAATTGTTTAGTACTCTAAGGATTAGGCTTTTATTTTTATTGCATACCAGTTTTCATATCAACAATGTAACTTCCAGCTTGTTTTATCTACCAGTAGTCTGCATGTTTTGTTTTAAATAGTGTTAAGTACTGGGTTCGTACAACCTGTTAATGTTGACTTCACAAGTCATGCTGTATTGTTCTGTACAGTTCATCAGGTCAAGTGTAAGAAGGTGTGAGTGGTGCATTAGAAATGTGGTGTTGTATCTGTATGTTTTGCTTTTAATGAGCCACTTTATTCTGGTTAATAAATCAAACCATGGATGTCAGTTTTGAAGTTCTTTATTAATTACTAGCGTGTAACATAGCCATATACCGGTATGACATACTGGTAGTTTACAATCACTGTTTATCAACTATAGTTACCTTGTTGTAATTTCCTTAGTGTCAAATGGTTGTAAATGAGAACCTAGCATTTTATGTGCTTTGTGAGCTTTAATGAAACATAATTTCACGAACTTAGTAGAAAGTAGCCGATAACTCTTGGTCATGTTAGTTCTACTTGTGCCTTATGTTTCCTTGTTGCTGATGGCTATGTGTAAAACAAGAAACTTAGTTGTTTTTTTATCATGTTTTCTGATTTTGCTATGTTTTCAATGTTCCGTTGTTTCCTTTCGTTCATCCTGTGATGTTTGATCCTTCTCTTGTCAAGTGTGCTTGCTTTGGTCCTCTGGCAGCAGACTGGCCAAATGCTTTGAAAGCCTGCTTCTGGTGTCTTGTGGATCAGGTTGAGTAGTGGTATTTAGATTTGTCTTTGTAGGGCCTTTCTGATTGGCGTCTTGTCTCTTGGATGGAGTTGGATTGGCTTTCTTTACATCATTCTGTACAGCAGGTGATGACTGATCAGTCTTTGAAGGGTCCTGACTGTCTGGTGTTGGATCTGTCAAAGGTGGATTTGGAGTGGTGGTATGAATCTGATCTGTTTTTGGAGAGTCTGTCGTCGTTGCTGTGTTCAGATCCGTTTTGACAGATTCTTCCGGACTTGTTTCACGTTGGAGAGTACTTTGAGTCGTGGTTGTCGTTATGGATTCAGGTCCTGTTGTACCAGTATTAACATTGTGTTGTTTTGTAATTAGATTTAGATCAGCCTTTTTGGAGTGTTGTTTTCTATTAGGTGCCTTGTCTTTCTTAGTGGAGTCCTTTTGACCTGTTTTCATGGTGACTTTGTTATTTGTGTCTTGTGTGTTGGTTTGAGCGTCCTCTGTCTTAATGGGTTCTTGTCTGTTAGTTGATATTATATTTGTTTTTAAGGAGTCTTGTGCTGCTACTGTAAGACTTGTCTTTAAGGAGTCTTCGTCCTGTTTCACAGTTGCTGTGAGATTATTTTTGCTGGGGTCTTTGTGTGCTGGAGTCTGATTTATATCCAAGGAGTCTTTAGTTGTTGACGAGTGGTCAATTTCTTCCACCAGTGGTTCTATGATGATGGCTGGGAGTGTGGTTGTCTTCAAGCAATCTTGTTTTGGAGCAGAGAGGTCTTCTGTATTCTGTGCATTTCCTAGTCTTGTATTATCTACTGTGTGTTTTATGCTTTCCTGTTCATTGTCTTGACTCTTTTTATCTATCATTTTCTTTCGTGAGTTTTGTTGGTTTTGCCCTAACGGAGAAATATCTTTTGGAATGGTTCCTTTCACCAACGGTTCTTTCATTTCCTCATCTGATTTGTAGTATTTCAGCATAATATCCTTAGCTAGCTTTGCAAGACTCTGTAGATTGCACATGGCAACGTCTGGTCTGCTCACAGGCTTTTTATCTCGTCTAGTCACTGATGCATAGCTTGTATCATCTTGTCCGACACTGGGTTTCGTTTCTACTAAATTAGACTGTGTTGAGGGTAGTGGTGGATATTCATCATTAGTGTCTGGCTGAAAGGCAGGTTGATGTCTCGCTTTATTGGGTGGCAGAAGGGGACAAGATGGAGGAGGAAGCACTTTGGAAAGTAGAGTAGAGATCCTAGACCCTGTTCCAGTTGAATGAACTGACATCAAAGGCAAAGTCTTTGACTCACTTTTGGTGGACTGAATTGCACCACTCGTTCCTGTTGTGCAATGTGATGTTGTGACAGGTGGGGACTGTGGTTTGACTGGCTGAATTAGTGTACTGCTTCTCGCCACGTCATCTGGAACTGTTGGGGATTTTGGAAGGCGTTGTTTGGCGGTGTATATGAAGTTGCAGAACTCGGATCCAGAAGCGAGACAAGCATTCTTTGGGATCTTGTTGTTTTGGGCTGGCATGGCTGAAGCAGAATCATCAGTGTTCTTTGATTTGCTAAGTGCAGAAGAGCCAGTGGCAGAGTATCTCTTTCTTTTCTTGTTTTCTTCTGGACCAGATGTTACAAGGGGTGTCGTGGTTGCATCTGGATTGACTTTCTCCAGAGTGTGCAGTGCCTGAGTGGCGGCAGCATCTGTTGATGTGGGGATTGATATAATGTTGATGTCTTTAATCACCGTCAGCTGTGACATTGATGCAATGTCGGTCATGTCGATGCTTTGAATCGTGCCCACCATTGTTGGTGTTTGGGTAGTGCCTTGTGCTCCAGAACCTGTAACTAAATTTTTATTTGCAGCTGGTCGGCAATTAGTAGATGTAATTGTGGGATTCGAGGCAATACTTGTTTCATTTCCGCGGCTGTTGATTCCTGTTTTTCCTAAGCTGTAGGCAGACTTTGCATCTCTTGAAATATCTGCTTGGGTTGTAAGAATGGCAGAGTCTTTGGACATGTCTTGCTTGCCATCAGTTGCAGCTACTGCTGATACAGTAAGAGATTTAGTCGGTGGAATGACTCCTGTAGTTGCCTGACAGCTCACTGATGATGTAGCTGGGGCAGTTTTTGCCAGTCCGGGTAACTCGTTTGAAACCCAGTACACACCCCCACTGTACAGCAAACCGTCTACTTGTATCACTGCATCTTTCTTATCTTCATTTGAATGTTTAGTAGTTAACTGGGTTGAGTTGTTGATGCCAGGTGATCTTTTAGATTTCTTTCTTGGTTCAGGCTTTGGCCTGGCTGTAGAAGAGTGACAAGTGATGGCGATAGGGGCTTTAGTAACTTCTACGCTAGCTGCCGTCTTCGTTGTGCCCGAGGCTGGTGAACTTTTTGTGTCTTGTGAGAAACTGAGACTATTGGTTTGTCCTGTTACTTTTACAAGGTTATCTTTGAATTCTACTATGTAATTGCTGCCAGTTCCAGGATTAGATTCTGTTGTCACATCATTCAGCTGTAGTTCTTCGTGCTGATCTTTGTCATTTTGAAAGTAGACACATAATTTTTTACTGCTAATCTGAACCGATTTTTCAGCTTTCCTTTTCAAACCATCTACATTATCTTTCTTCAGCTTCATACTTTCTGTACCAGTCTTGTAGCTAGATACATCGTGCAACATTTTGTCTTTTCTCTCTCTTGCAATTTGTGCTTTGCATTGGCAGGAACATTTGGCACAACAGCTATTTTCAGCTGTGGCTTTGAAGTTTGTGGTTGCGTCTTCATTTTCTTCACTGAACAAATAAGATAGTGCAAGGTTTGAACCAGAGTAAGTATTGTTTGATCCAGAGTAGCTGTTGATATTTCCAGAGTGCTGCTCTTTTCTAGCTTTGTCTGGAATATGTTCGTCAAACAAATATCGTAAGGAAAGATTTGATCCAGAATAGGTTTCATCCACAGATGGTTGATCCTTTTTAGGTGAATTTTCTTTAAATAAGTATCTGAGACCAATCCTGGAACCGGAGTAAGTATTGTGGTTTAGTGATACCTTCTTCTTCTTCTTCAGTGTGCATTGATGTCTTCCAGGTAAGTTCTGTGTGTTCACTTCTTCGTTTCCTGTAACCTCTGGAGACTTTTTGTTTACTGGCATATCACTGGTGCTTGGGTTATTGAGAGTTACGTCAGGGCTTGCAATGTTGAATTGTGGCTTGCAGGGTTGATTGATGTGGACTTGATCTTTCCTGGGCTGACCAGATGATGTGAAGTTGATGCTGTATTGATGCTGGTTCTGTTAGTGATAAATTAAATAAGAGTAATTTAATAGTAACAAAAATCACATTAAGAAACCCTAGGATAACTTTTGGAGCCATATAAGTTCAGTATTATAATAGGGTTGAATTATTTATTATAAATAAATTTTATTATAAATAAATTTGTAACACGCGTATGGTCACACCGAAATGTGAATCTGAGGCTTATTACAAGGTCGCATGATATAGCTGAATTAATTGTAGGTTATATTATCCAATCACAGTTTATTAGAATTTGTTATACTGAAACAAGTTATAAGGAGGGTCCAGTGTACCAGTATGTAAAAATATTTGATCTAGCATTTTGGTACACCTCTGAAAGTCCTCACAGACTTGCCCAAATACGAGTTATTTAAACGAACATAATTAGAAAAGAATGCTTTTGCATATTTTTTGTCCCTTATTTTCTTAGCAGTCCAAATATTGATAATTTAGTAGCTAAATGTGTCAAAAGATGTTGTTAATGCTTCACACCTGTGGCCGCTTCTGAGTGATGGCTTGAAGGATTGGACTTAACCCCTAAATGTAAAGAGATTAGGAGCAAAGGACATACTTGTACCTGGCACATGAAGGTTCGTTTCTCCATCAGCCAGCTTGTCATTGCTTTTAGTTTTCGCATCATTTCTTGTTCCATATGATGATTAATTCGAATCAAATCTGCTTTTGCGCTGCATTCTTCTGACAGAGCCTCCTCCAATGACAGAACTTGCTGTTTCAACTGTTTCACTTCATTGTTTAGAGCTTCAATTTCATTTTGTGAACAGATGCAATCTTTCATTTCGCACTGAAAGGTAACAATGTAAGTGCTTGACAAGCATTTAATATAAGTAACTTTTGTGAGATAATCACCAGGTAGAGGTGGAGTGTAGAGAGTGACGCAGGGAGACAAGCTCGTCCCCATCCCCGCCCCGCAACAAGTAAGTCTTCCCCATCCCCACCCCATCCCCGCATGGTTTGTCACCATCCCCGCAGGTTTTCTCCCCACCCATCCCCGCAGAACGACATCACATTCCCCGCAAAAAGTTTGCACCAATACAAATTTTTAAAATAATTTGTTTATAGATTTTTAGCTTACAAAACTGTGTATTGCTGACTGCATTAGTCTGTTATTATCTTATGGACACTTTGCATTAACCAAGTCCTGACTATTTATGACTAGTAGGCTTCAGGAAATAATAAAATCTTATCAGTTCTCAAGTTCTTAACATCACCGGGGTTTATTGCCGGCTCATTCCCCATTACCGCGAGAGTAAACCCCATTACCGCGGTATTACCGCAATTGTTGTCCCCATTACCGCAATTGTTGTCTCCATTACCGCGGGATTTACCGCGGGGAAATTCCCCATGTCACTCTCTAGTGGAGTGCACGAGATAGTCTAGTGGTTATCACGCTGGACTGCGAACTGAGAGATAAAAGGTTCAAATCCCCACCAGGGCAGCAATTTTTTCAAGATATTTTCTCCATCTGCATCCTTAAACAATGCAGCTGTTAGTACACTGTCATTTGGGAAGATGTGAAGGCAAGGGCTGAGGACTGTTCACTTACCATCATTTGAATGCACTGTAAATTTGACAATGGCTTTGGGGCATGACCACCATCATTTGAATGCACTGTAAATTTGACAATGGCTTTGGGGCATGACCCCCAGTAAAAATCCTACTACCGGTAGGCTTTTAAGACCATCCCATTTGCAGGTTTAGCCTGTCACCAAAAGTTTCCTCAGGCCTGTCTTAGAGGCAAAGAATGGAGAAACACTGTTTAGAGACAGGTCTGTAGCTTGGCATGAAAGTCATCACAGATTAAAAGGCATAAGTCATGCATGCAAGAATGCAATTCTTCCATACACTTCAGAAAGTAGGTCAAGTAACCAACAGCCAACAAATAAATGACCCAATCAATCAATCAAACCAACAGCCAACATAAAAACAAAGCCTGACCAAACTGGTAGCCTACCTGCTTTGCAGGCCTTCGTAGCAAGATAATTCTTTTTTGGAGGGATCTAATGATATCCTTGGATTGCTGGCATCTAGTACAACTTTTGGATGGTGAATAGGATGACAATGCATTGGATGACAATCTACTCCAGTCCTTGAGACCTTGACTACCAGCATAGCGATGTGAAACTGGATACTTTATTGGATCAATCACACAGTGTCTAGCAGCCAGATCTTCATAGCACTAAACAAAAAATTTATCATTTTATGTAAAACATAATTTAGAAGTTTCTCTTGTTATAATAGGTTATCACATCATGCATTATTAATTAATTCAAAATGCTCACTACGATGAAATTTATGCAAAGTCAGATCTACACGCAAACCTGATGGAAAAGAGTTAAATTCCTAATTCATCTGAACTGATTCAATTTAAGCAAGATACAGTATATAGACTAAATGTTGTGAAATTACAGTGTAGGCCTACTATTAAATTTTGTTGGCTGGTCTGAAGCTCTTAAATCCACTGCCTGATTCTTTCAGCTCTGTAAGTTCTGTATTGTCATTTAGGAATTGGCTCGTACTATACTACATGCCTCTGAACCTGTCTTCTGGTCTTTCTCACAGATATCAACCAGATCTGTTTGAAATTTATCACAAACTGCAGTTTAAATGCAAAGCAACCAACGATTGATGTCTTGTACCTTATGATAATGCTGTTTATCCATGATTGGATCAATATTAGGTGAAAGAAATTCAAACTACATATCTGAAATATCTTACAAGCAATTCTATAATCAAGCAGTCTGCCTCGTCAACTGCCTAACAACAAATTGGCATTCCAAATCTAAAATGGGGCAGTAAAATTTTAAATAAGTCAAATTTTGTTAGCCAAAAGTAGTTGACTTAAATCTGTTAAAGAGGCAAGAGATTGGTCAACTGAAGCTGTTCATAAAAGATGCTACCGGTATATAATTATCCAGGAACACAATTTATTGATGATTTATTCTTAACTAATGTCATTGTATTATGTACACCAAAGTGTGGTTAGCAATTGGTTAAATAAAGGATATACTTACTTACTTACTTATATAATGCACCCTCATAAGACAGAAAGTGAAGCCAACTGCTAACACTTTACATGTCATTTACCATATGTGGATTAGAAAAGAGGTTAAAACTATAACTTACAAGGTGGATTACAACATTATCCATATGCAGTTGTGCATGTTGCTGATGGAAGAATTCATATGGAACTATGGCTTTTTGCTGCTGGCAAGGTATGGGTGTTTGTGTAACTGCAGAAGTTGTTTCTGATGTAGCGTTCATTCTTCTGACAAGTGGTAGACAGATTCGAATTCCAAACATATTGCTGCAACCTACGAGCTTTTCTGAATGAGTCATATATATGAATTGGTAGTAAGTATCTTTTCCACAGTTAACCTGAAAACACAGAATAGACAGATTCTGAAAAGGCATTAAAAAAATATTCAATTATTGAGTAGTCTTGTATGGTGATAGTGTAGTGGTTAGTGTGCTGGACTGTCAAGTGAGAGGTCAGAGTCTCAAATTTGGCAGAAATTTGGTTTGAGATTTTTGCTCCACCTTTGCCCCCTAGCCAACTCAGTTTAAATGAGTACACTAACCGTACACTGTCAGTGGGAAGATGAGATGGCGAGGGAGAGGACTGGCCATCCGCCATCGTATGCCAAGGCTAAGAAAATGAAGTCGCTAACGTTTCATACCCCTGGCTGCTTCAGGGCTACTAGCTTAAGGGACTGCTCTTTTTCTTCTTCTGCTTATATGGTGATGTTAGTACACATCTAATTTAAGCTAATCTGGAAACTTGTGCAAACAAAAAGGTAGTAAATTTCAAAGCATTATTCCAGCAACCAAGAAAAACTATGAACCCAAGCTCATTCTCACTCAGGGTACAACAAGAGTCAAAGATTTCAACGAGTGTATTATTTGTGAGTCTTGGGGAGCAATGATGAAGACAAGTTATCTGGCTGAGGCGCATTATCTTGTAAATTCTGAGATGTTTTAAACTGGATTTGCTGTTCAGTGAAAAAAAACAGGTAGGCATTTATTGCAAGGTAGTGGAATCCAGATCGTTTAGTGCTCATCTGGTAATGCAGCGTGTGAATCTGTGCGTCAGTTAAGCAGTCACCTTAGGCTTGGTAAGTCTTGTACACACAGTTGGCAAGCACCATCAACTGATGTTTTCATAGCTTTTTCATGAAATAAATAAATATACGAAAAAAAAAATTCGCTAAGTAACTTTGAAGGTTCTGCATGAGTTTAAAATTAATACTTAAAGTGCTCTTTGTTAATCAAGCACGTGAAACTCACTGCTACACAAGATTCTTTTTGTTCACTAATTATGGATTTAAACTGTAGTGCAAAAAATTATTTATACTGTAATCTTCGTACATTACGTTTGGAAGTCACATCAATTCCTTCCATATGCCAATGTAGCATTTTCTAATGTTGCATATTATACTAAATTAGGGATCCATGTCCCCAACTGCCCACTGGTTTATCACCACATACATTATAATGATGGAAATGAAAAGGTTTGCATTTCTTAAAACAATGACTATGCAACCAAACAAAGCAAAGACATTGCTTCGTAAAAAGTAATCGTCAGTGAATGTCACACTTACAGGCATGTTAAATTCATTGATCCTGACGTGGACCAGTCGTTCCAGTGGCTTCTTCTTCTCATATGGATGCTTTTGAGCCCAGTGGAAGCCGATGTACGTGTACTTATCTGCATTGCTGTGGCTAACCTGAAAAAGCCCTATCCAATCTCCCGACTTGGGATGGAATGACTTGTTGATCCTGTATCGAAGAGTGAGGTTCTCGTCCAGAGGAATCAACTCACCAATTGGATTAAAGGTAACAAGTTTCAAGTTTTTGGACTGGACAGAGCCAATATCCACAACAACTGACTGTTTGTTGGCCGACATTTTTGAATTATCTCTTGCTGCAACAAAATAATTCCACCAAACAAACTCTTAGCAATGTAACAGACAGATCATGTTTATTGCAATTTGAATTCCTATGCGTCATAATAAAAATTGTGCCATTTCTCAAAATAAAATATGTCAGCCAAGAAATACTGTCCATAAATAAAATAAATAATTTTAATTCGAACAGGGACGGATGACACGTAGACACACTGGCGAATATTCGAGAAATTGAAGGAGAATGATTTGTACACCAATATAATATAATAATATATAACTATACTTACTAGTGTCTTCTGGTACTGCATTCTCCGCCATTTTAGCACACTTGACCTTGTTATTTCGCAAGAGCTTTCTTTCCCTTCTCCTCTTCCAGTTTCCTTCAAATCTTCTTCTTCTTTCCAGGTGGATCCACTTCGTCTCCCTTCGCCTTCATCAACCGTCGTTCCATCTGCCGTTACATGCAAACTGACGTCATCTGCTAATGACGTATCCTGAACCGTTCAATCTCAGCGCTTACTATTGCGACGACGTGAACAGTTTCTTTCATCAAGCGCTATATCAGAGTCTGCTAAAGCGCTGAACTAAATCCGAGATTACATATTATTCAAAGAGGTTATGGAATCCTTTAGGCCTATAAAATATTGTCTGTGAACAGCGGCGCCGCCAGGATTTTAATTGTGTACGCACAATAGGCAGGAGACCACACTTAGGCCGGGTCCCGGGGACGAAGGTATGTGGGGATACGATTAAGGAGCGTCCGAAGGACGATCGCTGAGGCGCGCAGCACCGATAGGGGAGGGTTTGGGAGGGGGATGTGCCCCTCCACATTTAAAACTTTTTTGAATTTCCACACTGTAATGGTAACGTTTTAAGCAGTTATCTGAACAACATTGTTCTATAATTTTAGCGCTGGTAGGAACCAGCTGTCACTAGTAGCTAAGATGTAGTTTGAGTCGTATTTGAGTTTGATTGCGGACAATAATAGCAAACCAGACATTTATTGAAATGAATATAAAAATTAGAAAATACGTTGAATTTCCAAGAACGCCATAAGCCTGAAGGTAAACTTATTGCTGACCAGACAAAATTAGCAGAAATAGTTTACATATGGTACACAAACCAAGCAAGAAGGATTCAACTAGGCTACCGAATCGTGAAGCCATGTGGTGATGACGTACGTAGTTTTACTAAATGTTCAAGGAACAAAACATTTAGATATTTGGAAATATGAAAGAGAAGCCATTTGCCAGGTCAAAATCCGGTCAGATCAAGCTGAAGAGACAGCATGCATGGTGCTACGGTGGTAGGCCTAAATATAATCGGTGATGATGGTGGTCGTGTGGTGGCGCATGAGTAGAATCAGGATAGGATAGCTTGAAGAGTTCGGTTTTAAGTCATGAGTGGAAAGCAGAAGAGGAGAGTGCCTGTGGTGCGGAGGTTAAATTAAGAGGTGAGGTAGGAGGATGAGACTTTTGGGAGTCTTTTGGGAGTCCGTTCCAAAGAGCAAGTGCAACGGTTGCAGAATTTCAGAGAGGATGAGACTGGAGGCCGAGATAGTGATCGAAAGGTATGATGATAAGCGAGTAGACACAGGCGGTTAAATGGTGACTAGCTGTCGAATGTAAGAGGGTTTAGATCGATGTTTGAAGGCCGTAGTAGGTAAGAGATACAATTTTGTAATGGATGCGCTGATGAACGTTTAGCCAGTGAAGTGATTTGAGAACAGGGGTTATGTGGTGGTGTTTGGGAGTTTTGGTGACTGTTTGCAGGCGTTTCATGTGAGAATAGTCGATGTTGTAAAAAATGAGTTACAGTAGTCGAGTTTTGAATGAACAATTGAAGTGGCTATTGTACACGCGGTCTTGTAGTCTAGTATTGCGCGTAATTGACAAATTCACGGGAATCACGGATGTAGCCTACACACAGCAGGTGCGAGATGTGATCGGAAAATGTAAGGTTCTTATCGAAAATGATTCAACGACTGCGAACAGGAGAAGAGTAAGGTACGGGAGCAGTGAGATATGTCGGACAAAGGTCTTGCTTAATTGCTCGAGGAGGCCAATAAGGAGAAGTTCTATTTTTAATAGCAGGTTAGTGGTCATCCAAGCTGAAATCTGAGTGATGGTGTTGCGTAAGTGATTTAGTGCATCTGGAAGGCAGTGAGAGGGAAAAGATATGAAATAGTTGTGAGTCGTCGGCATACAGGTGATAAACAGCAGAGGATGAGGAAATAAGTTTGCTAAGTGGGGAGGTGTAAAGAATGAACAGCAAAGGACCGAGAATAGAACCTTGAGGAACAACGCAGGTGAGGTGTGCGGATTAGATGCGAGACCAGCGGCATTGACAGTGAAAGAGTGTGAGGAAAGGTATGGGATATAAACCATTAGATGGTGTTAGACTGTAAGTTTACCTATTAAAACTAGTATCTAAGTTATTATTATTTTGTAACTTAATAATATTTCACTTTTTCTTTTGCAATTTTTCATTTCTTAGCCTTTCAGCGCTGTACGCACATGCGTAAGTGCGTACGCCTCCCGGCGCCCCTGTCTGTGAACATGTATCGAACTATCGATGCGTGATACGATTATTTAAACAGCTAATCTCATCAAGCCACTCGATCTACGCTGCTCTCGCTTTCCATAAAAACCTCTCAGACCTTAAATTTACAAAATTAAGTGTACACGACTTACTATAAGTTCTTTGCTATAGTGAACGCATAGCTCCACCCTGCTCATTTTTCAATGAATTGGAATGAGATGGATGAGATCCTGATCACCACCGCTGACCATGTGAATGGGTGCCACGACATTTAAGGCCTACATGTACAGACGGTGCTAATCCGTAGCCTACACGGAGGCCAAACTGTGCCGCTTCATCAAATTTTCCACCGTACGTAGAGTTAGGATCTTCTGTAGGCCCTATGCTATTTTGTGGCTGCCAAGGCCGTAGACGTCGGCTTTACGTATAGTAGGCTCTACTTTGCTGTCCAACCGTGACAAATTCGCCGCTTTCCTACTTCTTTTATCTTATACCATCTTATACCGGTAAGTACCACGTCCTTCTGTCTGCATTCGTTTCTGGTCTGTCGACATTTGGAATGTTGAAACTTCTGCGGCACTTGAAATTATGGACAACTGGTCTGAGCTGACGTAGCGCCAGTGACAGCTGTACAGAGGTACCAAAAGAGTCAGTGCCCCAAACTGTGCCTTCTCTTGGTTATCCGTCACATGTAATGCTGGTTACACTAGCACATATACAGGGAACATTATGAAGTGGAGATTAATCATTGTGACTGGGAGATCTGTAAATTTTTCCATCCTTGAATTTTAGTAATAATAGGCTACACAATTTTTTTACAAGACATTAAATAACAAAATAAAGATTAATTACTTTACTAAGTAAATCAATAAAATATTTCAAACCTGTGGTGTTCCATTGTTATGCGATTTTGTAAAAAAAAGCAACACAATTGTTTAGACAATTCCATTGATCTAAATGTACTCTACTTCTTGCCTGAACGTAAGATACTGGAGATTCCAAGCATTTCAACTGTTTGTGCCTTCTGTGTGTACAGTTGTTGTTGTTGATATTCTATTATATAATTTCTTTTGTCCAGGTCACCAAGAGGAAAGATGACGGAGAACACCCTTCAAGTTACTCTGATGGAAATTTTGGAGAAAAAATTGGCATGGGGAATCAATGCACTTAACTGCCCAGACCCTTGCTCAAGTCAACTCAGTGCCTTACTGATTTCAGAAGAATGTACCATATTGTTGTTTATCACAATTTGCAAAGAATTTACTCGTCATATTTTTGTTTGTCACAGTTTGTGAATAACAAACAGTCAATAGGTATTAAACTGTTTGTAATATTCATGTCTATAGGATAATAAAGAACATTATGTTTGAAAATAACCATTGTCATTATTTCTTGTAGGGAGATTCTAGGCTGCAGAAGTGAAAGGCTGATGGCTTAGCTATCAGTTGCCCTGCCACTTGTGCCACAATTTCAGATACATACTGTAATGTTTATACCATATGGTTACTGTATTTTGGTTTGTTTGTAATTTCTGTTCCTGCTTTGACTTTGTTCTTTGAAGCCTAATCCTTGAAAATGACCTTCAATTTGCATATATAAATGTAACATTTCATGGAATAAATGAATACACAGCCATGTCACAGTGGCACGAGTGTAGTAGTGTACTGCCCCAAAACTGTTTTACTGATGATTATGGCATCATATCAGGCCTCAGATGGAATTGACGGATAACACTATGCTAAATCAGTTGAAGAATATTTCTATGGATGGAGTGAATTGTGGAATATGCACCTCGATCTTACGAGTGCTTGACCATCGTAAACAACTTTAATATGCGATTGCTTTAGATCTATTATTACTTTTTATCTAAATTTGTTAAACGAAGATGCCGATGGAAATCTCAACATCAAAGTTCATGACTGACCCACTTTGAAATGCAATTTAAACTGTCCAATTAAGACTCTTTAAGGTATGGTGAGGTTAGGTACCACAGTGGTTTAAATTTTAGCCACAGATGAGCACCGTGTTGTAACGTCTGGACTATTGCAACTGTGTCCTTGCAAGCCTGCCAAAATTCCGGATTCACCAGCTTCAGTCCATCCTCAACAGCACCGCTTGAATTTCAGCTAACCTGCCAAAATTCTCAAGAACAGGATTACTTGAAAGATCCTCATGGATAGAGCTTTGATAGCTATAGTCAGTGCCACTCCAGACTACTTCAGAGAGCTCTGCATTCCTGTTTTTAGTTTAGCCAGCCTAGTTGATGGTCATTGCGTTCAATGGCACGTGGAGACCTGGAGTTCCAATGCTTCCATAAAACGATATGGGCACATCTTAAGACGGACCACTTCACATCTGTTAGATGGCCATATTAAGTACCCTGGTGAGATTTGTAAAAGGTGCTTTACCAGTACTTAGCCAGATACAAGAATTGTGCATATAAACATTAAGCATGCTCAACACACAAAACGTGGTAGTCCCATCGATAACTGGCTTTTGTAGCTTAATGCTCCTAAAAGTGATACATAAGAAACTGTCTTTGAGTATTGTGAATGTCAGTTTCCTACTGATAAGCATTCTATTGACAGTAAAACCAAGCAGAGATTTTAAGGTACAAGTATAACATTTGTTAACATACCTTCATTACGCCACTGCAGAAAAGCATCACAAACCAAGTACATGCATCATTCGCTCCAGGCACGTTTCCTGTTTGCTTAACACTTTAACAGCAAGGGTGTACTAAAAGTGACTGGGAAACCAATGCAGCTTGTTGTTAAAGCGTTAAACTACTGTAAGGTGGTAATACCCAGTAATCAATACCTATGCCCTAGAACCTGTTGCAAGTTTACTCAAAAAGCTGTTTAAACATCTTAAGATTGCAATGACGTAATTTCGTTTCAATCAAAATTTTAAATTAAAATAAATACTGCAAAACTACTTAGAACATTTAGTTCAGTTGAGCAACAGACCAGAAATCATGGATTAACTGTAAATGTGTCTGTAGTTCATCGGCACCACACAAAAGCCACGTCTGGAAGACTAGCTTGTTCACCGGTGCAATATCAAGTCAAGGAGTGCAAGAGCCATGCTGTTTACTCCATTTCGGTGCCAGGTCAGCATCCGGTGGATCAAACCGAGGAGACAGCATGCTGCTATGGTGGAAATCATTTGGTGATGGTGGTCATGGGATTGCACAGGAACAGAATCAGGATAACAGAGCTTGAAAGTTTGATTTTCAGTCTCGAGTGAAATACAGGAAATACAGAAAGCAAGGGTGTGCCAAGACTGACAGGCAAAAGAGGTGGATGAACAAGCAGGTAGAGCTCTCTCGGGAGATTACACCCTGTCAAACAAGTCATTAGACAATGCATTTATCATGAACACTTGCACTACTAGCCCGCTAAAACTTAAGCAACACCAATGGTTACAATACCCTGCAAACAAGTTGATCACATTAGCCCCGAAATATTAAAATATGGTGTTCAACAATTAACTTTTCACAGCTTAAACTAAAACATCTTTGTTACGAATACAGAACTTGTGGATTTACGAGTATTCACATGACTAAGCTGGATCATAAACCAGTAAGACTGTTGCCAGTCAATGCTCTAGTCACCACAAATTTTTTTACCAAGCACAGGAAGCAGCAAAACAGGTTAACTAAAATTTGACTTTATTTCAACTGGGAGGACACAATTTGCAAGAAGACTTACTCACTGGTTCAGGCCAAACTGGGATGTACATTTTCAATGTGGCCCATATAACTACTGCTCTCTGAACTAGTATAGACTGTCAACGACTCAACATTAACTAGTGTCAGATTTTGGCTTTAACAAGTATCCCTTCGTCTACAGATACTGAAGTATCAAAGATCCTTCTGGCACAGAAACTATGTTATATTTATAATTAGATGTTTGCATGTCCGAAGATGGTTGAAAAGAATTCTAAAAATCATCCCTTGGTCCACATGTTGGACAGCACAGCAATAAACTCACCTGAACTTTCATTACACAGAAATTTGAATCTACACAACGGTTGGTGCACCTCACCACCTACTGAAATGAAATGAGTCAACATCCATGGGTGGCCATGTTTTTAACAATGCGTATAGTGCTATAGCAGCGCCACCTACCGAAACGACTCTATAGCATAACATTTCTTTCATGACTTCATGATATTTCTGTTCATTTATATTATTGATTTTGGTGCATAAATCCTAAATCTCCTCTTGTCAATGATGATTTAAAACCATTTCTTGAGATGTGTCAGGATTCTCAGACACCATTTCACGCCTTTTCTTGCTCTAACACATCACCATTGTTATTCACATTAAAAACTGCTTATGGGCACAGCAGTGTAATTTTGAGAAGCAGGTAAAGTGATCAACCTCATAATTCAACCCCACTGGCTTTTGTACTTTATCCCTGCCAGCATGCCTACGTGGAGCCTGTATAGAACCCTGTTACCATATGGGACCCGTATATATCCCATATTGGTCTCATAGAAGTGCCCATGGAAAGGCTGGTAAGGTAACATCCTCCAAACTAATAAATTTTGTTTAGCTACTTTGTTATTACATCTGTGCTACACTTTTATAATGAAGATTATTATTGTGTTAATTTTCATTATCACCTAGACAATGTAAAAGTAATTAAGACAGTTAAGTAACAGAAGCACTCTAAGATACACGAAACGATGTAAAACATTGGAGGGACATAACCGTGTGTCCCTCTCAAACTAAACGTTGAGTGTGACATGTCCTCCAATCCACGTTATGTTCAACTGCACAGCCAAATCTTATTCACTAGATTTGTGCAATCCAATCACATTTTGTCAGAATATAACCAGAAAGAACTTAGTACTCGTACACTTATGTAGGTACCGGTATTTGCAAACTTCGCATCGAAGTGCGAATCTTCTGCAACCAGTTCAATAAAGAATATACTTACTTACTTAACTCACCTAAAAGGACCTCACAAATGCTATGTTTACGGTGTTAAATGCTGGTGCTAAAATAATCCATCCACAAAACAGCTAGCCTTGGTGCTTGCTACCAGCGAATGCTTATACAGTCCCATGGAACTGATCCAGAACTACTAGTATACTTGGTGAAGATGTTGATAAACTACAGAAATATGCAAGAAAGTACTCAACCGTTACTTAAAACCATGTGCCCTGGTGCAGCCAAAAACTCAAAATGTTAAAACAATGTGTTGACCACGGCAGATCTGCCTGAAGCAGATTGGTAAAATCATCCAACTTGAACCTAGTTTAACATAGAGAATTCATAACAGGAGGTCCCATTTCTTAATTCTACTTTTACAATCTTTTAAAACTGTTCTTAGGAAGCAAGGATACTGAAATGCCACTAGCTAGATCTTTAAAAAAATTACAGAAGCTCTTAAAAAAATTACTGACTCAGCCAGCCACAAGACAAAACTGTCCATAGCCATAATTATAATGGTTGCTATAGCAACAGTAACTCTGTTCGCCCACTGAAACATGTTAGCCGAGTGTCAAATTATCCGACTTCATGCAACGAACAGTGAAGGACCTCTTACGTTAAATCCTCGTCTTAATTCTCCACTTAATTTACCATTTACAGAAGAAAGTTTGACAACGTTCGTAGCAAGAGTTCATTTACAGTTTTTCTCAAAACGCTGAAGCCGCTGTCAAGTTCCAGTCTTGAAACTATTTACAATCTAAAATGAAATGTCACACTATTAAATTTGTAATCGATAATTTTAATTCGTAAATTCAGTCAATCTCTGGCAATCACATCGATTTTTTAGTCTGCTTTAATAGCCATAAATGTTTGCTCAAATATAAAATAGAAATAATGCTACCACTAGAAGGCAAGCCAATGCATCTATAGGTAAATATGTATATATATTCGTTTATTGACATTCTTGTAGACAGACCGCTACAAGGTACAATTAAGGAAGTAAATTAATGCCAGAAATTCTATTGTTTTTCACTGAGAAGGCAATAGTGCAAATAGACAGGCGTGTGAGAAGATAAGTGACCTGCGTAAGGTCACTATACAGATAATTCTGACCAGTTTAATTGAAGTATAAGACAGTTCAAGCAACCAGGACCATACTCTACTGCTGGAGTCAAAATATGAAGACATGAAGAAGCTTTTCTGGTCCCTGGACCTAAATTTTTTTTAATTCTCTCATTTTGCTCAGCTCCATCTTTCATGCCATTTCTAACCCAAGACTTAAGTTTATTTGCTGGCTTATCCATCATAGACTGCCTCTCTGTCTCAGTGGACTGAAACTCTGAGCATCAACATGACTATTGCTTGGTTTTCATGAGCCATCAGCTAAAGATTTGTGAATTAGACATTGGCACAATACAAGTTCTTGACTACTGCTAATATTACACAGAGATGGGTTCAGTGGCTTTTACAGCTAATCGTGAATAATTTGCTAAAAAAATTAATTTGTCTAACAACGCTAACAATTACAATAAGAAATGAATACTTACTCCCCTAGATGGCAGCACTCATTCCACACCATGAGCAAATATCATAACCAGACCGGGATCCATGATCATCTCTTCAGCCATGTGGAGATTCTCACAAGCCATGACAATTACAGCTTGCTTTCCTGCAACAATAGAGAATAGTTTGATCAATTACCATGCTCCATTTGTGCACAAACAGGCCCAGATAATCTAGGTAAGAAAATGAGTAAGTTATATTCTTTATTAATCAATGTAACCTATCTAACCCCTGTACACTCACAGGAGAAGGAAATAATGACCAGTGATTATTCCAACATTTTGACAGATTTGTAAAACATACTTGATACCAGTACTGGTCAAAATACACATGTTTCAGTGTTTAATGTGTCGCCCATTAAGGACGGTAACGGAGATATTTATAAGTGGTCATCATCCACACAAGGTGATCAGGTCAGCCCATTGCTGATATCTGGATCTCAATTTAAAATAAATAGTCAATTCAGTATAAACACCAACTTCCATCTGACAGCAGTAATGTGCTGTACTATACTGCATTGTGGCTAGTGGACTTCGCTGGAAGCATCTTAAGATTGGCAGCTGTACTCCACTTTGTACATATTTCAGGGGCTACCAAACTTCTACAATCTACAGTCAGATGCATACTGGATGAAGACTGATTCTCTCTCAATAGAAGTCATAATGCTGCGACATACACCTATTGACTCCTGCATCTCACATACATCATACCTTATACCCTTAGCAAACTTTGAACATTTCATTGGCTTGCATGCCTGTTAGGCCATTCACTTGTTGCTGCCTTGATCTGAGTTTCCTCCTCTGCCTACCTAACTAATTCCATTGTATATTACCCACTCACCAATTCTATCACCCAATCCATGCTACCATCATTCACATTCGTCATGGACTGAATGATAATTATAACTGTAGGATTGACTCTTTAGTTATTCTGCCAGCAATCACTCTAAATGAACAGCTAAGCATTGAACAGAAGTAGAATTCTCTATTGCTGGTACTTAGCATTAACACAACTGGTACTCTGTGAGTCCAATACAAACATACTAGATGCTCTTCCCAAACTCCTACGCATTCAACAAGCATCAGAAGTGCTCTGAGCAGCAGTTAGATGCACAATTTTGAGCACTCTGGGTGTAAGCAGAAGAACAAGAAATGTGTTGTGTTCGAGTGTTTTGGGCTGAACATATTCAAAAGTCAACCTAGTTAAGCTCACCAGGAATTCTTTTGCAAATGTAGTTTTCATACAGCCGTCGATTCAGCTGACGTGCCTCGAGAGTTCCGAGGCCTGGAGGCCAGCGCCTTTCGTGAGAGTTTTCCATCAGGTCATTTACGATCGAGGCGGGACATCCACTATCAATCAGAGCTCTTTTAATAACCGTTTGCAGAACAGTGTCTGGCGTTGATATCATTCCGCCCCATCGAGTAACTCGGCATGGCTGCAGAGAGTTGACCCACCTGTCAACAGAGAACATCACCAACGCTGTTCAATAGCTACAGTTAACGCAGTACACTGAACAGCACACTGACACCTTTTAATCAAAAATCCAATTAAGTGATGTGAAGGTATTCTACAAGAAGATGTCGTAATTACAGGACAATTGCGATATGTGGGACAAATGTTAAGATCACAAACTTGCAGTAGCTGTGTTCCTCATTTATAACTGAATTCATCTAGCACAAAAATCCCCAACTTGACAACCAGTAGCGGCGCCAGGATATCAGGTTGGGGGGCTAAAACCCCGATTCCTTCCCTTTCTCTCTCCCCAATCATCTGGCATTGGCACTTTTCCCACTTTTGTTGGGGGGGGGCTGAGCCGCCGATGGGGGGGCTTCAGCCCACCTTAGCCCCATGCTGGTGCCGCCACTGTTGACAACCTGACATCACCATTAAAATCACTTTGTGAAGACTCACTATCTTACTACGGAATTGCCTGACTACACCTTGGCCTCGTGCAATCATTCAGAGAATTATTAATATAGCACCCTACAAGATGTATATTGTTAGATAATGCTACCTGTTCTCAGACACTGAATACAAAATGCATACAGAGAGACTTCATTAGATATTTAACGATACTACGAACTAAGTGGAATATTGATGCATTATACTATTTGTAGACAGAGACTATAGTGAAGGAAAGCACCATCACATGCCTCACCTAAATAGGCTGCAAAACAAGAGAACAATACCTACATTTCAACTGATATGATTGACAGTCACTTAGCCATAGAAAACTAAGCTTAGTACAAAGTTATGGCAGGACCAGAATCTTGAGACTGTTCTTTTCAGCCGGGGCTGGGTCGGGAGCACCTCTGAGTCAATACCTTGAAGGGGCGCTACATAACTTGTTGTAATGAATGAATGAAAGAATTGGAACTGATGAAAGACAATTCTGATCCAATTTACCTTCGGATTTCTTCATTTTCAACGGTGGATCCAGAATCCTGTGGCATTGTACCAGAAAGTCGACTCATTCGCAAATTCTCCTGCAGGAAAAGTAATTTAAAAAATATTCAAATCTTTTTCACCCATACAAATCTACCAGTATAACTCTAATGTAATTTTATGCCAATTTGAAGTGTTATTCACTAAAAGCCATGCTCAGCAGACAAATGAGAAATCTAGCAAAATACATTGCAATAAAGAAAGAAAACGAAACTTTATTATTATATGAATTGTGAAATTTTATATACTGTGGGCAAACGAGTAACAAACAATTTAGAACACAACATAAAACAAGTCGGTCATGCAAACAAAGTGACAACCTCTTTGACCCGACGCATCAAAATAAAACTGTTCCAGGGCAACGTGAATGAATACTAGCAAGTAATTGTAATTAGTAACTTCTATTGAGCCAGTGTCTAACGCAAAAGGCATTAACCGATAGCACACCAAAACCAAGCCGTAATCAGGTCAATATCTGTAAAACAGAGAAGCAGCCTACGGCGGATAAGAAATTTGAAAGAGGTCAATTTTAAGAATGAAATGACACAAGCGACCAAGCAGAGCACACAGACACAGGAGAGAGCTCCAGCAGCTGAAAATGTTTATCAGAGTAACTTGTGCATTATTATAATGGTGGTGCTATATAAGTCTTACAATACAAAGTACCTTCAGCATCTGTAGCTCTCGCTTTAACTCAGCTTGTTGCATCTTCAGGTCGCTTGCCTCTGTCTGCAAACTGTTGATCTTTGTCAACTGCTGCTGGACCAGAGCTCTAAGTTCACGCACACAATTGTGGTCCTAAGAGCAACAGAATATTCAGTTGCAATACTTTATTTCAAAAACTCAATTACAACACATTCACATGAACAAATGCACTTCTATGGTCATCATGAAGGTACTCCTTTCTAGTCTAGCTTCAACCAACAGGAAAGCGTTTCTCATGTAGTGCTTATAACCATTTATGGAAATGTTTCTTTACACAGGAGATCCAGACCACTGTTAACCTACGAATCTCTCTTGGTGGTTTGTAAGTTATCCGTCAGGAAAGGACATTTTACAACAACAGTTTTTAACAGTAAAGCATAATTTACCACTGCTGGTCCACTACAGAAAATTCTACAGCGGTCAAGGCACATTATTCTTAATTTTAGTGTAATCTGACATCTGATGTATATGACACACTGTACGCTCACTGCATTAGAAGCTCACCTTCCTAAGAAGCAGACACAGACAGACTTATTGAATGAGCAGCCCATTAAAAAAACCCAATGGTACCAAAGCATAAGCATGCATTTTAAAATGACTTTTCTTTTCATCAGTCCTGAAACTATGCATAAATTCTCAAAGTTAGTAAAATAAGCACTTTATCACCTTTCAAAGAATTATCTTAAGAGTCCAGGATAAATTCTAATCTAATCCAGTAACTTCTATAGCACCATTACCAAAGCAGAAAGCATGGATCGCTTCAACTGAAATCTTAGTCAAAGTCACGAGTGATCTGTTAGAGCTCTAAACCAGTTCAAAGTCCGATATGTCAGAGAAAACGAGAAGTCAAGCTGTGGAGAATAAGCTGGCTGAAACAGACGAGTTTTAAACTTAGTTCTGAATGACACTAGAGAACTGAGAGAATGCACAAAATGGAGAAGTAAATGTCAAAGCTATGGACCAGCCACTGAGAATATCCAACTCTGATCTTAGGATTGACAGCATAAGAAATGAACAGACCAAGTCTTGCAGAAATAGATGGTTCTAGTGTACAGACCAGAAATAGCCGTGTGCGAAACAGGTTTTTGAATATATATCTTCCAAGAACAACAACTACCAGTAAAAAACTACCTATGTTAGTTAACACCATCTCAAATATTGGTACAAGTATGAGTTACTCACAGCAAGTTCATCCTTTGGCATTGTCAAACCACAGCCTTTGTCACACAGAATTGGTTTCTTTGGATTGAATTCACACTCCTACAATAAAAAAGAAGGCAAAACTAAACAAACACTGCAAAACTTAAATAAATCTCCGTGCAAATTATAAACAACCGTCAATGTAAAAGTAACAGAACCTTTATGAAAGCCTTAAACAAAATTCTATGCAAAACCTTTAGAAACAAACCTTACACAAATCTCCAGGCAAAACCTAAACAAACTTCTATACAATACCTAAACAAACCTCTATGTAGTTAGTAACAATTCTCTATGCAAAACTTAAACAAGCCACTATACAAAACCTACACAAATCTCAATGCAAACCCTATATAAATCTCTATGGAAAATCCAAACAAACAAGTACACGTATGCAAACCCTAAACAAAGCTCTATGCAAAACCCCCAAAATCACAAAGCAAAACCTTAAATAAATCTCTATGCAACCGGTAAAGAAACCTTACCCAAACTTAACTGAAAAACCAAACCAAACCCCTATGAAAAGCTAAACATTCCACTATGAAAACTCAAAAACCTCTAAGCAAACCCCCAAACCCTTACATAAACCTCCATGAAAAGCCTAAACAAACCCTATGACAACCCTAAAAAACCTGTGGAAAACCTAAACAAACCACTATGAAAAACTTAAACACACCTCCAAGCAAAGCCTAATTAAACCTTGTAAACACAAACCCTACACAAATCTGGATAATCACCAAAACAAACCTCCATTCAAAACCTAAAGAAATCTCTATGCAAAACCTAATTAAACCTCTATACAAAGCTTAAAAACCACAAACAAACCCTACACTACTCTATGAAAAACCTAAACAAACCTGCATGCAACACAAAAACAAATCTCTAAGCAAAACCTAATTAAATCTCTAAATAAAACATAAGCTAAACCTACACAAACCAATACACACACTTCAATGTAAAACCTAAACAAACCACAGAGAAAACCCTAAAAAATCTCTACAAAAGACCTAATTAAACTTCTATACAAAACCTAAACAAACCTTATACAAACCATACACAAACCTCCATGCAAAACCTAAACAAAGCACAGAGATTTACTTTATGTTTACAGTGTTTGTTTAGTTTTGCCTTCTTTCTTATTGTAGGAGTGTGAACACAAAACAAACATGAATGCAATATCAAAGCAAACAAACTTCAATGAAATCCAAAATAAACCTCTATGCAAAACCAAAACAAACCTCTAAAAAAACTAAAACAAACAACTATACAAAACAAAAACAAACCATACACAAACCTTAAACAAAATTCTTTGAAAACCTCAATAAACCTCCATGCAAAACCAAAATAAACTTCTATGCAAAACCTAAACAAACATCTATGCAGAACCTAAACCACGTCTATGCAAAACAAATAAAAAAATCAGGGGAAAAACTTAAGCTAATGTCTATGCAAAACCTAAACAAACTTTAGACTAATCTCACTGAAAAACCAAAACCAACCTCTATGAAAAGCTAAACAAACCACTATGAAAACCTTACAAAAATCTAAGCAAAACACAAAGCCTAAAACAAACCTCTATAAAAGGCCTAAACAAGCCTTCATGAAAAACCTACAAAACTCTACAAAAAATCTAAACAAACCAAAACAAAACACTTAAACCTCCAAGAAAAACCTAACCAAACCTTACACAAATCCTACACACACCTCAAAAATAACCTAAACAAACATCCATTCAAAACCTAAACAAATATTGGTGCAAAACCTAAATTAAACCTCAATACAAAACCTAAACAAACCTGCATACAGAACCAAAATACATCTCTATGCAGAACCTAAACAAATAACAAAAAACCTAAACAAACAACAATGAAAAATTCAAACCTTCAATAAAAACGTAATCAAAACCTACACAAACTTCTATAATAACCTATAGAAACCTCCATTCCAAACCTAAACAAATCACTATGCAAAAATTAATTAAACCTCTATACCAAACCTATAAGAACCTTAAACAAACCTACATAAACTTGTATGAAAAAGATAAATACACCTGCACACAAAACCAAAACTAATCTCTAAGCAAAACCATATTAAACTTCTATATAAAACCTAAACAAAATCTCAAAACAAATCCTAAACAAGCAAAACCTAAACAAACCTCACGCAAACTTCTATACAAAACCTACACAAATCTCAATGCAAAAATCCAAACAAGCAAACCTCAAAAAACCGTACACAAACTTCTATGAAAAGCCTAATCAAACCTTTATACAAAACATAAACAAGCCATACACAAAAACCTAAGCAAATCTCTATGAAAACTTAAATCTATATAAAAAATTTAAACAAACCTGCATGTAAACCCTAACAAATACCTAAGTAAACCTCTATATGAAACCCAAACTAACCTTAAACAAACCTTATGCAAACCCCTATGAAAAACTTAAACAAACCTCTATTCAAAACTAAGCAAATCTCTATGCAAAACTTAATTAACCTGTAAGAAATCTAAGCAAACAAACATCTATCCACAAATTTAGCAAACCTCTACAAAAGAGCTAACAAGCTAAGCAAACCTCCATGCAAAATCTAAACAAATCTTGCAAAAACTAATTAACCCTCTCTACATCAACTAAACAAATCTTACACAAACCTTAGACAAACTTCTATGAAAAACCACAACAAACCCACATGTAAAAAGAACAAACTAAATAAATCTTTACACAAACCCCCATGAAAAACCTAAACAAAGCTCCATGCAAAACTTAACAAATCTCTAAGCAAAACCTAATTAAACCTCTATATAAATAAAACCTAAACAAACCTCCATCCACAAACTAAACAAATCTTTAAGCAAAAGTTCATTAAACTTCTATACAAATACTAAACAATATTACACAAACCCCTATGAAAAGCCTAAACAAAGCTACATGCAAAATCTAAACAAATCTTGCAAAACCTAATTAACTCTCTACACATCAACTAAACATATCTTATACAAACCCTACACAAACTTCTATGAAAAACCTACACAAACCTACATGTAAAACCTAAACAACAAACTAAATAAATCTTTAAGCAAAACTTCATTAAACTTTTATACAAATACTAAACAAATATTACACAATCCCCCATGAAAAGCCTAAACAAAGCTGCCATGCAAAACCTAAACGAATCTCTATGCAAAACCTAATTAAACCTCTGTACAAAACCTTACACAAACCTTACAGAAATCTCTATGAAAAACCTAAACAAACCTCTGTGCAAAACTTAAACAAATCTCTAACCAAAACCTAATTAAACCTGTGTAGAAAACCTAAACTAACATTACACAAACCTCTATGTAAAACCTAACCAAACCTCCATGCACAAATTAAACAAATCTCTACGCAAAACCTCATTAAACTTCTATACAAATACTAAACAAATATTACACAAACCCCAATGAAAAACCTAAACAAAGCTCCATGCAAAACCTAAACAAATCTCTATGCAAAACCTGATTAAACCTCTGTACAAAACCTTCCACAAACCTTACAGAAACCTCTATGAAAAACCTAAACAAACCTCTATGCAAAACTTAAACAAATCTCTAAGCAAAATCTAAACAAACTTCCATGCACAAACTAAACAAATCTTCAAGCAAAAACCTCATTAAACTTCTATACAAATACTAGACAACTATTACACAAACCCCTATGAAAAGCCTAAACAAAGCTCCGTGCAAAACCTAAGCAAATCTCTATGCAAAAGCAAATTAAACTCTGTACAAAACCTTACCCAAACGTTACAGAAACTTCTATGAAAAACCTAAACAAACCTCCATGCACAAACTAAACAAATCTCTAAGCAAAACCTCATTAAACTTCTATACAAATACTAAACAAATATTACACAAACCACTATGAAAAACCTAAACAAAGCTCCATGCAAAACCTAAACAAATCTCTATGTAAAACCTGATTAAACCTCTGTACAAAACCTTCCACAAACCTTACAGAAACCTCTATGAAAAACCTAAACAAACCTCTATTGAAAACTTAAAACAAATCTCTAAGCAAAACCTAATTAAACCTCTATATAAAACCTAACCTAACTTTACACAAACCTCTATGTTAAACATAAACAAACCTCCATGCACAAACTAAACAAATCTTTAAGCAAAACCTCATTAAACTTTTATACAAATACTAGACAAATATTACACAAACACCTATGAAAAGCCTAAACAAATCTCTATGCAAAACCTAGTTAAACCTCTGTACAAAACCTTACACAAACCTCTATTAAAAACTTAAATCCCCATGCAAAATCTAAACAAATCTATATGCAAAACCTGATTACACCCCTATATAAAACCTAAACAAGTCTTACACAAATGCTTCGGCGTGTAAACACCGACTCAACACGGCATCTCGTTTTTCTCTATTCACACGTTAAAAATGTATTTTCGTTACGCTCGCTTCATTCTATTTTGGATTTACAACCTGATCGCTGCATGTTACTGTTGGTTTACAGGCCGTATTCTTCGTTTTGGCCAACTAACGCTATCGAGCTTACCTTTGGAGTCTGATACAGTCATGTCTATGCCCACTCATACGTATTCGCGTGACCTACTTCATTCGCTCAACACAATTCGCTATTCCACTGAAATTGCTCTCGTCTATATACTGGATGACATCTTCTCGTCTATTGACAATGGAAAAGCCTGCCTCTCACTATGCCTTGACTTCAGTGCAGCCTTCGACACCATAGACCACCAGCATCCCCTTTCAAGGCTCACCAAAAGCTTTGGTGTCTCTGGGACTGCCGTAAACTGGTTAGCTTCTTACTTGTGTGACCGGAATCAGCAAGTGGGCATCGGTACCATTCGGTCTGAGTCCACTGTTTGTACTGCTGGAGTGCCACAGGGATCTGTTCTTGGCCCTTTATTATTTACAGTCTTTACTTCCCCAATCAGTCGTATAGCTAATAACTTTGGAGTCCAATTACAACAGTACGCGGATGATACTCAGCTCCATATCGCTCTTTCACATACTGATCAGACTGGTAAACTAAAACTTGAGGAATGCCTCTTATCTATGTATGCATGGTTCTGTTTCAATGGTTTGGCAATCTTGTTCGGTTCACGCCAACGACAGCGTTCTCTCCCTTTACTTTCTAGCATCGACCTTGCAGGCACTACTGTGCCACTATCAGATACTGTCAAAACACTCACGATTACCCTGCATAGTAAGCTCACATTCCAACCGCACATGTAACAAACCTTTGTAAATCTTGTTTCTATCACATCATGGCAATACGTCACATCAAGTCGGCTCTGACTAAGAATATGTCGAAAACCACAGCCTGTTCCCTTGTCTCCTCATGCCTTGATTATGCTAATTCGGCTTTCGTGGGTCTCTCAGACCTCGATATCAACAGGCTGCAATACATCCAAAACTCCTTGGCTCGTGTAGTGCTGCGTGTTCCATTACAAACATGCTCCTCAGTTCTACTCCATCAGCTGCATTGATTTCCTGTTGAATTCAGAATAAAATCTAAATTGGCCTGTCTGACCTACAAAGCCCTCAGCACTAGCACACCTTCATTCAATACTAACTCCTTACATCCCTTGCTTCAAAAAGCGGCTAAAAACTCACTTTTTATCCTTGGCTTTCAAGCACTTGGATATCTAATTGCAGCTTCTCCTGGTGGCTAACTATTCGCACCTCAGATTCCCATTTCGGTGTGACAGTGCGCACGTTACAAATTTATTTATAATACAATAATATTAACACTATTACCTGCCGTATTCGCCGTCCCGTCCTCATTTCGGATTATGGCGCCCTGCGTTTGTACGTCAACAAGAGTGGCCGGTTCCTGCTCCTACCCTCCCTGCTACTCAGACCCCCGAGGCGGCCTGCTCCTGCTTCCTCTCCACCTCCGGCACTGCCTGAGGCTACGGCCTCTGGCGGCATACGTTTTGCCACACAGAATATATGCTCACTTCGTAACAAGTACGGTATGTTGAGGTAGCTGACACTGTACTTTAAAGTGGCCTAGACCTCCTCGTCATCACGGAATCCTGGCAACGCATCGACAGACGTAGCAGTATGTCATTCGGTGCAGCCCGGGTACTCCTTTGTCGACTGCCCGAGGGTGAATGCTCAGGAGACGGACTGCTGAGGATGAGGAATCATCATCTACCACCGAGTCGACCTGCCAACACGGAGGATCCCTATACCTAATCCTACAACCACCTTCGAAGTCCTCGCTGCATCTGTCAGGTCGCCTAGCGGCCCCTCAACCATCCTGGCCGTCTATCGCCCGGGCTCTGCGCCTCCAACACCAGCATTCTTCGACGAATTCACCATGCTGCTGGAACAATTCGCACTTTACAACACCCAAGTCATCATGGCCGGCGATCTCAACCTCCATCTTGAAGATCCTGCTCGGCCTACAACTATCACGTTCTGCACTATCACAGAGCAATTCGGCCAGACACAACACGTCGCTGGATCAACCCATCGGTGTGGAGGCTGGCTCAAAGTCATCCTCACCTGTAATGACTCCTCGCCGACAGACCTTAACATCAATCCTCCGACAATCTCCGACTACGTCATCGCCACCATCCCCCTCCTCCACGAAGCGCCAACAAACATAGCTAGACAGGTTCGTGGATGGCGTAGATAGGATCCCGACGTCTTCCGGGAGGCGCTGCTTGCAATCCCCGCCGTCGCCGACCCGTCCACTCTGGCCGGCTTGTCGGTCTCCGACATTTTTGACACCTACGAAGGCTTCAATATTGCTCTCTGATAATTTTGATGCGTAAAATGTCTTTGTCTACACCCTACACCAAGGTCTAGGGGGAACGGACATTTCCCCTGGACATTTCCCCGGACATTTCCCCGGACACCCGACTAGGACATTTTCCCCCCGGACATTTCCCTTCTGTAAATACCTCTTCATGGTCAGCCTTATCGACCGTCTTCTTCCATCACACCCGGCTAGAGTGCGTCGCTCCACTTCGATGCCTTTGTTAATGCGATCTCTTCGGTGCCCCGCACGTCGCCTCAAAAGACGCTATAGGCGAACTAAGTTCCCAGCTGACTGCGCCTTCTGAGTCAAACACGTTTGTGGGATGCACAGACGCTACCGGCAGAAAGAGCAGACATACCGGGAGTACAAAATCACTCTCTATGCTGGGGATCCCAGAAGGCTCTGGGCAACTTTCAACCACCTTCTCGGTCGGGCTGGCCACAAATCCGACACTCCTTCCTTCACAGCTGGCGATTCCGTAAATCCTTCATCTCAAAGACACTCGCAATTAGCGAGGCTAGTGTCGGCTCTCCACAGCCGTCTTTTCCTTCCACAGATTGCAGTTTGTCCATTCTGAGTCGGGTTTCCAGTCCAGAGCTGCAGTGTATCATCCTCGCTTCTGCCCCAAAACCTGAGAGCTGGATCCTCTATCCACATTCCTTCTTCAAGAATATTTGGACGTTCTTCTCCCTCTCCTCACTGTTCTCTGCAACCGTTCTCTCCAGGAAGGCATCCTCCCGCCATCACAGAAAAATAACATCCTCGTTCCTGTTCTTTAACGAGATAGACTGGACGCATCTGACTCAGCAAACTTCAGGCCAATTGCAAACGTTCCTTTCTGTCTATAATCAGCAAAAAAAATGTTGCTTTTCAAATAACTGCTTATTTAGAGACGAATAATTATCTGCTTCCTGTATATCAATCGGGTTTTCGCAAGGCCCACTCTACTGAGACCCTTCTGGTTCGCCTCCTGTCAGATATAAATGGTGCTAACGATAGGTCGCAGGTGTCTCTTCTGGCACTGCTTGATGTCAGTGCTGCCTTCGATAGTGTAGACCATGATATTCTCCTTAGGCGCCTTTCTGTCTCATTTGGCCTTTCTGGTAACTTCCTTGATTGGCTTGACTCTTTCCTACATGATCGTTCCTTTGAAGTTGTCTATGGGCCTACTATGTCTCTTATGGGTCCCTTTTGGTCTGCTCCAGGGATCTGTCCTGGGCCCCCGTCTCTATACCATCTACACGTTAAACCTAGGCCCCTTCTTGCAGCAAACGCTGTCCTAAGCCAGTCTTATGCTGACGATATCCAGGCATACCTGCACTGATGACGTTCTCAGTCTGGGCCATGACCCGGGCGCTGGATGTCCTTGGGGCTTGGATGCATGTCGTCGAACCGCTTGTGGCTCAACCCACCCAAGACTCAATTCATCTGGCTGGGCATTCGCCAAAAGATAGCCAAGATCGATCTAGCAACACTTGCAACTGAATTCCCGCAGTTCGCTTTCTCTACCACTGTTCGGGATCTTGTCGTCATATTAGATCAAGAGCTTACCTTTGCATGGCACATACACCAGTTCTGTCGCGACTGCTATTATCAGTTGCCGGCTCAGAGTTATCTCCCGCTCTCTCACCTCTAATGCTACCACTTCCCTTTTCCATTAGCTTGTCGTCACACGTCTTGATTATTATTGCTGTGCACTCTATGCTGGCCTCCGGGTTGGGAGGTTGCCATGTCACCGATTATGAGGGATGTCCTGCACTGGCTCCCTATCCCACAGCAGATTGTGTACTGGCTTTCTGCTTTGGTATGGCGGTGCCTCTTAGGTTCCGCTCCTCGGTATTTACAAGAGCTCTGTCACTCTACTTTGGATGTGCAGAGACGTAGCACTCTCCGCTCCTCCACACATGATGAACTTCTTGTTCCCCGTGCGCGAACTGCTCTTAGACAACATCGCGTCTTCTCTGTTGTTGGTCCCATGGTTTGGAATGGGCTCCCATTAGCATTACGCCTTATGCCTAGGGTTCACTCAGATGCGTTTTACTGTAGCCTTAAGACCATCCTTTGTGGCTGGGGTTGGGTCGGGAGCGCTCCTGAGTGTAACCTTGAAGGGGCGATACAGAAATCTTCATAATGAATTAATAAACCTCTTTGAAAAGCCTAAACAAACCTTGATGCAAAACCTTGACAAATCTCTATGCAAAACTTAATTAAAGCTCTACACAAAACCTTACAGAAACCTCCATGCAAACCTAAACAAATTTTCAAGCATAACAATTAAACCTCTATATAAAACCTAAACTAACCTTACAGAAACCTTAAACAAACCTTTATGCAAAAGCTTCCATGCACAACCAAAACAAATCTCTGTGCAAAACCTCTATACAAAACCTAAACAAACATTACACAAACCTCTATTCAAAACCTAAACAAACCACCATGTAAAACCAAAAGAAACCTCTATTCAAAACCTAAAAAACTTCTAAGCAAAATCCCAAGAAAGCTCTATGCAAAAGCCAAACAAAAACCTCAACGAAAAACTTAAACTCTCTAACCAAAAACATAATTAAACCTCCATATAAAGTCTAAACTAACCTTTCACAAACCTCTGTGAAAAACCTAAACAAACCTCCATGCACAAATAAACAAATCCCAATGCAAATCCGAACTAGACCTCTATAAAATACCTAAATAAATCTCAACGCAAAACCTAAACAAGCAGAACCTAAACAAACCTTACACAAACCATACACAAACCTCTGTGAAAAATTTACACAAACCACTAAGAACCTAAAAAACCTGTATGCAAACCATAAACAAACCACTACGAAAAACTTAAACAAACCACTAAGCAAAACCTAACCGAACCTTACACAAACCTCTACAAAAAACCTAAACAAACTCCATACAAAAACTAAACAAATCTCAATGCAAAACCTAATTAAACCTCTACACAAAAACCAAAACGAACCTTACACAAACCTCTATGAAAAGTTGAACAAACCTGCATGCAGAACTTAAACCAATATCTATGCAAAATCGAATTAAACCTCTATACAACACCT
Source organism: Aporrectodea caliginosa (assembly GCA_020284085.1). Taxonomy (NCBI): domain Eukaryota; kingdom Metazoa; phylum Annelida; class Clitellata; order Crassiclitellata; family Lumbricidae; genus Aporrectodea; species Aporrectodea caliginosa. Next base: position 1,778,538 of record JACEVL010000129.1, on the reverse strand, counting down.
AAACATATCTAAATGCAACTAACTAAACAAGCAAACCTTAACATAAGTTACAAAAACTTTTATGAAAAGCCTAACCCCTATGAAAACCTAAAAAATGTATGAAAAAACCTAAGTTTAGGTTTGTTTAGGTTTTACATAGGGGATTGTGTTATATTTGTTTAGTTGTTTTATAGAAGTTTAATTAAGTTTTGGTTGGTAAGTTTGTGCATGGAGGTTTGTTGAGGTTTTTCATATAGATTTTCATAAAATCTATATTAACCTTACACAAACCTTACGCATTATCACAAATCTTAAGCAAAACCTAATTAAACCTATATATAAAACCTAAACTAACCTGAAAACCTATATGAAAAACCTCAACAAACCTCCATGCACAAACTAAACAAATCACCAACCGAAACTGAATTAAACTTCTATAAAACAACTAAACAAACATAAAACAAACCCCTATGTAAAACCTAAACAAACCTCCATGCAAACCTAAGCAAACCTCTATGTAAACCCAATTAAACCTGTACACATTACCTAAACAAACCCTACAAAAACCATGTATACACGACATCTATGAAAACCCTAAACAAACGTTCAAGTAAAACCTAAGAAAATCTCAAAGCTAAACCTAAACAAGCCTCTACACAAAACCAAAACAAACGTTTATTAAGCAACCTAAGCAAACCCCTGAGAGAAACCTAAACAAACCTCTATAAAAACGTAAAGAAAAATCTGCAAGACCAAAAAAACCTTAGTGAAAACCTAAACAAACCTTTATGCAGAACCTAAACAAATATCTATGCACAACCTAAGCAAACCTCTATGAAAAAGCTAAAAACCAAAACAAACCTCCATGCAAAAGCTAAAGAAATCTCTTTGTAAAACCTAATTAAACATCTATACATCACCTAAACAAAGCTTACACAAACCTGACACAAACCTATATTTAAAAACCTAAACAAACCCACATTTAAACCCTAAAGAAATTTCTATGTAAAACCAAACTAAAACTTTATACAAATCCTAAACAAACCTTACACAAACCTCTAAGAAAAACCTAAACTAACCTCCATGCAAAGCCTAAAACCCCAATGCAAAACCTAAATAAACTTCTAAGAAAAACCTCAAGAAACCCCTATGTAAAATAGAAACACACCTTAACAAGAAACTTTAACTCTCCAAGCAAACTCCAATTAAACCTCTATATAAACCTAAGATAACCTTACACAAACCTCAATGTAAAACCAAACCAAACCTTCATGCACAAACTAAACAAATCTCTGTGCTTAAACAAACCTCCAAGTAAACCTAAAAAAAACTCTGCAAAACCTAATTAAACCTCTACACAAAACCTTACACAAACCCTACAGAAAAATCTATGAAAACTTAAACAAACCTCCATGCAAAACCTAAACAAATCTCTACGCAAAACCTCTATATAATAGCTAAACTAACCTTACACAAACAGACATCTATGTAAAACCTAAACAAACCTCCACGCACAAACTAAACAAATCACCATGTAAAACCTAATTAAACATCTACACAAAATCTAAACATACCATACACAAACCTCTATGAAAACCTCCATGCACAACCTAAACAAATCTCTATGCAAGCGTAGACAAACCTTACACAACCTTACACAAACCATACCCAAACCTCTATGCAAAACCTATACAAATCTTTATGAAAACCTAAAAAACATCCATGAAAAACCTAAACAAATCTCTATGCAAAACCTAATTAAACCTCTAAAAAACCTAAATAAATCTAAATGAAAAACCTAAACAAGAAAAACCTCAAGAAAGCTTACACAAAGCATACACAAAACTGCAAGCAAAGACTAAACAAACTTCTAAAAACAAAATAAACCTATATGCAAAACCTAAACAAACCACTTTGAAAACCTTAAACAAACCTCTAAGCAACACCTAACTGAACCTTACACAAACCTCTATGAAAAACCTGAACAAACTCCATACAAAATCTAAACAAATCTCTATGAAAAACCTAATTAAATCTCTATACGAAACCCCTGACACACACCTCTATGAAAAACCTAAATAAACCTGCATACAGAACCTAAACTAATGTCTATACCAAACCTAATTAAACCTCTATACAAACCTAAACAAATCTCATGGCAAAAACCAAAACAAGCAAAACCTTAACAAACCTTACATTAAACATTTATTAAAAGCCTAATCAAACCTCAACACATAACCAAAATAAACTTTACACAACACTTTATAAAAAACTTAACAAACCTCTATGAAAAACCTAAACAAACCTTTATGAAAACCTAAACAAAAATAAATGCAAAACCTAAGCAAACGTCTAACAAAATCTAAACAAAAAATACATGCACAAACGAAACAAATCACTATGTAAAACCTAATTAGACTGGACCCCTATATAAAACCTAAACCAACCTTACACAAACCCCTATGTAAAACCTAAACAAACCTCTAAGAAGACCTAAAGTAACCTATATTGAAAACCCAAACAAACCTCTAAGAAGACTTAAAGAAACCTATATTGAAAACCTAAACAAATCTCTATGCAAAAGCTAATTAAAAAGGTACACAAAACCTGAACAAACCTTACACAACATACACAAACCTCTATGAAAACCTAAATAAATCTCAATGCCAAACCTAAAACAAGCCTCTACGCAAAACCGAAACCAACGTTTATTAAAAAACCTAGGCAAACCCTTATATGAGAGACCTAAACAAACCTGTATGAAAAACTTAAAGAAATATCTGCAAGACCTAAACAAAATTCATGAAAACCTAAACAAAAATCTATGCAAAAGCTAAACAAACCTTTATGCAAAAACCTACACAAACCTCTATGCAAAACTTAAGCAAACCTTTATGAAAACCTAAACAAACCTCTATGAAAAACCTAAACAAACCTCTATGCAAAACCTAAACAGACCATATGAAAAACCTAAACAAACCTCTAAGAAAATCCTAAATAAACCTCTATGTGTAACCTGAACAAACCTCTATGGAAAATATAAACACTCTGTTTGAAAAACCTAAAACAAACCACTTATGTAGTGCATAACTGGAAAACACCTTTCAGGATTATATGCCACTCTGTTTCACATCCCTATTTCAAACCAACAAACACCTTATGTACTGTGTAACTTGAAAACACCATTCAGGATTATATGCCACTCTGTTTCAGAATATCCTACTATAACACCCTTACAACATCCACCATACGAGTAGTGGGCTCAAAGTTTCACTGAGAGAAAAATAAATGGCCAGAGCCCTGTTGATGTGAAACAGAATGAGATCTTCAAACAAATACACAGGTAAATGAGTGCTTGATTAACCTCCTTAGCGTTTCATTTTCTCCCAAACCAGCCAACCACGTTGCATTGTTTTACGTGTGTATATGCATGAATATACATGTGTAGGTATATAATTATGTGTATATGTAAACATGCATAGCTTCACATATATATACATAGGTATAATTATATACCAGTAGGTATATATGTATTTATATATGTATATGTATGTATGTGTATGTAACTTGAATGTAACATGTATATCATATATTATATATATATACTCTGTTTCACATATACTATTTATATAACCATGTAGGTATATATGCATATATATATATATGTATGTATGTATGTATGTATGTATGTATGTATATATATATATATATATATATATATATATTTACATTATCTGTGTGTGTAAATATATACATGTGTAGGTATAATTATATATATTATGTAGGTATATATGTATTTATATATGTATATGTATGTACGTATGTATGTATGTATGTATGTATGTGTGTATGTATATATATATTTCATTGCCATCTATGTGTGTAAATATATACATGTGTAGGTATAATTATATATAAATTATGTAGGTATATATGTATTTATATATGATGTGTATGTAACATGTATGTATGTATGTATGTATGTATGAACCCGAACGTGACTCGGGGTTAACCGATTTTGCAAAATTCCCGGTCCGAGTAACACTCGGGGTTAACGGCAAGGAGGTTAAGCTCTAAGGCACGGAAAAGAAAACCAAATCTAATGAAGAAATTTACCTGTACATGAGCCTGAAGTAAGTCAAGCTTCACAATCGCCTGACAACCAAATTCTGCATTGCTGCAGGAGAGTTTAAGTCTTGACAGAAGGTTTCGAAGAATCCTTGGCACTGGCTTCAGGTTCTTGCGCAGCAACGAACCACGATCTATGGGACAAGTTGGTTGTCGATTCATCCAGTCATGGATACACGTCGAACAGAATGCATGCTCACACTGCGTCGCCTAATAAATCCAAATATAAAACCCATCACTTTGAACCTCATACTTTGGCCAATAATAATACTCACCAACATTTCATTCATTCATTCATTCAAAAATTTATATAGCGCCCCTTCAAGGTAACTACTCAAAAGCTCTCCCAACTCCAGTCCGGCCAAAAAGGTAAGTTTTCAAGTGGCCATAAAAATTATTAGTACATGATCTAGGGAACAGATGTAGCTCTAGAGGGACGCTATTCCAAACCCTAGGGCCTACCACATCTATGACACTTGTGTTTTATTCACAAGGCGTCAACCTATGGCACACAAAAACTAAGCCATAATCTTTTCAATGCCCAGAAAGGTTCTGTCCACTGAGATAGAGAGGTAGATTACAATTACTTTTAAAACTTTGTATGTAAAGTGTCGTGTGTGCTTGCATTTAATAAAGAACATACTTACTTACTCATTATGTTTGATAAGCCAACCGAAAGATGTATCATACCTTAGCTACGTCTTTAACCGTAACCAACCGAAGTGACATTAGAGACATATAAACAAGGTACAGGTCTAGCAATCAGTTCTATTAATTTAATTACATTCAGGGAAAATCCTAATTAAAAATTTTAAAATGAGTCAAAGACTGGCTAAAATGCAAGCAAGGTTTCACCAGTTTCACTGCTTTAAGGTTCAGTCTATACACAGAATATCCGCATTTTGTAATGCCTCCTCACATGTGTTCATTTGTTCAGTTTACTAATTACTTGAGTCTGTGTTTTCAAGAAGGTTTTGTGCAGCAGTGGATGATGTCTGGATGTCTTCAATCGACAGTGCTTAAGGCACAGAGTTGGGGTTGAAGGATCACACAAACAGTTTAAAGAAGGAATCTAACTGGCTGGGTCACACAGAATGGTGACATGAATTAAATGTTTGTGGTCAGCCACATGGAAAGATCATCCAAATACTAACAAAAATAGTTCAAACTTTAAGCAGCTAAACAAAACTACATACAGAGATTACTTGTACAATTTTTACGCAATATGTGATCAACTCACTTGCAGTGGATCCTCCAGTACACCGCTGCATATAGGACATATTAGTTCTTCATCAACCTCTCCCTCAAATCGTCCAATTTCGAAACCCATCGTCACTAAACTAAAAATACAAAACACATCAAATAACATTCGCTACGCTGACTCTACATGTACAAATTATAATGTCGCTGATTTTTATAAATGTCTTTAACACAAGTATTTACAGTCTGCACTTACGTTTAAAAGGCTTTTTGAACGGTTCATCGCAATAAACTAGCAGTGACGGGTACTAAATTAATTTTTTTTAGTCAAACTTACAATTAGTTTTCAACTAAACTAAAACATTTTAACTAAAGTCGGCAACTGATTTTTTAAATAAGCTAACTAAACTAAAAATAGTTAGTTAAAGTTTTTCCAACTTTTAACTAACTGTTTTTACAAAACATTTGCACAATAACAGAGGTTAAGTGAACTGTAATAATGCACAGCACCAATGACAATTTCACTTTCACACTATGTAAGGTGTGCCAGACTAATAGTCCTAATACAGTTTTACCAGAAAATAATGAAGACAGTTGATAATGCAATGCAGTTCACTTGACTTTAAGTAATAAAACCAGTTACTCATGACAATCACTGCACAAGATAGTTGCAGATTTTTAAGTTAAACTTTTCAGTTAATAACTAAACAGTATTAGTTAAACTTTGGTTTTAACTAAGCTATTTTTCTCCATTTAAACTTCATCCTTAACTAAAAAAAAAATTAATTTTCACTAAACGTTTTCAACTTTTGAGTTAACTTTTGCCCAGCACTGTTAACTAGTAGTAGTTTCTAGCGTTCAGGGCCGCTGGGGCAAACTTCTAGTACCGGGGAAACTTCTAGAACTTCTGGGCATGCTGCGCAGACGCCGAACGGTACCAGGTTTTCTAATGACGACACTAACCCTAACCCTGACCCTAACCGACCCTCACGACGCCAAACCAGACCCTAAACTTATGCACTATATCCTTCATCCCCTGATACTATCAGCTTGCCCCGCTGGGTCACCCTCCTCCTTTTCTCAGGCACGGGAATTACCTTACCAGCGTACGGGCAGTGGCAGAGTCTCGCAATTTACCAAACCCGTGTTTTATTGGAACGAAGGGTCATTATTTCGTCCGTCTAAGCAGGGACTATTCTTACAAGGTCTACGTCAATTCAACTCTCGAATTTCTGTTTCTATACATTTCAAAATCTTTAAATTCGGTCAGTTTATAATATAATGAGCAAAATTATCAAATGCTAACGGATTTACATTAACAACCGAAAATCTTCCAACTTACTCTGCGAAATTTTATTTTTTAAGAAACGATGAACTATGGATCATACGGAAGTTCCCAGACGAACCTCCATGCAAACACATACAGAGAATAAAGAGTACTAGAGCAACCGTCTAATTATCTAGCTCAATAACATGTTTAAATGTTTATCTAATATTTTGTTATTCTTGTCTGAATAAAGTAATGTAAAATAGCAGCAGTTTTGCATGAATTAAGCTGGCTCAATATATCATTTAATTTGTTTCGTAGAGTTCTATGTCCAACTCTTTAATTCTCTTTTAAGTTCAGCAGTCGCTTGGTGACTCTTCATGCCTCTGAAAATTTTACAGAAGTAGATAATCATGGTTATTGGTAGATATAAAATCATTTCTTCTTAATTAGCCTAGAGACAGACAGACAGAGACAGAAGATTAGAACTGACACGCCCAAAATTTTTCGAGAGGGAAAGGAATGGACAGACACACAAACAAACATAAAGACAGACAGAGACAATGTCGTCTTGTCGAGGTACACAGAAATGACAGAGAGGGCAACGACAGAAGTGCCCTTTATGTTATTACTTTTATCTGGGACTTTTAGAGTTCCAGCTTTTATATATTCAAATTTATAATGCAATAATTTCTTTTTAAAATATTATGTCTAAAATGTTGCCACCCTTTTGCCGCGACTTGTACTAGTACCGGCCTTGACGGCCGCTCCACTTAATTACATGCAATTTTATTAAATTCACTACAATTCAATTGTCGTCATTGCTGTTAAGAAGCTTAAGTATCTAAAGCATTTGGTCTTGTGACCCTGCAGACTCCACCCATGGTTTGACTCATTTTGACTCACATCGTACAGTTTGACTTGTTTGACTTGGTTTTTGACATGATGTTGAACCAGGCAAATTTGTCGAACTGTACAAACTTATTGCCCTGCCAAAATGCCCACATAGAGCATTATATATTATGACCAATCTTTCCATATGGGACTCTCGAGATTAGAACGTACAACGCAGATGGGTTCCATCTAATGCCCAATGGATTGTTTGCAGGGATCTATTCGTTGGCATAACAAGAGTGAATTGTGGGAACCTACCAGAACTAAGCGCTAAGTCGAATGTTTACAAGCAAAGATATTATATTTTGGATGCGCGAAATAACGCACAAAATTGGTGAAGTACGCTATCCAGCACATATTCTGAGCGATAAATGAAGCGTTTAGTAATGCGCTGTAGGGTAGCCATTCTGCCAGATGGCAAAGGGAACTTGCTTATTTCGATGGCGACGTTGATGCTAATGCTTTGATGCTGTTTATTTAAAAATCATTGAATTTACAAATACACAGTTAATTAGTGTCTTCATTAATAACTACAATTTTTGTGCCTCGTCTGTTGTGACGGTACGGTATAGACCGGACGAATTTAAAGTCGAAGTTTAGAGGTTTTATTGCAGCTGTGGATCCGTTGTAGCCCATCCGACCCAGTATAGTTCAGCGTCCATAACTCGGCCCATCTGTTTGTTGGCTTTAAAGAACCGCTTAGTTGGACTGTAAATCGGATTATTCAGGTTGATTAATAATCTTCGTTGCTTATCAGTCTGGTTCTGCCAGATATATATCTCAATGGATGTCGTCCAACCTGCTTTGCCTCAACCCTTCCAAAACAGAATTCATCATCCTCGGCCTTCCTGACCAAATCAAGAAAATACCTGACCTTTCAATACACCTATCTACTAACTCTTCATCTCTTACCTTCACCTCTGATGCCCCTGTCCGCAATCTTGGTGTTACTTTTGATCCACATCTCTCCTTCTCTAATCACATCTCCAACCTCTCGCGCTCCTGCTTCATGCACATTCGTGACCTCCGCCGCATCCGACCCATGCTCGACTTCAAAACTGCCTCCACCATTGCTACCTCCATTGTCCACTCAAAGCTCGACTATTGCAATTCCCTCTTTCTCAACCTTGAAGCCACCCAACTAAAGCGTCTGCAGCTCATCCAAAACTCATTAGCCAGAGCCGTCACCAGAATGCCCAAGCATCATCACATCACTCCAATCCTCAAATCACTCCATTGGTTAAAAATCCCAGAGCGAATTCACTTCAAAGTCCTATCACTAACCTACAACTCCCTACAACACTCCCAGCCCAGATATCTCCGCGAACTCTTCACCATCCAGCCAACCCGCTCTACCCGATCATCCTCCGTTCTCACTCTTTCTAGACCCCGGTCACTACTCATCTCAAGTTCTCCAACCGAGCAATATCCAACACTGCGCCGCGTCTCTGGAACGATCTACCTCCTGAATTCCGCACTTTTTCGGTTCCTCCACCATCATCGACAATCATCCACCATCATCTGCCTCAGGCTCCTCTATCCATCACCCCAAGGCTTTCCACTCGAAACTAAAGTCTCTGCTTTTCAAGAACTCTTATCCTGACTCATCTGATCCTGTACCTTCCAATCCTCGACCTAAAAGACACCCGCCTTAACATCTGCTGTGCCCTCTCTGATCCCCTGGAAACGGACTCGGACCTCCCTCGGACTACTCTTTTGGACAACCCTCTGATTAGACAGCTCGTGAATAAGCTGGTGCCCTGCGCTTGGCTTTCGAAAGTGGCGCTTTAGAAGTTTGGAGATTACGATTACGATTACGATATTCGTTTAATTGAGAAAAACAATCTGGCAAAAACGCAGAAATGCTAACATGAGTGATAATGAATGGATAATTAAAGTTCATTAGAAGATTTTAGAATAAACTAGTAAATATTTTTATATAATGATCTGGGAATAAATTGAGAGTTGTCCTTGGGTGGGAGAGTACGGTTGTGTGCTCTAGGTCTTAATTGGTGAGAGGAGAGTGGTCGGAGTGGAGGTAGGAGTTGGTGAAGTACATGCTTGGGGTTGTGTAATATGGAGAAAAGGAGTTTCGCATCGGCTATATTGGCAAGTTTAGAGACTGTTGGAAAGGATTGCTCTAGGTAACCTAGGCGTTTGGCTCTTTTTAGGAGTTTTTCCAGGCGTTCTTTATCGGAAGCCAGCGTGAGACCCCACCAGGATGGGGAGGCATATAGAAGTTTAGCAACAGTAGTGGCTTTGGTTACATTATGGATGGAAGAGGAAGAAAGGCCATGGGTTTTCAGTTTTCTGATAGCATAAGAAGAGGAGGAGCAAGTTGCTGTGAGGTGGTCTATATGGGCTGTGAGTTTGAGATGGCACAGAGAACTTGCTTATTTCGATGGCGACGTTGATGCTAATGTTTTGACGCTGTTTATTTAAAAATCATTGAATTTACAAATACACGGCTAATTAGTGTCTTCATTAATGACTACAATTTTTGTAAGCACCTTTCCTTATCGGTCTCTGGTTCTATCATGCACTGTCATCGCTGAAAGCGGTTTTGCTTAGAAGCGATCATCGATTGCCTTATGCATTACGAAAGCGTAGGCCTAGTGCTTCTGTGATGGAAGATTCCACCATGCAGTACATGAAGAAATTACTTCTGCGGCAGAAAGCTTTTAGCATTTTTATCTAATGACGACACTAACAACCGTCGATTGCCTTATGCATTACGAAAGCGTAGGCCTAGTGCTTCTGTGACGGAAGATTCCACCACGCAGTACATGAAGAAATTACTTCTGCGGCAGAAAGCTTTTAGCATTTTTATCTAATGACGACACTAACCCTAACCGACCCTCATGACGCCTAACTTGACCCTAACCTGACCATAACTGACCCTTACACCGCCAACTGATTGGAAGTAACGCATTTTTAACAAAGCGCATGCGCTAAAGGGTTGCGCATGCGCAAAGGTCTTCTGCCGCAGAATTGTGTCAAAAATATTACTTCTAGGGCGGAATTTTCCGCTGCAGAAGATTTATCCATTGCAAAAACAGCAATCAAAGTCTCAAAATTAGATTCTACGGATTAATTTATGAAAGAATTTTTTTAGATTTACAAGTATTTGTTTTGTCCGCATTTCAATTAAACAACACAATGTGTTGGTCATTTCAAAATTATTTATAAATCTTTCTGTTTTGCTAGTGAATGAAAATGGAGCCAATGTCGGTGGCATTTGCTGTGCCCAAAGAAAATGGCGGTTCCCAGGCAGCAGAAACTGTTGAAGGTGACATTTTAGGACACCAGCTGACACCAGACGGGCCTGATATTCTCACCAGTGATGTGCACAAGCCTGCCCTGCATTATCCAGAAGGTGAAGGAGCGGAGGAACTTCTGGAAAACGAGGAGATGCCAGACCTTGATGACTTTGCACACCCGTTGGCAAATGACGAGGTTGTGGAGGAGACTGTTGTTGTCACGTCAGTCAATGGCAGTCAGGAGTTGGACGAGCCATTAGCACAGGATGCGCTTTGCAACGATGATGTGATTGCTTCAAATGAAAATGAAGGCAGCACACCTAATCTAGAATTTTCGGGAGATATCAACAGAACTAGCGATGTTGTGGAGGTGTCGGAAGCCGCTGAGGATATGGATAAAGTGAAAGCAACTGTTGAGGCTGGGCAGGGCATTAAAACAACAGACAAAGCGAAGGAGGTTCAGCCAGAGGAAAATCAGCAAAAGGAGAGCAAGCAGCTAACAGAATCTGACGCAGACAAAGGCAAGATGACAGGAAAGAAGAGTCGAGAGAGGAATAGGAGCACTTCTGTAGAATCAACCGGAAAGGATGCCGCAAAAGGGAAATTTGCCATTCAGGCCGACCTGAATGTTAACAGTCGGCCAAAGCGGTCGACGCCGCGTAGATCGGTGTTTGAGCTGTTGCAGGGAGAAATTAAATCGACTGGGACTTCAAAGAGGTCGTCAACAGACACTGGAAGTGAGTCTGATCCAGAGCCTGGCCCATCAAAACGAAGTGTCACGAAGAAGTCGAGATTGACAGGGTCCGAGAAGTTGGGATCTATTGACGAAGTTGACGGAAATAAAGGAGAGAAGCCACAGGGAAACAGAAAGGGAAAAGGTAACCAGGTCAAAGGAAAGAGTCAGGGAAAAGAGGAGAAAAGGCCAAACAGAGAAATACGAAAGAAATCAGCCGAGTTATCACATGGCGTGGAAAAGTCGGCTGCAGGACATGGCGACATCTTCGTGGCAGATGATTTTGATGTCGTTGAAACTGTGGTTGGAGCAGACGGCCGGAATGCAGACGATGTAGAGGCGATTGAAGACGAAGACGACATAGAGTTTACTTTGGAAAAGTTTCGAGCTGCGAATCTAATCCAGAGTTTCGAGGATGACCCTGCGGATGGCCATAATGTTCCATGTGAAGATCCAACTGTTGAAATTGGGGCAGATGCTGAATGTGACTTGGAGTACAACACTCGGTGGCATTCGTATGCCACTCCAAGACAACTGGAGAGTCCACCTCCGATCAGAAAAGCAGATAGCGTCGAGCCACCGGATCTGAGGAATGAAACTCATCAGCCGGAATCGGAGGAGCACAATGAATTGGCCGACGACGAGAAAGCAAAGGCTGATAAGACTGGCAGCAAGAAACGGACGAAGTACGACCGAGTTGAGGCGCCAGAGCTGGAAGCCATTGTCGACAAAGATAAAGGACAGAGCAGCACGCCATGGTACATGACGACCACCAGTGACGAGGGCTATCTGAGCGATCCGAAGGCAATGCAGAGCAGGATCGATGAACTTATTGCAGTCAACACTGAACTGAAAGCCAGGCTGAAGGAAGTCGAGAACAAGACGGCCACGAAAAAATTCAACATCGATTTTCACAGTCGAAAGTTCAGTAGAGCCAGAGAACCAGTGTTTGGCTCACCAGCGGACCGCAAGTTGGTCATTGAAAGAAAGTCTGTTGGAAAGGCAGCTTTTGGAAGTCCAGCCGACAAAGGAACCGTGGGAATTAGTGTAGAGAAAGACCTGAGAGAGAAGGAGGTTATGTTGGCTGGGAGAGAGGGGAAACTGAGGGCTCTGGACGTCGAGCTGGATGAGCGCACATCTCAGCTGAAGGTGAACGAGGGGAAGATGTGGAGAACGGAGCGACGCTTGAAGGAGATGGAAAAGACACTTGACTACAGAGAACGCGCTCTAAGACGGATGGAGATGAATGCGGAAAAGAAAGACACAGACCCAGAAGCAAAGGATGCCGCGGATGCGTCTAGCACGGCGGTCGACGCAGAACCGACGGGTCCCGATGCCCCAGGTAAGGAGGTGGATGCAGCAAAACTGAAGAGGAAGGAACAGGAGCTGGAAAGACAGAGAATGTTTCTGAATGAGGAGAGGGAGAAGCTGCTACCAAAGCAGCAGAGGCTAACCAAATGGGAGGCTGAGCTGCGCAAGAAAGAGGATGAACTGCGGTCGAGAGAGCAGGAACTGAGGACCGCTGGTCATTCAAAGAAAGAACGCAGCTCAAGGAGCGATGATGATTCAGATTCGGATGATGAAGTTGTTATTAAGCGGATGAAGAAACCAGTTGCGAAGTCACAGGCAGCAGCAGTTCACAAGAGGCCGGCCAGTTCATTGGGAAAAAGCAAGAAAGTGCCACCAGCTAAGGTCTTGAAGGTAACAATTCGTTGTTTCTTTAATTTTTGTGAAAAATTATCTATGAAACCCCACAACAGGCTGATCAACGACCCTGACAAAGTTCTGTTAAAAGGGAATTGGAACATTAAATTTTGTACTTGCAAGAAATCTCTCAAATGTTATGGTAAGTGCAACCTGTAAAGAATTTCTTGTGGTATTATGTTCTAGTTCAGGGGTGGCCAACCTTTTTTGCCCTGCGGGCCACTATAATTGTTAGTAAGCACGCTGCGGGCCGCAAGTGTTTTGTAATCACAGCTCGAAGGAAATACAAATGTTTATTTCCTTTTTAAAAAAAAAGTATAAAAACAGGTAAAACTACACTATAGTCATTAGAACTTACAGCACTAAATTGTTAGTGTTTTAGATATCATTATCATGCAGTATTAGGCCCATTATAGGGCTAACTAGGCGTCAAATAAGACAAAAATTTTATTTACACAGGGGTCGTGGCACTGTCGTGCGGGCCACCAATCAACAGCCCTCGGGCCGCATGTGGCCCGCGGGCCGTGGGTTGGCCATCCCTGTTCTAGTTTAAACTCTTCAAGTGTTTTACAGGAAAGGGTTCACCCATTTTCATCCAAATGCACCACTGTTCAGGATAAGGCAATTTCAAAATTCTCAAACCTGTAGGAGAATTTTGCTGGATTACAGCCTATCAATGGACGTTAGCATTAAAATTACAGAGAAATATGTGCTGAATCTAATGGTGACAAAATTGTAGCAATGTTTTAAAGGTTGTATGAGATTTGGTTTTATGTACCAGCATATCAGACAATTATGTTCAAAGTACACTTTTACATGCATGTTTTGTCTTTCAAACACGTAACTACTGCTTAACTTGACATCAGACAGTTATTATCAGAGTGCTAAATTTTTATATACAGTAATACTTGTTATATTGAAGTTTAAAGAGAGTTTGATATATAATTATATGAAGTTTGAAGTAATCACTTCAAGTTGTGCTGTCATCCTTTGGTGTTGAAACACCCAAGAATAGGCAGTAATTGAAACTACGTTCTTGAAATTACGTAATTTGTAATTAAATTACATTTTCCCATGTATTTTGTAATTTGAAATTATATTCATGTCCCAGAGTAATTTGTAATTCAATTACATTTTCCGAGTTACTTGCCCATCCCTGGAAACACCTAAGTATAGTTTTTACACGACAGAGATTTCTTTTCAAAGAATGTCTAACTTCTACTTACGTAGTAGGTCTGTTTTTCTGTTGACTTTGTCTAGACGCCATCCAAACTCTCATCATCCAAGTCAAATGAAGCCATGATGAAGCACGTGAATCGTATGAAAGCAGCAGCTTCCCGCACGATGGGTGCGTCACAGTCCGCGAGTGTTGCTGCTGGTAAGAAAAGACCTGGAGACGCAGCTCCGGTCAAAGAATACAAGCTCCGAAAACGTTGCTGAGCACTTGGACTTGACCGTCATCACCATGGTAACTGGAGGACAAAAGCCTGTTTTAGCGCATTGCATTTTCCGTGAGACTTTAAACAGGAGCCTTGGAAATGACTGGAACTGGCTTGCGATGAACTGATGCATCAGAATTGTTCACGAGAGTGTGATCGCCAAACGGTTTGCGATATACTTCCTGCGTAGTTGAGAGTTGGGATTGTAAGATTGGAAGAGTGTTTGGGGTGAGTTATCAATAGATCTGAAGTAGAAGATGCCTAACGTGTCGATCCGTTAGCAGTTGGGTCTTCATAGACAAGGGTTAGTCCACTTGTCAAATAAATGGCAAGTTATTGAACCCCATTTCTCACACACCAAAAAATGCCCTATGGTTATGTTGGATATGTGTGGGATCATACAGTTCTGTGTTGACTGAAGAAATGAGCCACACCAGGAGGACCTACTGGTTATGTTGATCGAATGTCTTTGATGATCATGATAGAAACCCAATGCCTTTATCCAGCACTGTGCCCCGAAAGCCAGTATAGATGTTTAATATATTCATACACCTGTTTGTACAGAACCTGCGATGAGTAATGCAACAACAGATTTCCACACCTGTTTGGAAGTTCCTGCTTTGTCTGCTCTTCAACTTGGGTATAATAAGTCCGTAAACACCAACACCATAGACTTATAATATGGCTATGTACAAACCATGCAATATTGGTTGGTGAACGCCAAGTCTATTATTTTGGGTTAAACCAGTGCATTTAATTGCACTAGTTAAAGGGTTGTGCATTAATGAGTTTTCAGATACGTGGAGGAGTTAGAAAATGGAAACTGACTCAGTAAGACAATTACGGAAAGACACATTTTTTAGGATTATGGCATTTTTTAATCATTAGAAGACGGGCATTTTGCTGGATTCCTGAAACAGTTTAGAGGTCATTAGAATAGGGGCATATCCTGGGGTCATGGGAAGGACACTTTCTAGAATCATGACGGTGGGACAGTCAGTGAAATCAGAATTTGGGACGTATTGAAAGTAGAGAAAGCAAAGATACTTGATGGATCATAAGAGAAACGGATGTTTTGGTGTCTGATATAAGTGAGAGCTGAGCATGCATGGATAATCAGACCAGACAATTAACAAGTGAGTTGCACTTGTGTGAAATAATAGTGTTTGTGACTGGTAATATTTAGATTTTACATGTTTTACAGTTTCTGTTAACTTGCAAAGATGTGACCCAGATTTTAAAGATTTTATCATCACTGATTTTGTAAACACCTCTGAATATCAATCATTAAATATAATTGTGTAACTTTTTTATCTGTTCTTTGAGTTTTGTAGGAATCACTACAGAGTGTTATTTTTATAATAGGTATTATTACTGCTATTATTTGTTACATTTATTTTTCTGCTATTACTTATCTGTGTAATACCATTGTCTAATGACTTGAAATTAATCTAGGATGTTAAACAGTGTAGGTGATGGCTGTGCTTGTGACCGTCTCAGTTCAATCTCTGCACTAGAAGACAAACACTCAACGAATATCATTTGCAAATTCATATAGCGCCACTTCAAGAAAAACTCGGGTGCTTCTGACCAAACAACAGAAATCCCGCAAAACCACGATCAAACATATTGGTCTGAAAGAACTTGCAGAAAAGAGGCAGAGAGGTTGAGGAGTTACAGCTACTATCAGCGTTTCCGTTAGAGTCCAAAAAGAGGACGTATTTACGCCCTGACCTAGAATTTCTTTGGATGTAGCTCATTTCTTTTGGCTATCACACTGAAAAATTTGGACATTTTGGACATTTTTTACGGATGTAAAAAACGGCCAAATTTTGGTTTTTACGGACGTAAAAACGGCCATTGGGCGTTAACGGAAACACTGGCTACTATGCCACCTTTCACTGCAAAATTGCGGTCATGACTACCCGATCCTTCCTGTGCAAAGTCAATTGCATGCTCCTCTTGCAGTTGACTCCCAAAAGACAGGGAAGAAGCTTGAACATGATATTTCTGGAACAGGTTGTCAAAGCGTAACCTGCACCCATTCGAACTAACAACCAAGAACAGTAACTACTATGTCTCAAATAATGTATCGTAGGATGTTGGTGTGTTAACTTGCTTTTCTTCAGTTTTTAGAGTGGGACAAATCCCATATAAGCTTTATTCCAATTACGTTATTGCACAGATGTTGCCATTTACAACTTTTTATCTCCGCCAGGTGTCAGTAGCATTTTATTTTAATTTTTATTTATTTAAATAAATACCACAACCAAGTCCAGGCTCTTGTGCTTTTCCCAAAACTCACTGCACGGTATGTACGCACGGAGGTAGAAGGGGTTCACCCAAATGCATATGCTTGCATGTGGGGAGGTCTACTGATAATGTATGTACACATAGGAAATGGGGAGGGGTGTGGAACCTTGATAATTTGTCTATTACTGGCCTTCAAAAGAGCCACTCAAACTGAACAGCTATCGGACAAGTAGGCCTACTACCGGAATAAGTAGGACTGTGAAAGAGGTGCAACTTGTATTTCACGGACAACGGCGGTGGACTATCTTTTTCAGTAAATACGTTCATATTATTAATCCTTAATTGTTTCTGCCTGGATTAAATATAGACCATTCTATAGGATTTATTTAATGAGCAGTTGGAAATTAACAGAGCCTACATTTCCCATCTGGCCTGGGCCTATTACCAGGTTTCAACTGGCCTGTATCCAAGTAGGCAAGGACACAAACATATTTAAGGAATCGTCCATCAAGCGTACATATGCAAGTGTGGGGTGTAAAAAATGTACATATGCGTACAGGGAGGGGTCAAGTTTTCCGGATTTCTGCGTACATACTTATGGATGGCCCATACGCAAACAACTTGCTCAATGTTGTGGCACAGAGTGCTATCAGCAAGCTTGAATATGCAATCATTTGAATTAAGGGCAGGCATGCCATATAGACCAGATCTGACTACAGCTTTGACTGAGATATATCCTATTGGATTTGTTGTGGGGCAAATGCATGCATCTGACTTGCAGGGGGGCTGGAAAAATACAGTTAGGGGTCGTCTGCAGAATGGCGGGAGGGGGTCATCCAGATGAGGACAAAGGGAGGATCAGGTCCAAAGTAGGCAATTCTTAATGGAAGTTCTTTATGGATGATTCCTTAAATAACTTTGTGTCCTTGCCTACTTGGAGACAGGCCCGTGCAAAGCTGGTTACAGGGCAAGGCCATATGGCAAATGTAGGCTCCGTTAATTTCCAACTGCTCATTAAGTATTTTGGTAATCAGTCAGTGCTAACTACATTTGATGATATGATTTCTATATGTAACATACATGAACTTTACATCAGCTTATACGAATATGATGTAATTACGTTTAGATCACAAAGGAAACTACACAGTGAGCATTATTTTATATAGTGCATTACGAATATTCGTGAGTTCTTATTTATTCATTTATGATTTATCTGTATTTTATCTGCATTGGGGTGCTCGATAGTGTAGTGGTTAACATGCTGGACTGTCAATCGAGAGGTCGTGCGTTCAAATCCCCACCAGGGCAGAAATGTAGTTTGAGATTTCTGCTCCATCTGCACCCCTAGCCAACTAAGCTACGATGAGCACACTGTTGGTATTGTCGAAGATGAGACGAGAGAGAGGATTGACCACCTGCCCTCATATGCCGATGCTAAGAAAATGAAGTTGCTAACACAGTTCATGCTCATGGCTGCCTCAGGGCTAGCTTAAGGGACTGCTCTTCTTCTACTTCTTATCTGCATTTTAAAAAAACCTTTAAAACTTAATGCTAAAGGATCCCATTTTCTCTTTGACTCTCTATCAGGGAGAGTTGGCCCCTCAAAATCGTAGGCCCTTAGCCCTCTGCTCTGGCCTGATTGGATATGTGTACTTGTATGTGTAGCTGTGTGCCCTTGCATTGGTGTTTATGTTATTTATACAAGCATGTTTGTCATCACAGTCACGTGTTTGTCTTCTGCCCTTTGAACTTTGAGTTTTCTTTTTCTGTGACCGGGTTGTTCTGTGGCCTGTGCCATAGACCCACTTTTCAGAGGCCAGTCTTGATCAGGAAGGCCATACGATACACTGTCTTCCCTCTGCGCCGAGTGGTTGGGTTGATCCAGTGCTCTATTGTCGTAAACAAGTTGTTTGCAGCACAACTAGGCCTAATGCAGATAGTAAAGCCTCTTAAAGTTACCCAAAATAGTAAAGGCAGTACTTTTGTGAATCACTTTAAAGGAGCTTATGTACCTGTACTACTACTACAAAGAAGACAAAGAACAGTATCTTAAGCTAGCCTGAGAGATAAGGTGAGGGTGTGAAATATTAGCAACTTCATTTTCTTAGCCTCGGCTTATCTTACTTGAAGGTTTGTACTCTTTTGCATAATCACTCCCTTTCTTCTTTGCTCAGTTTAATACCTTACCCCCATTTCATAGGAACACTCTTTTTTGTCTTCCCCATAATTATGCATCACTGAGCACCTTTCCAAATTAAAAAGCATTTGCCTGTCCTGTGACTTTCTTCTGAACGTTCTTCTTAGATCTTCTCGCAATATCTCCGCTTCTTCCTCATCACCCACTGCTCTACATAGTTTAGTATCATCTGCAAACTTAGAAGTGTTTGATAAAATCCCATCGTCCATGTCATTAATGAAAACTACGAACAGCAGTGGCCCAAACACTGATCCTTGTGGCACACCACTTAGCACTGTTGTCCACCTAGAGTATTTGTCAACTATGCCCACCTTTTGTTTTACCTGATAACCAACTTTGAATCCATATTAGTACCTGCCCTCTAATCCTGCCTGCAACTTTTTGGTCAGCCTTACATGAGCTACTTTGTCAAATGCCTTGGTTAAACATGTTTGATATACAGCTAGTGCATTGATTCATCTCATATCTTTCATGTTACTCTGTGTACTCTTTAGCCTTTCTCCGTTCATGTCTCTTCGTGATTGCGTCTGTTTGTTTGCTTCTTTGGATCTTTTGCATTGACAGCGTAATCATTGGCTGCCATATGGCTTCTAGTTCACTAAGCAAACGACATCAAAGTCACAGCGGACAGAAAATGAATTAGACAGCAGAAAGGTGTTAGCGAGAACACTGTATAGCAGCTCTTTGGCAGATTAACTGGGGAGGGAAAGCCTTCGTGCAAAATTGCTGCTGGAGAAGAAAGTGATTCTGACAGCTAGAAAAAATTTGTCAATCTAGGTGCAAATTTGTATTTGCACGACGAATAGGCACATTTACGAAGCTTAAGTAATCTCAGCACACACACACACACACGCATACACACAACACAGAGAGAAAGTACCCAGTGCACCGTGATTGCTATCGCACCAGGTGTGATTCATTGGTGAAAAACATCAGCGCTGATAATCACGTTTTAGTTAGGTTGATTGAAGTATTCAACAACTATTCCTTCTGGTATTCAGAATGCCTAGTTATGCTGCTATTCAGTGAATCCTGCACTGAAAGTGAATTAATGATCGCGCAGTCCATATCTTTTAACACTCAACTTTAAAAGAATTAAGACCATTAAAATTGAAACTGAGACTTTAATAATTAATTAGGCCTACAACCCTATGTCCACAGTTCTGATACATTGTTAGTGGGCCTATACAAAAAGTTTCTGTTAGGCTTTACTAACTTCAATTAGGCCTACGAAGTTTGTTTCAAGTGTGAATGGACATCTCTAGTCGGGGAGATGCAGTAAATTGCTCAAACGATAACCACTTTTAGAGTCAGACCTGAATAAACTAGTAGCCTAAATCTATATTAAATTTTATGCAGCCCATGTAACTGCTATAGCCTATAGGCCTATTATGGCCCATCATATCATGCGGATGGGCCATTAATCATGCGGTTGGGTCAGTGCAACACCAATTAGTTGGCCGCACACCTCTTCAACGTTTATAATTGCTGGGTGGGATTTAATCATTTGGGTATACCGTATAGCTGTAGCCTGTTCCCATCGGTCGGCGGTCGCCGGTCGGTAGGGTCATTTGGCCGGTGGGTCGTGCCATCGTGGGGTGGGCGGTAACCGTAGTGTCAGAATTATTATTAGTAACTTCTGTTGCGCCAGTGTCGAATGCACAAGGCATCAACCGATGGCACACCAAAACCAATCCAACTGAGAATGGGAGAGAAGCCGGCTGCCGTGTCATAAAATGGGAATCATTTCCGGCGATTGAACCGAGAGATGGAAATGATTCCCATTTTATGATTGCGGCTGTCGGCTTCATTCCCATTTGGATTGGTTTTGGTTTGCCATCGGTTGATGCCTTGCGCATTTCCCTTCCCTTCCTTTCTTCATGACGTGCTCCGTGGATCAAAGGTCCAAAGGGGAACTGATCGCCCTGAGTCTGTTTTATGGCTGAGGGAACCTGAACGGCTTTCAACCGCAAGACCATTGACTGGCGATCATCTAATGGGGCACATACAGACAGACAGACAGACAGACAGACAAACAGACAGACAGACAGACAGACAGACAAACAGACAGACAGACAGACGCAGACAGGCGGACAGACAGACAGACGCAGACAGACAGACGCAGACAGACAGAGAAAGACAGACAGAGAAAGACAGAGAGAAACAGACAGACAGTCAGAGACCGACTGACTCAGACAGACAGGCAGAGAAAGACAGAGAAAGACAGAAAGACAGAGACAGACAGACTGACATACAAAGACAGACAGAGAAAGACAGACAGAGAAAGACAGACAGACAGACAAAGACAGACAGAGAAAGACAGACAGAAACAGACAGACGGACGGACAGAGACAGACAGACGCAGACAGACAGACAGACAGACAGACGAACCTTACTGAGCCTATGGACATCTTTCGGCGTATAACGTGCTCTGCTCTTTGCTTCCTGCATCGTATCCACGGTTGCGTTAATTCTCTGCGGTCTACCTCCTCAGCGAGTACTATGCTCGCGGTGCGCTAGGCAAGTCAGAAGGGGGTGGGGAACACCGAAGTTCAACGGAGTGATGAAGTAACGAGGTTCGAATGGTCCACAGATTTAAGTAGGAGTGAATTTGATGTGAAGATTCCTGTCTGCTGTATGTGTGAGTGGACGGATGATAGTCCCCGTGCGTCGGTCGTTTTGTCCGATTGGCTATCGATTGGAAGAGCTGGAGCTGGAGCTGGAGCAGCGTTGGCCATCATCATCTCTCGTTCCCTCCTTCGTCTCATTGGACTGCAGGCGGGAACCGACGGTGGCAGCAGTAGTAAAGCCTCGTGGAGAAATGTTTGGTAAGTAGAGATAAGCTGTTAAGATATGGATCTGTTTGTGGTGCCGTGAATCCGCTAATTGTTTACTTTGTGATTAGAATCTCAAGTTTACAACAGAGGATACATTCATTCATTCATTACAGAGATTTATATAGCGCCTCTTCATGATTATCTACTCAGAAGCGCTCCCGACCCAACCCAGGCTAAAGAGAAGAGTACTGATGATAATCGTAATCGTAATCAAACATTTATATAGCGCCACCCAAAACAGAGGCGCTCCCGACCCAAGCCAGTCTCTTCACTGGTAAAGGGAGGTTAAATAGGTTTGATAGTACTGTTGTCGTGGATTAGAGTGAGATTATGTTGCTCGCTGAGGCTTTTAGCCCTCTTAGTACAAAGCTAGTAAATAATTAATTAAGGAGTGTTTATGGTTTTGAGTGGTGCATTGCGTTTTATTGTTTTGTGTACGCAAAACGGATTTAATTAATTTGAAATGCTTCAATTCTCAAATGTAGTTGTTTACTTTCAATGGCTGTTTACTCGTACTGTGATTAAAAGTCGGATTTAATTAATTAATATGCACAGTTCTAACCTACATAGTGGGAACTTTTGTTTTGCAATAGTGACAAGTAGTTTTAAATTAAAACTAATGGTGATGACATTTAAGACTTTGGATCAATCAGTGTTGTGCTCTTTCTTCGTTCTTTGATATAGCCTGGTTTCGTCCCATGTAGGACTCTCTCAAGCCACTCTATCACTCGCTGGTCTTCCATTCAAATGTGAAGTCCTATCTTTTCAACAAATCTTATTACCGTGATCCAGCCAATCCACCGTGTTTACATTTATCTCAACCTAAACACAGCCTGATTTTTTTTATCTCTTCCCTCTGCTTTTCTGGCAGCCGGATTTTGTTCTTCACATTGTGTCTTTGGCCAACCCCTCTGACTTGATGCAGCATTCATGGTGCCCTGCACTTGGCTTTCAAGCAGTGATTCAGAAGTTCTACAGTTTACAATTTTATGATGTATTGGGGTACTTTACGAATTACACCATGCTTCCCAAAAACTCTTCATTAACCGTAGACAAAGACTATATAGAGTTATAGACCTACGCAAAACACATCCTTTTGCAGGATGACATGAATTATTGTATTTCTATTATTGTTAAATTTCAATTACTCGTTAATTCGTTTTTTAAAATTATTCTAAATCGAGTGATTTCAGTAGCGGACTGATTAGATTAAAAATTTAGATTTGCTATTATGAACTGTTAGCCATTCTCAATGAGGCAAGATTCATGACTCAAAGACCCAACTCATGTCTAGAAAACAACCTGGAGTTTTTTTAGTCATCACAACTTTCATTGTAGTTTTAAAGATTTTTCACTCCAAATTTTGGTCTCAGTATCTTTTCAAATCTCCAAATTTTAGTCTTCAATATCTTTTCAAATCTCCAAATAATCTGATGACTGTTTTAGTAATCTCCAACTTTTTCCAGTGTTGTCATCACCTTTTATGACGTCTTTCTTGTTTCATACTGTCTCTCTGATTTTCATTTATTTTCAACAAATTTCTCTTGATTTCCCTCTTCTGTTTGACTATACACACCGGAAAAAGCCATTGGAATTGTTAGTTGGATAAATTACTTAGACCTTTTCTGAATGTTTCCAGACCTGGCCATAAAGTGGAAGAGTCTTTCAACAGGACCACTTCAGGAATATTTTCAATTAAAAAACATGACAACGTATTTAATAAATATTCTTCCATAAAAATGCATAGGTATGATTTTATGACAGTGTAATTGACTTCACCTATTATGTACGACTAAGTGATATTGCTGAAACAATTAAGTGTCTTCCTTTTATCCTTGGATGTGTTAATGGATAATAGTCAATTGGCCAAGCAAGTTGTGCATGCTCCATACTGTTGCATGTCACCTTGATTGTGTGAGAGCCTTTGTCCTGAATGTGTGCTTTCTTTTCTCTATAATATTGCCTTGCAATTCTTTAAACAGGATGTCTCCCGGTCTTGCTGTTGATCACGTGTCCATGGATTGATTGTAACAGCTGGCTTTTGTCTTTTATCCATCTCCATTACCAGTCATTGACAGGAGACCTGTCGGAACTGGTCCTTGTCTCAATTGCGTCCTTCAGTCTTTAGAACGTGTTGCTCTCGCATTTGGTTCACTAACCATTTTCAGCAAAAATTATAATCTGACCCAAATGTAGAGCATTAAGAATATACCAGAATGGTATGTGGGTCAGTTTTCCGATTCTAAGCTTTGCGATATGAAAGAGGAGAGACTTTTTATTTCTTTTAAATATAAATTAAGCTGGAACCTTGTGCTTGGCTTTTTGGGTAGTGCTTTTGCAATTATGAGATTACAATTAAAATTACATCTAGTTTAACCCTTTAACAACGAGCGTGTATTAAAAGTGACTTGGAAACCAATGCAGCTTGTCGTTAAAGGATTAAAGTTAACGTCAATTCTGTTTATCTAACTTATAAATGTGCTTAAGTCAAATGTAGGCGAATAAGGAAAGTAGTTGGTAAAGAGTTGGATTCATTTATGCAGAAGAGGCATGCATGGGCACTGACGGGATGAACCCAGGGAACCAGCATAGAGCAGTGGATTAAGGAATTTGCCCGCCATATTGTGTAATAAACAGTTACAAAATGTGGTGGGAAAACAGATGCAATATAGAATTCTTAGTACCAGGAATGAGGTACTTTTTCATAGTACTGTTGTGTACATATGTCTTTTAAAACATTACAACCCAGTCACTTTCCAGGTAACGTAATTTAAATACGTAGTAAACCTGTTAGTTTCAAAAGCATACAAGTTTTTTACATGTATATGTTGCAAACTTCAATGCACTGGTGTGAATTTTCACCTATTGAATAAGCATTGGCCACATTTTGGGGACTTAGATAATTTTACCTGCTTCAGTAAGTGGGAGGAGGGTGCGAGGAAAGAAAAGGAAGGAGAGGGGAGGAGAGGGACAGAGGGAGGGATGGAGGGAGGGAAGAAAGGAAGGAGGGAGGAGGGAGGAGAGAGAGAGGGACAGGAAGGAGTAGAAAGAGGGAAGAAAGGGAGAGTGAAGTGGGATGGAGAGAGGGCAAAAGTCCCGGAATAATGTTTCCCTGTGTCAGTGTAGCATCAGTGTACATTTTATGCCAATTAAACATGATTTCAGTGTAGCATCAGTGTAGTCATACATTTTATGCCAACTAAACTTGATTTGAACAGGGAGATTACTAACTCCTTTGGACCAATTACCGGTATGCATTTAAACTGAGTCATGGCCGTAAATGCTGTGATATTAACGGCTGTAATACTAAATACTAAAGGCTGTAATATTAAATCCTGTAATAATAAAAGCTGTAATATTATATCTAAGGAATCTATTTTGCAGCTCAGAGACAAGTAGTTTGCACCAGTGCAGATCAGTGTGTCTGACGGCACAATTTAAATCATCTGAAAAACACAGAATGGTAGTTAATAAAAAATAATTGCTTGTCATGATAGCAAAGCTGCTGTTAATCAGTAATAACTGTCGTAGTGACCACGAGGGACCGAGAGGCCTCTTATCATGTGGGGCCCATAAATTGGCAATTATTTTCAGAGATGTTGCTGTCCAACAGTGTAATTATCTGGCTGGTAATTATTCCCTGATGATTTGCTATGATAACTCGATAATAACAGAATCGATTAGAAGTAATGAAAGACTTCAGATGATGGTGGCCCGCTTCCTCAAGTGTACTTGATAGTACTTGTACTTGATTGGCTTTGTACAGGTATTGTGTACTGTGTGCGCTGTTTTCTCTTTCTCTGTTTTCATGTTATTATGTTTCTCTGGTTTTGCATAGCCGATGCTGTTGCTTGTTTTGGTTAATACTAAGTTTTTCTATAGATTCCTGGCTCTCTTGCTTTCAGTCAGTATGTAAAGTAAAATTTTCTGTGGTGCTATAATCTCATGCTGTGAAAATAAGTATGGTGTTGTCCAATATGTTCACTGACCTTTAACTTAGACTGTTATATTCTGTATTCAGTTGACTTGCAAACTGGTTTAAAATGTTAACTGGCCTAGCTAGCTATGCTGGTTAAAGCCTCTGTGCGTGACGATGCTGGTTTGCATATCAATAGTGGCTTATTTAAGAGAGTTGAATCTTGGGCTAACACGGTCTGTACACAGGGGACCTTGAAACGGCAGCAAGAGGTGAAGGATCTATCTCACCCCATCAATAATTCATTGAAAAAATGAGTGGGTTCGAGGCCATGCGATCGATGTAGCAAAAAGTATACATTTACATTTTTATCTGCCTACCAACATCTGGTTATTGACTCTGACATGTTTCTGTTGTCCCAGTGTTTATCATAAATCTTCCCTTGGTTTCAATAATGATGATTAAAATCACCAGTTCCTGATGCCGGGCGTTTCGCTGCAACGGTGATGTTTTCCTCGGTCATTTGTCAAGTCCAGTGCTCTTCTCAGTGTTAATCAACATCTTGTTATATCCCCATTTACACTGTCCACCCATCGCAGTACTGGGCTTCCTTTATTTCTATTGAACCCCTTGCGTGCAGTGCATTCTTGGGGATTCGGTCCATAATGATGATTACTGCAGTCAGATATATGGCAAGCCGAGATTGGCTATGCGTCTTACAAATAAGTTTTTCCTTAAAACAGTATTAATGATGATCCTGGATTCTTGATGTTTGCCTGTATTAACATTTTGTTGAAATAATGTAAATCCGAATTCACTGATAAGTAAGGTACATAATTCTTTTATTCCCTTTAAGGATTAGTCTATTTGCTCATTATTCTAATTATGATCCTGATGTAGATTAGCATGGTACTTTTGTCTCAAAATACTATGTAAATACTTTTCTGATGTCAAAATATTGTATGGTATATATTGAACTCTGGTTCTTTAATTAAAAACGTAAGTTGCTTCACTTAACGTCCACAGTTTTCTCAAAATGGATAGAATTTGTAAACTTTCCTCAGTGGTATTCAAGAGAAATTTGATATTTTGTTTTGATCAAAAATGTTGTCTAATGCAGCTACTGGCTCCTTGGTTGGCTTAAAAGACTATTGCTAGGTCTTACCTATCAGCAGTGGTTAAATTGTTCATCCAGAGCTGGCGGATCTCCAAATCCTTACAAATCTAAAACTGAAACCTATCTGGCGAATCTATAACAGATATATTATGTTCTATTTGCTATTTGGATAAGCATAGAATGTGTGAAACAAAAAGTGCATATGGTCGATTACTGTAGAAGAAACACATTTAGGTGATGGGTCTGCACTTTATGGTGACGGATCTCATAGATCAGATCTGAAATCTGAGGTGCCATGCAGGTCTGAGATCCGGTGCGATCCGGCTGAATTTGACCACTGCCTATCAGGCTGTGATGGTGCAATAGCTCTGCTCCTCATTGGGGTAAATTTATCTTAGACCGATATTCTATATGAAATTTTGATCATGAACAACCATCTGAATGTCAACATTCATTTATCTGGATAGAAAACTGAAAACTGATAAATCCTATAATAACTTTTTAATAAATGAAATCCATGTGAATGATATATCAAGTAAAGATCAGAAACACATTGCTAATCATTTTATTTGCAATTTTACTTCATGGGATTTTGCTAATCAGAAATACCTCGAGCAGATGGCATTTTGACTATGGTAATTATCATCGTAATCACAGGTGTACTGGGTAGATTGATTTTTTTCCAGCTCCTGTCAGTTCTCTAGAGGGCCGAGATTTAATTAGGAATCTGAAGGAGAATAAGTGAGTGTTGAGGTATTCCTATATCCCTGATTAAAACTGATGTCCATCTATAACGCTTTGCCCGTTTGTAGTCATGATAAATTTGCCAATTTCTGCCGGAATTGTTCTTACAGCAATGACATGATTGTGGAGTTCCTCAGGGATCCAACCTCAAATAGAATATTACCTATGGAGATTTAAATGCAAAAGTTCAAGACTGATTGGACTTAAGACTATATTAAAATTTATTTGCCCCACACCTATATGGAACAACCAGTACTCCTCCATGATACAATCATGTTAACAGTACTCTACAATAATATGCATGAAGCATTATCATTCTTATCTGTCTAGACTATGCATACTAAGAAAAACATTTAATCATGAATTCTGTTGATAATTAAAAAGTGACACAATGAAAATAAATGAAAATAAATTGGATATTGTGAGGCTAGGTTGCCACACGGTGGTGGTGTCACAGTAAAAAAGGGCATTGGGTAGATTTTCTGCTGCTTCATCACAAGCAGAAATACGACCACTTTACAAAAGCAAAACATCCTGCGTTATATGTTATACGATAGCCGTGGCTGTGGTTGAGGTGGTGAGGTGGTAATGGGGAAGAATATTGTCACAATGTAATAAAACTTGCACGGCCCCGATGTGTATTGATCTACGTTCTGGGCGCTGCTCCTCCTTTAGGAGCGGAATCAATATGGAGGCTCTGGTATACTGCGCATTTGTCGAATGGTCCAGAAGGCGGGTGTAGTGGGCTGACAAATTGAGGCGGCTGGTGTGTTATGGCCATCCTTCGGTCTATAAAATGTCATCATTGGGGTAAATTTATGAAATGCACTGCCCGGCCGAAAACGGGGCGACTCCGATGGTGTCCTATGACTTACACGCGTTCTCTTCCTGTTGTGGTCACATTGCTTGCGGGTAGGCCTAGTTATGAGCGTCTGTAATTCCGGACAGCTGCTTTCCTGTGATTTATTATTTTGTGGTCTAATAGTCGTGGAGGATTTTATGGCAAGTCATGTTCCGATCTTTATGTTTTTCCATATCACGGACTTTTATGACTGGAACGATTAGAGACCTACAGATTTGAACGCCCATTCGCATGCCAGTAGTTAACGATAGCTTTTTTTTTATCGTGCATTCATGCATGGCTTATGCATATGTTGGATTGAGAATGACTAATAATTATAGGCAAGTCCTTGGTGGTCATTCGTGCTTTGCTCTCATTTCCAGTAGACTTGTGTTCAAGGTGACGAGAACAAAACCTTAATTGACAGGTTGGTATAGGTGGGATGTAGTGAATTGCTGTACAACTCGCAAGCATAGCCTACCTGTTGCAGCATAAAAGTGTATTGCTGGTAAATTTTTCCTACGTCTGATTCAAGTATTGATGTCTAGCTCGTAAATCTCATCATCATCATCTTCGTCGTCGTCGTCTCGTCATCATCGTCATTAATATTTGCTCATGGTGTAAATGATCCCTTGGGACTTAACATTGGCCCAGAGAATTGTTACTGTCTGGGTTGGTTAAGTCTTCTCAAGTTATTATTAGTTATTTATTTATTACTTTATTATATTTATAGGCTTGATTCTGCATAATTATGAATTACTTTGTGCTGCGTGATACTTCCCCATTATTGTCTGTTTGACTGGGTACCAATTATTTAATTAATTCCTGTCTGCATTGACTGCTAAATGCCCTTGAATAAACTTGTCCACAGGTAGGTGAGCCAGTTATCTGCTGAGCAGCTATTAAGGGTAACGAGGATACAAGTTCGGAAAGTTTGTTGAACATTGTAACAGCTCCTGTTTCTGCACAGTAGGAGTTTTGAAACCACTTGGCATGAAGTAAAATCAGCAGCAATTGTTTATTTAATTTCTATTGCCACCTGCAATAAACAGAATTTTGCAGAATATAAATGTTATTCGGGGTTGTTCAACAACATGATATTATGTTCTGCGCTAAAAACGTCTGACAAAAGTCGGTCCAGTTGTGTCTCAGTTAGTCTTTCTGCATATCATTACTTGGACAAACAATTTGCACCTAAAACAGTTGCACAGCAGTCGAGACATTGGCTAAATGGATGTCAAGTAATAGTAGTGTTAGACGCACTGTCACGCACAAATATGAGTTTAAAAGCTACAATAAGTGATAATTAATATAAGTTTTAAAGAGACACAGAGAGAGACAGACAGAAAGGCAGGCAGACAGACAGACAGACGAGCACACAGATCAAAGGACAGACAGACAGATTCATCAAATAGCTGATTCCATTCCTTGATGCATGCAGCAGTTTGGAATGCGTGACATCCCTTGGCAATTCTACACTAAGACTAAGCTGGAAAATCCGTAAATAAGCAGCTTATGCAGGTTGGAAGTTACTAAAGAGTTGCACAGAGCCTGCTCTCGATTACAAGACCTACGGGCCAAAAGTTCTTGCAAGACAACTGAATCGCTCAAAGTCACTTCTGAGTAGCGCAGAGATAACCTTGCTGAAATAATCTCGTCAAAATATCAGGGAATATTGTCTTGATTGAATTTTCTGGGTTCATACTTAGTTCTTTGCACGTGCGTACGTAATGTCTGTTTTATTGCTGGCTTTGATCTCTACGGATGCAACCGGTGTTATTAATCAAGGCGTCGAATTAACGTCTTTTGATAACGTCTAATCAATGTTCAGGCCAAAAGCTAATGCCACGTTCGGCGTCGCTGGTACGATTAGTTGCGTGCGATTCGAACCGTTCATTAGAACGTTGAAAGTGATGTGATTGCGGCAGCGTTTAACAGATGCTGTTAGCTATATGTACAGTAGATGCGGATAGTAGTAGCCAGTGGCTCCTGCGCTTTTACTGCAGATTTATAGCTGTAGAAAAGTCCAGAAGAGCTGCAACTGATGCAATCTGTGATTCAAGCTGTATTTTGCAGAAAATTTAATCATTGCTAGGCCTACTATTAGTATTATTACTATTAGATTATTACTGTTAGTATTATTACTACTATTTAATTGCTAGAATTATTACTGTTAGTATTATTATTAGTGTTGTACTATTAATATTATTACTGTTAGTATTATTACTACTATTAGTATTATTACTATTAGTATTATTGCTATTAGTGTTATTACTATTAATATTATTACTGTTAGTATTATTACTACTAGTTTAATTGCTATCAGTATTATTACTATTAGTATTATTGCTATTAGTGTTATTACTATTAATATTATTACTAATAGCATTATTACTAATAGTATTATTGCTATTAATATTTATTATACTATTATTGTTATTATTGCTATTAGTCTTATTGCTATTAGTATAATTAGCCCACTATTAGCACTATTGCTATTAGTATTCTGCTC
This sequence comes from Aporrectodea caliginosa, assembly GCA_020284085.1. Classification (NCBI taxonomy): domain Eukaryota; kingdom Metazoa; phylum Annelida; class Clitellata; order Crassiclitellata; family Lumbricidae; genus Aporrectodea; species Aporrectodea caliginosa. The sequence continues at coordinate 1,747,517 of JACEVL010000129.1, read as the reverse complement.
AACCTGTGCCTATATGCTATATAGACATCTTTCTCGTTGTCTCAAGACCTCTTTCTTTTCTCTGGGTCTCTCGCACTGGGAGTGCCTCTGATTGGTGTGCACTGTAAGAGGCGCTATATAAACTGATAGATACAATACAATACAATAATATTGTTACTGTTAGTATTGTCACTATTAATATTGTCACTATTACTATTGTAACTATAAGTATTGTTACTATTAGCATTGTTACTATTGGTATTATTACTGTTATTATCGAATGGTAACTTCTATGGCAAGCAGCTGTTTCCAAGAGCACAACACATTCACTGATAGCCCACCAGCAGCATGAAGAAGATCGCTCCGATGACCTTTGCACTTACTGTAAATGTTTAAAGCATGATCAGCATAATTGTGTTGTACGGACAAGGATCATTTTGAAGGATGTTGCTGCTGTTCTGAGCTGTGTGCTTTAACATCTGTTAGTAAAAATTTAATCATAAATTTATATAGCACATCTTCAAAGAAACATCAGATGCTTTATCTATGTCGATGTTAAACTTTGGCTGCAGTTACTTTGAACGGTGATGTATCCTGAAGCTGTCCGTAACAGTTCGGGCACCAAGCTGCAAACCGTAGACACCATGGTGAAACGCCTATGCATTTTGAACAGGGTATAGTATAGTTTTGGGGGGGGGATGGGGTAGTGGGGAAATCCCATCACTTGTTGAGTCAGCAGCGGGAGCCAGCGGACGTGCGGGCGCTCTTAAACTTTCACCATCTTCTCTAACTTTTGACGTCCCCTTCAACATGGCCAAGTATCTTTTGTTCTGGATACTCTTCTTCATCACGTGAGTCCGTTCCATTACTTTTCATTACATTTAAACCCATCTCTCGCTCAATATTTGACTGGCATCATGCATCCTTTGTCAAGTTTTCATCAGCAGCCATAGACCCTCCATGACTCATCGCATCTTCTCCATTTTCCGCATAGCATGAATCTGTCAATCATCCTCCTCCTCCTCAGCTTTAGGTACCAGACTGCATACCATATCCAGTTCCACCCCTCCAACCCCTCCATGACCTACATACCGTTCACACCCAGACATCATAACCCCGCCTCTTTTTTCACAGCAACAAGGCAACATGGCCACATGTCCTATATTCCTTTGTCGTTCTTCCTCACTGTTGGCCGCAAAAGACCACTTCAGCTTCCAACCCACCTTAGTTTCTTCGCCATGCTAATCCTTCTCTCTGGTGACACGCACGTGAATCCTGGTCCGATTAATAGGTATTCCGCGTCTTGTCCTCCTCCTCCTCCTCCTCCTCCTTCTCCTCCTCCTCCTCCTAATGCATTAGCTCAAGACACAAACAATAACAAATTTTTACTATGCTCCCTAAACATCCGCTCATTAGTTCAACCTACACACTCTGCCGAAATTAACGACCTGGCTCAATCCTCGCACCCTCCAGACCTATTTGCTTTGACTGAAACCTGGTTCAATTCCACTACAACTCTTCCTCAATATCAAGACTGTATCCCTCCTGGTTACCATCTCCATAGTACTCCTCGTCCCTCAAAATCGCAAACCGGTACGAACACCACTGGTGGGGGCATTGCGTTTCTGACTAGAGAACCTTCCACCGTCCTTCACTCACCTGGCTACTGTTTTCGCTCCTTTGAATGCGCCTCAATTACTCTAAAACTCCCTAACACAATACTAACCATTTTCAATGTCTACCGCCCTCCTTCCTCCTCCTCATACTCAAGTCCTACATCCGTCTTCTTGCAAGAATTCACAACCTTACTCTCCACTGCTGCCACTACTCCTCATGAATTCCTGATCACGGGGGATTTTAACATACATGTAGATAATCCCTCTGACTCATTTGCCTCAGAATTTCTCACGCTCTTGTCATCTACTAACCTAGTTCAACATGTCAATTTCCCCACCCATTGTCACAACCATACACTTGACCTCATCATCACATCATCTGTCTCAAAGTTATCGCCCGATATCTCTTTCTCTTTTGACACACCTTCCGATCATTACCCTATCTTCACACGCCTCAACATACTTCCTGTTCCACTTCCTGACCCCGTCTCTCATTCATTCCGCCGCATCAGCTCCATAAACATTGAAGCCTTCACACAAGATCTTTCCTCTTCAGACCTCGTCCTAAATCCTCCATCCTCTCTCGATGACCTACTGTCTTCCTACAACACCACTCTCTCCATGCTCCTTGACAAGCACGCTCCTATTATCACCAAATCCGGCTCCCACTCCAAGAACCCTTGGTATAATTCCTATCTCCAGGCCTTCAAAGCTTTCCGTCGACGCCTTGAGCGCACTTACAAACGAACCCGTGATCCTCAACTTCTATCTACCCTAAAATCAGCCACAAATAAATACCATCACCTTCTGGCTACGGCTAAAAAGAGGTTTTACTCCTCACTAGTTCAATCCCGTTCTTCTAATCCTCGCCTTCTCTGGAAAACTATTAACCAACTCCTCCACCGGAACTCCTCAAGCCCACTTCCAAACTCTCTTCCACCTTCCTCAATAGCTGAGTCGTTTTGTTCCTTCTTCTCTGGCAAAATTACTACCCTCCGTCTCTCTCTTCAATCACTACTCTCAAAAACCACCATCGATTCACCTCCAGATACTCCTCCCACCACTCACGACCGTCCACCCTCCCCACCTCGATCATCATTATCTGTCTTCCAACCAACGTCAGAGATTGAAATATCCCATCTGTTACAATCTCTTCCAAATAAGCAGTGTGAACTTGACCCTATACCTACCTCCTTACTGAAAGACTGCTCATCTATTCTCGTTCCCATCATCACCAAAATAATCAACCTCTCCTTGTCTACTGGCAATTTTCCCCTCCTCTTCAAACATTCTTTAGTCACTCCACTTCTCAAGAAACCATCACTTGATAAAGAAATCCTTTCAAACTACCGACCTGTCTCCAACCTGTCATTCATCTCTAAACTAACCGAACGCATAGTCCTGTCTCGGATAAATGATTACCTGACTTCAAACTCACTCCTTAACCCGCACCAGTCTGGTTTTACCAAGCGGCACTCAACCGAAACCCTTCTCACTTGCCTCTACAATAAACTTGTTTCTGCCATTTCTCATCAACAAGTCTCCTGTCTGTGCCTCCTTGATATTTCTGCAGCTTTCGACACCATTGACCACAACATATTACTCCAAAGACTGTCTACCTGGTTCGGTTTTACCGACACTGCTCTCCTCTGGATTCAGACCTATCTCTCTTCCCGCTCTTTCTCTGTTAAAACACCAGAAACCTCATCGCAATCATGCCCTCTCACCTGTGGTGTTCCGCAAGGTTCTGTTCTTGGGCCCCTATTGTTCATCCTTTACACTACTCCACTCAGCTCACTCATCAAAGCATCCTCAGTTGACCATCACCTATACGCTGACGACACCCAATTATTCATTTCATTCTCTCCCAGCAGCTTCGCCGACTCCATAGATCATCTTCTTGTTGTGGTAAAACAAATCTCCTCCTGGATGACTTCAAACATGTTGTGCCTCAACCCCTCTAAAACTGAATTCATTCTTATAGGCCTCCGTGAGCAACTCAAGAAAATTCCAGATCCCTCTATTTCCCTCAGCCTTGACTCTGTATCCACTCACACATTCATAGCAAATTCTCCTGTCCGCAACCTAGGTGTGACTTTTGACCAGAATCTTAGCTTTTCCGATCACATCACCCATCTTTCCCGTTCTTGCTTCATGCACATCCGTGACCTGCGTAGAATTCGCCCTATGCTTGACTTCAAAACCTCATCAACAATCGCCACATCAATAGTTCACGCTAAATTAGATTACTGCAATGCTCTCTTTCTCAACATAGATACCACTCAAATTAATCGCCTCCAAGCCATTCAGAATGCCCTCGCCCGTGCTGTCACCAAAACCCCCAAACACCACCACATCACACCTGTCTTGAAATCACTCCACTGGCTCAAAATTCCTGAACGAATAGAATATAAAGTCCTATCTCTCACCTACAATACGCTTCAATCCTCTCAGCCCTCGTATCTCCGTCAGTTGTTCTCGGTCCAACCTCTTCGTTCAACCCGTTCATCTTCCACCCTCACACTGCTCCGCCCTTCCGTCACCTCATCGCTTAAATTTGCAAATCGTTCCATAGCCATAGCTGTCCCGCCTCTTTGGAACAAACTCCCGCCTGTGCTACGACAAATATCCGATCCATCCTATGAACTCACCAAAACCTCACCTCTTGCTATCTCTCCACAGGTCTTCCACTCAAAACTGAAAACACTGCTTTTTCACAAATCCTATCCCGATTCCTTCTCTTCCCCTCACCTTCCTCGCCATTTCAACTCTAAGCATCATCCACCTTAGCCGTCTGACTGTCTGCCTGCCTGACTCTCTGGATTTTGACCCTCTGCCTATCGATTCTGTTTTGGTTAAGCGCCTGTGAATAAGCTGGTTCCCGCGACTTCGCTTTTGTGGGCGCTGTAGAAATATCGAGTTTACGATTACGATTACGATTACGATTGTTCAGGCTAGCTCACATTGACAATAAATCTGCCCCATACATTTTTCACCTGAACATAAGTATTTCCCACACAGGTAATCTCCCGTTGCAGATACCTTTCCCCATACATTTTCAAATCAAATCAAATTTATTCGAATCGATTCCATGAACAGTGAGTACAATGTACACGTGTGAATACAGTTAATGATAGGAATAAAATTAATAACTACAGACCAATTTCTGTCTTAACATATTTCTCTAAGTTTTTTGAGAAAGTTATGTACAATAGATTAATGGAGTATTTTACTAAGGAAAACACAATATCTCCACAACAATTTGGCTTCCGTAAAGGGCATTCTACATATATGGCATTACTAGAAATGCAAGACAAAATATCTGACTCCCTGGATAGAAATGAGTTTGCTATGGGAATCTTCTTTGACCTATCCAAGGCTTTTGACACAGTTAATCATACTATCCTGCTGGGCAAACTTGAGCACTATGGCATTAGAGGCATGGCACAACAGTGGCTACAACATTATTTGGAAAATAGAACTCAGTATGTCCTCTACGAAGGCTATCAGTCTGTTCATAAAACTATTCGGTGTGGAGTGCCGCAGGGATCTATATTGGGGCCATTACTGTTCTTGATCTATATAAATGACTTACCTCAGATTGCTGATAAAACTGATTTCATACTATTTGCTGATGACAGCAATGTCTTTTTTACTGATAAATCAATAGATGTATTGCAGCAGAAAGTAAATAAGGAACTTGAAGTAATATCAAACTGGTTTAAAGCCAATAAACTTTCACTCAATCTGGACAAGACATGTTATATACTGTTCCGTGGTCACCGTAAACCAGCTCCCCAACAAGCAATGGAAATTATGATAGATAACAGGGAAATAGTGCAAACTGAATGCACCAAATTTCTTGGTGTTTATGTAGATCGGCATCTGCAATGGAATGAGCATATCACACATGTATCAAAGAAATTAGCAAAAAATATAAGTGTTCTATCACGAATTAAGCATTATCTGACTAAACCTGTTCTGCGACAGTTATACTACACGCTGTTTTTCCTTACTTATCATACTGTAATATCTGCTGGGGCTCAAACTACTCCTCTAGATTAAAACGCCTTGAGACTCTCCATAAACGTGCCATACGTGTGACTTGCTTACTGGGATGGTCCGATAGCACAAAATTAATATTTAAAGAGCACAATATTCTAAAATTGAATGATATTACAAAATATCAAATTGGACTATTCATGTACTGTTATCATTATAGGCTTCTTCCATCACTGTTTGATAAATATTTCCTTAAAGGTGTAGCTATCCATGGACATGATACTAGAGCATCATGTAAATATCGAACCCCAGGGGCACGAACCAGGACTAAGCAGTTCTCAATTAAATGCTCAGGTCCACCACTTTGGGATTCTCTTCCTCCAAATTTAATAAATATATTACACATGGCTCAATTTAAAGCTCAATTGAAACATTATCTGTTGAACACATAAAAAGAATATGACTCGATAGATTGTATCTGTAGTTAAGATTGTTTAAGATGTACAACTGTGAACATTATAATCTGTTTTGTTTTTGATTTGTTTGTTTGTTTTAAATCTTGTACTGCAATGTTTTTTTTTTTTTTATTTTATTTAGTTGTTTGGCTATGATTTAGCCCTAACATTGTTATTTAAGTTGAGTTTTCTATAGGTATATGATCATAAAAATCGTCTTGCCATCAGTAAATGTAATGTGGAAAAGGGGCAGCCCTGCAATAGCGGATTATTTTATCCTTTAGGGCTGTCCTGTTGACAGCATCAGCAGATTAACTTTTTTTTTTAAAATGACTGATTGTTAATTAATTGTGCTGTTGTTGATTCAATAAACGGCTGATTGATTGAATAACCGTTTACATTTCGTAAGCGCCATTAATGAGAAACAAAAAATTTAAGAGGTTAAAGTTTAACAGGTTACGTATTAAAAATCGATTCATGGGGAGAAGAAGCCCAATGGGCTTATCTAGTCTTGCAATCACTTATAGGTCTTCTCTCTTCAGTTCACGCTACCTTTCATTAAAAATGTATTTACCATGTACAAATTTAGCAGCCCATATACACATATATAGGTTTTCCACCCCAGCTGTAAATTGGCACCCTGGTTATTCAATCTATTAGGTGCATTAGGAAGCCGTAGGATATCGCTAACAGAAAGTAATGAGCTGGGTTCCGTACCTTTCTCACTTCTGTCTGAAACATGGCCCTTTATTCAGTCGTCTGGTGTTTGCGAGACGGTAAACAAGACCTGCTGTGGCTTTGCACGAGGCTTCTTCTACGGTCGGCAGGTGTTCCGTCTGCCAATTACCAGCACAACACGGGTGAACGGACGATGATTTCAGACCGAGTCCGGTTAATTCCGGTAATTAATTTGCGGTTCGTCGACGCCATGTTGTTGCTCCTTAGACTCAAAACAAACCATAACATAGATTCCTCCTCCTCGCACCTTTCTCGGCCCACGCTCTCGCTCATACCCGCTCCTGCCGCTTCCTTTTTCCAGCCCTTCGTACTTCGATGCGGCTGAGAGAGTACCACCGCAGTCATCCACGGCTTTGTGTTATAAGAACGGCGTTAATAAAGGGAGCGGGAAATAACTTTTAGATGAAGTTGCGGAAACAACTGGAGGCACTTCTGTGTTAGTGGTTTCGCTGTCATCGTGCTTTCCATGTTGAGGTTAGTGTCTCCATTGTGGTTGCTGTTACTTTACTGTTGTGTATTATAATCGTAAGTGTAACTAAAGTCTGCCTAGGGTTGGGAGCGCCTCTGAGTTGAATTCTTGAAGGGGTACTTTACAAATTTTCTGAACGAATGAATTTTTATGGTGTCTCATCAAGAAAACTTTGTGTAGGTGCTTCTCACCTCACTAAATAAGACTATAATTGTAGGAATAGTCTCAACAGCCGGTGAAATAGAGGCAGAGAAAGAACAATGCTCATTGTTGTGATCAGTGTTATTGTAATTATTAGAAAGCAGTGATCAGTGCTATTAGAAATTTATACAGTGCCACTTCAAGAAAACATAGTATGTACTAAAAGTGTGGTTGCTGTTACTTTACTGTTGTGTATTATAATCGTAAGTGTAACTAAAGTCTGCCTAGGGTTGGGAGCGCCTCTGAGTTGAATTCTTGAAGGGGTACTTTACAAATTTTCTGAACGAATGAATTTTTATGGTGTCTCATCAAGAAAACTTTGTGTAGGTGCTTCTCACCTCACTAAATAAGACTATTGTAGGAATAGTCTCAACAGCCGGTGAAATAGAGGCAGAGAAAGAACAATGCTCATTGTTGTGATCAGTGTTATTGTAATTATTAGAAAGCAGTGATCAGTGCTATTAGAAATTTATACAGTGCCACTTCAAGAAAACATAGTATGTACTAAAAGTGAATGGGAAACCAATGCAACTCATCGTTAAAGTGTTAAATGTCATTAAGTGAAAGAAATTTTCATCAATAAGTAAAACATGTGAAAATAGATTCCTTGCATTTTTCAGCTGGCTGGTGTGGGATGAGATTTAACTTACTTCAGACTTTAGAGTTCTCAATCCGTGTTTGTTGCTCCCTCAGTTCAGGCAGGCCCGCCGAGAGGGGGGGGGCAAATGCCCAAAGGCCCGGCGACTTTTAGGGGCCCGTGCCGGGCAATCAACTTATGATATATATTATAATAAGATATACAAAGTTTATGATGTATATACAAAGTTTATGATGTTAAGCCTTATAAAATATAACGTAACACGAAACGAGGGGCCCGGGAGGGCGAAAATGCGGCTTGTGACAATTTTCCTTCTGAAATTTCACGGAAAAGCAAAAAAAAAAAGGTCATCAGAAATGTTTGTGTGGAAGTAAGAAAAAATTTAAGTTTGTTCAAAAAAAGTTAGGGGCCCGTCACTGCTCTGCCTAGGGGCCCGGAATTTCTGTCGGCGGGCCTGAGTTCAGGAGATAATAATAATACTTTTCGTTTAATATTTTCAAACTGACAATTACACAGTATGATTACAAATCAGTATGAACGGATGATCACAAGTTATTACAGGAGTCGAATTTAACTTATCCGGCAGCCATGCAAGGCGCCCATCACGTCCTATTACTCTTTCACCCAGTGGCTTCTATCCCCCCTAAACAACCGGGCTCAATCCCTCCGCTTCCCCCCTCCTGGGCCGGGCCTCTTGGCTCTCTTGCCGACATGAGTTTTAGCTCATTTCCACAGGCGTTTTTAGGGGAATTTTTCCGGATTCAAACTCCCCTCCGAAATAAGTTTCCGAACATTTTTATGTGCTTTTACATGTGAAATACCAAACAAACTTAATTTTTGCTACCATCTCCAATGGACACACCCCTCCCCGAAATCTTAAATCCCCTCCGAAATCTTTTCCTGGCTACGCCCATGCTCATTTCTGATAAAATAAATGTGTCCTTAATTCATAGGTTTCATCTGATAAAATGTCATCTATCTAACTTCTATTTATGCGAAGATTTCATTCATCAATCCGGCTTCCATTTAGGCAAACAATTATTTTCGTCAATCCAGCTTCCATTTTAAATTGGCCATATACGATGGATACCAATGCAAAATAACGAAGCATAAAAGGACAAAAGCTAAGGACAGAATCTAAGAAGGACCTGTTTGTATGGAGGATTACGGGTAAAGTTGTTCAGGACCGGTGTCACAAAATAGAGTATCCCTCATACATGAGTATCCCCCCTAATAAACGAATATATTATGATGAAACTGCATAACACATTAAGTAGACCTACAGTGTGTTAACAAAGTCGAGTGACTTAAATGAACGATGTAACCGGTTCACACTAATTTATACAAGAAAATTAGGACTGTAACTTGTAGAAAGCATGAAAAAAATTGAAAACCACTTCCCCCCTGTTTTTCACTGGGCTCAACTTGCGCCCGCCCTGTATAGGGATAGAAGCCCCTGCTTTCACCAATGCCATCTGGTGAATGATAGGCTGAGTGGACCTTTGGGAGGGTACAAGCGATCCCGCTACCTATTGCTCTTCACGCCAGTGATGTTACCACTTCACTATGACCCCCGAGGGTTTAGTGTGCAATTGGGAGAAGTTTAACTCCAGTGTGCTTGTGGATGCCTTGGGCAACAGGCGCTGGCATTCAACAGACTCTTGCTTTGATAAATTAAGACCTGCTAGCTAGTTAGGTTAGTCACAAAGGTAAATAGTGAGCACATGATGTGGATTGACCTGTCCATGTACTATCAGGACCCGTATTAAAATGCTAGGGAGACCTGGCTGCCTGGTTAGCTGAGTGAGGCCTGCAGTTGGATCGTAGTTTGAGATAGTGAATGCGGTGATTGGCTGGAGGGCGTCGCCAAAGGGTAGGGAGTAATGTGACGAAGTGTATGTGGGCTACAAAAGTGGACCTGTTTTTGGTGTTGGTTCTTCCGTGGAGCAGAGGTTGTTTGCTGCTGGTTTTAATGAGAGAGACTAAGAGAGATCTTGGATGACAGGAAAAGGTACCGAAACCTAGGTAAAGTAAGAAAGTAAGTATGTAAGTAGCCTTTATTTCCATCTGACAAGCACACTTGAATTTCATTGTATTGAACAATTACATGTACATGTTGAAATAGACTTTAAGATGAGCAAATAATATGGACATACATGCACAAGGAAATATAACTACAGATACATTGACAAATAAACTGATAGTTTTCTGTTGAATTTGACATCTAGTTGTTTTCATTTCACAGTATTTTATCGTTTTATTCTTTTCTGGATGGGCAAATTTCTTAATGCGACTTGTAGCAGATAATTGTAATTTGTAAAAATTAAAAATCCAAAACGCAGAAGGTGTATCACTGCATGGTTTGAGTTTTGGGTCTGACTCTTCCGGAAATTTATATACTTCAAAACCTGTGATCACACATAACAGCCATGAGTTGTGTTCAGAAGGCTGAGTGGATGCCCCTTCTAAGTGTGGGCCTCAGATTTCTGATGCTGAGACTGCCAGGAACAGAAATCATATATCGAGGGTAATCATGCCAATGGTGAGCAATTGTGTGTGTGGACTTGTGTGTGTGTGTGTGTGTGTGTGTGTGTGTGTGTATTCGAATTAGCAACTTCTATTGGCTGCAAGTCACAGAATGCACCCCTACATCAACCGTGTGTGTGTGTGTGTGTGTGTGTGTGTGTGTGTGTGTGTGTGTGTGTGTGTGTGTGTGTGTGTGTGTGTGTGTGTGTGTGTGTGTGTGTGTGTGTGTGTGTGTGTGTGTGTGTGTGTGTGTGTGTGTGTGTGTGTGTGTGTGTGTGTGTGTGTTGAGTGTTGGGGCCTAAATGCGGCTTTAGATAAAAGCCTCATGAGTACTTGCCTTGCCTCAAGTACTTGGATGGCAACCATATTCGGGAGACTGGGTATGACCTTTTTAATTCAATGCTATATTAAAGTACGATAACCTAGTGGTTGGTGTGCTAGACTGTCAACCCAGAGGTTGGGGTTCAAACCCTGCCAGAGCAGAAATTTTTTCGAGATTTTGCTCCATCTGTGCCCGTAACAAATTCAGAGAAATGAGTACACTAACCATGCACTGTCAGTGAGAAGATGATACAGCGAGGGAGAGGACTGGCCATCCGCCCTTATATACCGAGGCTAAGAAAAAGAAGTTGCTTACACTTCATACCCCTAGGCCCTAGCTGCCTAACCAATGCAGAATAATGGTGTATACTTGGAAAGGTCCTTGTCAGAGCTAAGCGGGGCATGTTATATTTCTGAGGACATTCCTGGTGCGGATGTGATGGCTAATAAGGCTGAGGATATGTTGCTATCTGCAGTTCAATGGAACAGTTCACAGTTCCGACGGAGCTTTTTCCACCTATTAACATCTGTCAATATAAAATGCGGCCTCGACCTCACGATTATGTACTACCCTTTAAGGACAACAGAAATCATATCCCTTGTGTCCTACATCGGAAATCGATGTCATTTACTTTGACAAATTGCACAGTATAATAATAGTTCCATCTCTTGAACCATATTTTAAACTCTATCTTATTATTCTGTTGAACTCGTTGTAATCAGCAGCAGTGTGTCAGCTGTCTTGAGTGCCAATAAACGAATATAACAGTAATAATAATAATGCCTCTTAGGGCTTGCTCAAGTGACCGCTCTTCTTCTTTTGTCAAAGCTTGCAAGAGGCCTAGCAGCTCTTTACTGCCTTCCGGCGGATGGTGCGTTTGGTTGGAAGTCTATCTGTTCACCTGTGGTTCTTCTAATCTTGCTGCCAGTTTTGACCTGCAGATTTAAGTTCTTACATACCTATGTAGATCTAGTCACGGATTCTTAGATTATGTCAGCCCTGTGAGTGGTGATCAGTCCGTCTTTTCTCCAACCTCATTCAATCTACGTCTTTCCGACACTAGGCATTCATATAATGGCTCAGGCATTCTCAGTCTTATGGCGACATAGACTTTATGGTCTCGCCGTAATTTTCGGATTCTCTGCCATTCAGTGTAGGCTATAACACAGTTGCACACTAATATTTTCAATTGTGGTGGTGATGATGATGATGATGAGATGATTATGATGATGATTATTGATGATGATGATGATGATGATGATGATGATGATGATGATGATGATGATGATGATGATGATGATGATGAAGACGACGACGACGACGACGATATATATATACTTATAATATAGCATACAATATATATATTATATATATATATATATATATGTATATATATATTATATAATGTATATTCCTGCCAGCATGCCCACTTCATGGGACCCATGTAGAACCTTTATTCCCATATGGGGTCATTAGAGAGCCCACTTGGGTCCCAACAAATGTTCATGGGCACGCTGATAGAGAGATTTTATCCCGGCAGTTGGATAGCGATCGGCATATTTATTCATCATATGATGAATACCCCATACTCCAAAACTTACACCTGTAATTGTGGCATTGTAGGTGACTGAATACCACTGTACAATGCGCTCATGAATAAGCTGGTGCCCCAGCGCTCGTGAATAAGCTGGTGACCTGCGCTTGGCTTTCGAGTGGCGCTTTAGAAGTTTGGAGATTACGATTACAATGTACATTTCGTTACTCTGTGTAGGTGAGTCTGGATATTCTTTACTCGCGTAACCACCTCCTGCTTCTCATCCTTATCCTCTGCATCAGCTGCTAATGAAATTTATCGTTGTGAGCTGTCATGCATTCATCCGCGGCGTCTGACGGACGGCGAACTAGCAACAGCAACAGCATAGCTCGAGGCCAAACAGACAGATGTATTCCTTCGAGAGATTCCACGTGGGAGGAGGACAATGAGGAGACAAGGGATGATGACAGAACACCGGCCCAGAAGGTAAATTCTGACGACGCTCTTTGCAAAAAACGTTTCTTTCATTTATGTAGCAAATCATGCCCACGTTCTGAGTGATTGTTATTGAGCAGGAAATATTGTAGATGTTATGATGTTTCTGTTACTGTAACAACAAACTGCCATTCATCATGCACATCTCTTTTATCTGAGTGATTGTTATTGAGCAGGAAATATTGTAGGTGTAATGATGTTTCTGTTACTGTAACAACAAACTGTGATTGTATTATGAGATTTGTACTGTGCTTACTGTTTAAGTGAACCTCCTTACAGATGGTCCTCCTTAGAGATGGTCCTCCTTGGAGATGGTCCTCCTTACAGATGGTCCTCTTACAGATGGTCCTCCTTACTGATGGTCCTCCTTAGAAATGGTCCGCTTTAGAGATGGTCCTAGAGTATTCAATCAAATTTATCCATAGTTAGATATGCTTGATTATGGAGAGGCTTTGTCAGTTCCATATAATTGTGTTTCATCAATCATTGGTTTTTATGTAGTACAGTAGTTGATTTTTTATTTTGGAGATTGATGAAGAAATGTTTATGTGGCAGATTTTAAAGAAATTCTAATTTATCAGACTTATGAAGAAATTTTTAGTTAGCAGATCGATACTTTTATCTAGCAGTGTAGGTGGAGTATCAATTTCAGTAAATTAATCTTCTACTATTCTCTGTCTCAGTACTAACCTAGAATTTACTGACTTAGGATGGACATTGGGTACTGAATTAGAAAGGACATTGGTTCTTTGAAGGCGCTGTAGAAGTTTTGAGATAAAGGTAAATGTATAGGCCTACACTGCGAGCTTTAGCTGAGCTGGCAGTGTAATTCAGAACCGATGATTTTAGTGACATCAGCTGGTGTTGTATAAGTTCCCATATTTAGTTTAGTTTCTTGTATTTGCTGAAAACACACATTAAAGTCGAATACACAAATGAGAGCGAGATGACTTGCATCTCATAACTTGTTCAAACTAAATGAAAATGATTTGTCAATTTTGTTACAAATTCTGAGATTTTGATACCTAGTGCGAATTTAAAACACAGACATGTTCAGTGTTTTCTATAATTTTTTGTCGCCGTGTGGGCACAGGCCTGACCATTAACATCTGGGACCTGCGCTTTGGTCCTTGCAAGATTATTAGTCTATTAGAACTAAATTAAAAAGGCCATTAAATCACACTTTGTACATGAGACAGACTTAGAACTAGTTATTAGATTGTCTTTCGTTTCTCGTTGTGTGATTGCCATTGAGCGTGCACATGATCCATTTCGATTGATTGATGAGAATTTTAAGAAATGCTTTATTCTTAATAGAAAGTCCAGGTGGTCTACCTGAAGTTTATTACATATTTTTGCCTTTGTTGCATTTGTAAAGCTGAGGCCACACACATGCTCCACACTGGATGCATGGAAGATGGGATATAAAACTACGAATTGTGCCAATTCACAAAGTCCTTCATTCTCCTGGATGTAGGACACTAAAATCATTAATTTCTTGATCGGTCTTGCATTGATCGCAGTTTTACGATACTGTTTGCAAGCCTGCTTCTTATATTCATTGTCGGCCTTTTCATTTTTCAAGTGGCTTTTATGGTAATATAGCAATCTTGGTGTGCATAATAGCTCTCTGGATCTAATACGCTTAACTCAAACACCTTCCATTCTATTTACTGCTCCTCTTTAATCTTTATACCTGCTGTCCAACGTCCCATAGATTGCAGACTGCTCAATGAACGGGATTACAATGGAACTTAGCTGGCGTGTGCCATGCTGATAGCAACAATAGATGGCCACTAGTTGCCAATGATGACAATGGTGTCCTGCTGTTGACCCAATGTATTGTGTGCCAGATGCAGGATACTGTCTTTGAGGACACTTTAAAACCTACTGTTATTCTTATTATTAAGAAAATTTAGCATGCACAAGGTTATGCATAAGTGTGAATCTGACGTGTGTGGTTAGTCAGTCACCAGGTGAACAACATTTTAGGTATTCATATGTTTGAAAGCCAATAAGAAAGAGTGAATTTTAAAGGCATTTCTTAGCACTTTAACGATGAGATTGTACTAGAAAGCGACTGGGAAAACAAATGAGATTGCAGTTGAAGTATTAAAGGAAGAGAAGGAGTTTGAGACTTGGAGAAACATTTATATTCGGTTCCACTCTTTGGGCGAGCAACATGGAATGCATGAGAGCCCTTGACAGTGCTACTTAGCCCATTGAGCATACAATGAGGCATGGTAGCGGATTGGTTAGAGCGATCGGCTTGTAACGTGAAGAATAGGGTTCATGACTCCACCGAGGAGGTCACTGTGTAGGGGCCTAGAGCAAGCCCTTCACTCATAATGGTCGTGTGTGCACTTTTCAACTTTGGGAGGAGGGCAATATAAGATACAGTTGTATTGTATAATCACTATAATGGAAGAGTTCGTTGAACTTTCATGAAGACATGGAAATGCATCACTTGTACAGTGAACTCAATTCTGTACAACCATCTTTTCTCTTTTACACCTGTTTTGTTGTCGGAAGCCAGCAATTGGCTGCTGCAACAACAGGAACTGGATGGCTAGAAGAGATGGGAGAAACGGTGCCATCATGGGTGTCAAATGGCGTCTAATAGGCCTAACTGCCGAGAATTGCAGATAATGACAGTATCTTATTATTTCCACACGTGATCCAGTTATATTTATTACCTGAATATCCAGCGATTTTCTCTTCCTTAGAAAGCCTTTCACAAATATAAGTAATTTTGAAGGTATATAATTATGGGAGTTTTAAAAAAGTGCTTCGAAAGGAAATGTTTTCAAAGATCACAGTCATGCAGTATCTATGTATCTATGTTTTGTATAGTGCTTTTATATGCACCTTTACGTGTCTTTTTTTGAAGGCAACACTTTTCATTTCTTATGCACGTTTTTATGCCTACTGTATGTAGCTAAGAGCAGATGGATGTGTGAGCATTTCTTTGTGACTGCTGCCTTGTGTACGTGTGGATGCATGTATGGATGCATTTATATGTGCGTATGTGTTGTGTATGTGTATGGGTGTTTGTATGTTTGTATGCTGTCACTTGTCTATGTATGTATGTGTGGGCCTATAGTTTTGGCCGGAATTCTGGAAGGCTTTATTTCGTCTGTTTCACTTGAAGCGAGCGTTGATTGATGCCTTATGATAATGGCAGGATAGAAGTCATTTATAGAGTGATTAGATTTCTAGGTTAGGTGTATGTATATGTGTGTATTAATGTGTAAGTATGGATGCTCCTGTATATATGCATGTATGTATGTATGTACTATGTATGTATGTATGCATGCATGGATGCATGCAAATACATGTATATATGTCTGTGTAAGTATGTGTATGTATGGATGTTCCTGTATGTAAGTAACTATGTATCTATGTATGCATGCATGCACATAATTATGTGTGTTAGTATGTATGTATGTATGTCAGTATATGTAAGTATGGATGTACCTGTATGTAAGTATTTATGTGTGTATGCATGCATGCATGTGTGTATGTATGTATTTATGCATAAATGTGTGTATGAATGTATGCAGTTGAATAGCATATAGGCATAATATAGTGCTGCTTGTAAACTGTCTAAAATCGTTCTGAATGATCTCAATTCTCGTGCAAGTCAGACAATTATATAAAATTCACTGATATATTAACCAGCCACATTTGAAGAAGACCAATAGAGTGACCAGGATTCACTACATGCACGGTTTCTAAATACTCCATAAGACAAGGACAACAAAACTTAACTTATATCTTTATTGCCTATGCTCTCTTAAAAGTAATATCTCTCCTGCTCTGTGGGTGTGTCTGGACATTTATATAGCGGCTTTTAAGGACTCAGTCTTCATGCTGAAAAGTAGCTGTCTGACAGATCTGAAAATTTGTGACTTCAGATTGTGCTGTAATTCTTTGTGGTGCTGTTTCTGATTGAACCGTTTGGAGTTTCAGTGGAAGATTGTACCGGAGGGACGGTTCAGTGTATGAGATAGCAGAATGTGTCCAAGTTGCCATGTAATATGGGAGACTTGAAGGGTTTTGGTTGTTACGATAGTTATGTAGGATTGACAGTTCTATCTGTTAAGGTTAAAGGGTATGGACGTGGCCTCCGCTTGGTATCTGTGAACACGACACAGCCCTCTTGAATAAGCTGGTTCCCTACGATTAGCTTTTAAGCAGCTCTTTGGAATTTGTGAGATTAGACGAGTCGAGGTGTATCTTAATAAATGGGAGCCGTAGTTCTTGTCTCATGTTGATGTTGTGGGATGCCTCAGAACCTAGCGCACATCTTAGAAGTTAACTCTCCGCTCTGGCCAGTGGGGACTTTTGGTCCCACGAACTCGTTCTTCTGTTAAACAGTGCCGGGCCTTTTCAATTGTGGGGCCCACCTTTTAGAATGGGCTTCCATTGGAGTTGTGCTTGTTACGTCGAAACAACATGCCCACATGTTATGAGTTGCTCTAATCTATTTTTTAGCCCTGGGTGGACTGGGAGTGCCTCTGACTAGGTCTCTCGGAATAAATGAATCAATGAATGAAGGGCTGAGTGAAGTTAGAACTATTTATCTTCCAGACGCTTTTTCGATTCCCTTTTCTCTGCGATCATCTGTAACTGCTAGCAGAAGTTCTATTGCGAAAGAACTGGAAAAAACAATTCTCTGGCCTTCTTCCCTTTACTGGAAAATGTGAAAGCAGAAGTGCTTTTGGCTCCCACGCTGTAAGGGTAAAAGTATTATGGTGGATGATTTCTAGTCGTGATCTCGAGATTTTTACAGTGCCCACAAATCAAAGTCATGGGAACCAACTTATTCACAGATGGCTAAATAAAAGTTTTTTTTGGACGAAATGGGAAAAGGGAAATTAAAAAGTGATGTCATTCATCCATGTGTGTCAATTGAAAAAAATTGTAAAAAAAATTGTGAGATATAGCAAAACTTTCCTTACTTGCCAGTAGCCACTACTATACCTATGTGGGTACGTTTTATGTACGTGCATATATTTCTATTTATGTAGCACCTTTAAAAGGCACAGAAGTGCTAGAATCTCACAAAAGTAATAATGTGTGTATATATATGTATGCATGTATATGATGTTCTACGGTAATGCCCTATAGCAATTCCCCTTATTATTGTTGTTGTTGCTGCTGTTGTTGTTGTTGTTATTATTATCCACTTATTAGACACCACTATCAATTGATGGTGCTGTGCAATTGTGAGTGCAGAATTTGTTCATAAGGCCCTACACAGTGACCACCGGGTTCAAGGAGTAGGCTTGAACCCGTACTCTCCACATTACCAGGCGAGCGCTCTAACCACTCAGCTACCTCTGACTCTTATACCCTATCCAATGCCATTGTTTACAATACGTGTTTCCACCTCTGCTTCCACAAAACGCACCCTGGGTGGTGCATATACTCCAGTTGCCGTTGCTATTTCAGGCATTCTTTGACGAAATTGCCGGTCCTGACAAAGTGCCAACTCTGTAATTTACTGATTCTTGTTTCTTCTTCGCTCACGATTTCATTAACGCCAATGGCTTTTACGGACGTTGCGTTGCACTGTGCAGGCATTTTGATGGTTAGGATCGGCGCTGTTTTTACGCGACGTCTGTCCCAGTAAACGACCACTAATGGCGGATATTGACCGTCTCCCTTTGCGTGATACTGCTCACCCGTGCAGTGTATGTAAGTAAGTAATAAATAAGTATGTAAGTAAAAGTAAGTAAATAGTAAGTTAGTATTAAGTTAGTATTAAGTAAGTTAGTAATAAGTAAGTAATACGTATAAGTGAGTAATAAGTAAGTAAATGAATAAGTAAGTAAATAATAAGTAAGTAATATAAGTAAGTAATATATAAGTAATAATAGGTTTACATAATAAGTAAGTAAATAATAAGTAAGTAATATAAGTAAGTAATATATAAGTAATAATAGGTTTACATAATAAGTAAAGTAAATAATAAGGAAGTAAGTAATAGAAGCTATAGTTAGAGATGCAATTTAATTATGCAGAGGAACCAAATGCAGGAAATAGAGGTGATTGACTGAAGTTCTAGCAGTCACGTTCCACATGATTTATATAATTTATGAATGATTGGCCACTTCTACTGTGCCGGTGTCCGATGTACGAGACATCAACCAAAGGCGCACAGAAATGCAGCCATAGTCAGGTCAATACCAAGAAAGTCAGTCAACTGACACAGATAGTGTAGGCAACTTATGGTGGATTTGCTTATGGTGGATATGCTTATGGTGGATATGCTTATGTAATGTAACTGTAGATGTAAGTCTTCACATTTCTCAATGCCACACAAAAGCCGCGTCAGAGAGACCAGCTTATTCACCAGCGCTATATCAAATCAAGTTCACAATAGCCAGGTTGCTTTGTCCGTTCCAGTGCCAGGTCAGGATCCGGGAGGTCAATATTGCTTATGCTGGATAGGGGAAGACTGAGATAGAAGTGACTCAAGAAATCTTTACCAGAACAGACATAGACAGCATAGACAGATCTCATTCTCTAAGTATTGTAATGTAATGTATCAAAAATACTTATACAGCGCCTTTCAAGGGCCCCAACTACTGTTCAGCAGGGACTGTTTCATTGCAGGGCCCCTATATATGGACCCCTGTGTTGCATCAGGATTTGTATACTTCGAATATGGAGTGGAAAAACTTGGGTCGTGTCACTGTTAAGAGACCGCAGAGGTAATCAGAAGATGTCATCACGCGCAGATGAGGAAAAAAGTTCTCGGCTTACGAGGAAGCAGGTGCAAATGGTAGAGAGACAGAGCGTTAAGGAGTCATCGAGAATAATCACGTACAAGATTTATGGCATTCGTACAAGTCCCAGAGTTCTGTTGCCTGAGCCAGTTACGCAATTGAAACAGAAAAATAGTTGGATGAATTAAATGTTATTACTACTATTATTATTATTATTATTATTATTATTATTATTATTATTATTATCGTTCGACTTTCATTATAATAATATTATCTGAAAAGTCATCTCAGCAGATCTCAGAGAGCGTTGGCAATGTTCCGGAGAGGCAGATGGCATTCCCCCGTTGCAGAGCTACTGAGATACGCTGGAACAAGTACGATGTCTCCAGTGGATCGTGCGTTGCGTCCGTTATTCGGCTTCCCAACTCCAAAATGAATTGCAGACCTTCACTGCTCCAAGAGCCGCCGGTTTCCACGGCAACAGCTACAAAGTCATGGCTGGTGGTAATTGTAGAGTATTTCACTCTCTTTGAAACGGTGGCGCGTTCGGCTGCTTCGCCGTATTATTATTATTATTATTATTATTATTATTATTATTATTATTATAATTATTATTATTATTATTATTATTATTATTATTTATTATTATTATTATTAATTAAGTACTATTATTAAGTATTATTATTATTATTATTATTATTATTATTATTATTATAAATAAGTACTGAGTAAGTAAGTCAAACCAAAACAAAACCATGATCACAAAAAAGGTTTTCAAACACTTACAGCACACTGAGGCAGATTCTTCTCATGGTGTAATACAATGCAATACAACTGTATTTGATGCTGCCCTCCTTCCAAAGTTTAGAAGTGCACAATCAACCATATGACAGACCATCGATGGTGCAGAGTGCAGAGCAATAATATTGTTTATGTATAATATTATTATGCATTCATTAAGCTCCTCTATCTAATGACCGAGCATGACTCAATGGTGCTGAGCAGTTTTGAGTGAAGGACTTGCTCAAGGTCTTAACACAGCAGAGATGGGCGCGATTACCGGTAGTTAAATTGTTAATCGATTAGAAATACCTACTGAAACTTGCTAATCGATTAGAACTATTCTTTTCAGCCGTGGTTGGGCCGGCATCGAATCTCAGTAGATATCTTGAAGGGGCGCTATATCAAGTTTCATTGATTGATTGATTGATTGAGAATTAGAACAATCTTGTAGCTAATTTATTAGAATTAGAATTTGGTGTTTGTCTAATTGATAAGAATCTAAGTGATTAGTTACCCATCTCTGTTACACAGTAACCGTCTCAGGGTAGGCTTGAACCCCTATTCTCCATGTTACAAGGTGAGCGCTCTAACCAATTGGCCACTGTATCCCACAATCAGCTACAATGTCCCACAAAGGTTAGCAGGAAGAGCGCCTGATAAATGGTAGATTGTTTGGCCAAGTAACCATTGTGTGGGTGGATGTAGTGGACCGGAGAAGCCTGAATGGAATGCATAATTGCACTTGTCAGGTAAACCCATCATTGTGTGGGTACAGCGGAGTGTTTCTATGTTGGAGTGATGGAGGGAGGAGGTCTGTGGGAATACCTGGAGTCTAATTTCCTCTGTTTTATTTCTGGATAGAATCGTGTGTTTTATTCCACAGTCTAAGACCATTTGTGTCAGCAAACATACACAGTTTAATTATTATTATTATTATTATTATTATTATTATTTTTATTTATTTTTTTATTTTTTTTATTTTATTTTTTTTTGCCCCGAGGTATACATGATCCCTCAGGGACTTAATATTAATTAAGAACAATAAAATTCGTCTGGAACGGCACCTAATCGTCGTTAAGGTCCAGCGTGGCAAAAGTACCGCGGAAAGCCACCGCATTAAACCGCTGGATGATTACAGATATGCGCTGAAATAGGTAGGAGGTTTCGCGTGCATCTCCGGATATCGTGCTGAGGTTCTGTCCCAATGATGATATAAAGGCCAAGCCTTCAGAACTCACCGGGCCCATGGTTTCAAAGGCCAGGGGGACAAAGTGATAGACGGCTGCGAGCTGGATGTACTTAGCATTTTTTCGAGCAGCCGCCATCTCTGCGGCAGCCCCGGCTGTCCGAGAAGTACTCGGTAGGTAAGAGACGGCCAGTGTGTCTGTGACCGTCACATCCCAAACCAGGCTCCGCCCCGCTCGCCAAGGGATGAGAGTGAGACCGTCAGGTCTCTTGCCATCTGTTCTCAGGAGGCCGACCGGTTCCTTGGTGGAGGGGTAGCCGGCTCGAACCAAGCTACGAAAAATAAGATCGTTTAGGGATGCATGTCGTGACGATCGGCCCGGACCCAACCCACATGACAACCCATGGGAGCCCTCTGCGGAAACAAGAGAGCCACAGACACAGCTGTGCGGTTCGCAAAGAGGCACACCGAGGCGTAGGCCAACCGCGACTCTGACCGCCTCATCGTCAAGTCTCAGCCCGCAAGAGGTGATGGGGAGAGCGAATAACCAATCGCCCGAGTGCGGGGCAGAGACCGCCCTAAAGCGTGCTTGATTGTAAGTGTCTGTGAGCGCGGCTTTCAGATCTGAGGTGACTCCGTCAATGAGGGGCTTATCCCAATAGGACTGCTTGTGGGCAAGGCTGCTATCCGGCTGCCGAATTGAGACCGCACCCTGCCATTGGATGAGCATGGCCTCGTAACGTGGGTCGGCAGGGAGTTTGTCACCGAGCATGGTGGACTGGAGCGAAAGGGTGCCCGCAGCTGAAGCCAAAAAGGCTGGAAGTGCAAGCGAGGCAGCCGATCGAATTCCCAGTCCACCAGCTTTGATGGGCAACGAGGCCTGGAGCCACTGACAATCCGACAAGGACAAGTTGAGGACCCTGCACAGGCCCTCCCGCAGGGTGGAGTCGTATCTTTCAAGACCCGGGTGCCCAGCGCACGGGAAGCATCGCAGGATGTGGAGAAGTTTTGTAGAGCTCAGCGAATATCGCAGAAGAACTAGAGCGTCATGCCTGGCGATATAACTCAATCTATCCAAGGCCCGCGAGAGCTCACTGGTGCGTGCTTCCAAGACGGTACTCAGAGCCCCCACGGCAGAGAGAGGGGCACCCAAAAGTGTGGCCATTTCGGGGTCTGTAAGCGCGAAAAGACTGAGAGAGCTGTGTGTAGCCACGAGGCCGGGATCGTGTGTGACCACCTCACACTTGGAGCGGTTCAGTTGTAAGCCCAGCTCCAAGCATTTGCGCTCTAGCATTGCCACGTCATCCGCGACTATCTGCGCGCATCCGCCCAGGGTGAGGTCGTCCAAGTAACCAAGGGCGAGGGAAGATGACAGCTCCGTCAGAATAGGCTGGAGTGGGAGGCAAAAGAGCAATGGGCCCAAAGGGTCTCCCTGCTGTGGACCGACCTGAGAAAGGAGGCTGAATTCTCCGTATTTCAAATTTGATGCCTCGGAGTAGGCAAGATGGCAGAATGGTGCTAGTTCAGGAAGGAGTGTGTAGATGGATTGCAGCATCCGATCCCTGTAGAGGGAGTTGAACGCATTGGAAAAATCTAATTTTACCAAGATTGAACCTTCTGGCATGTCCTCAAGAAAGCGTCTAGCCGCGTGCGCCGCCGCCTCACACCCACCCGGCACGCCCACTCCCACCTGCCGAGGCGACAGATGTGCCACGACCCTTGGAACGGCAAAGGCGTTGGCGCATTTTGCAGCTAATCTGCGCCAAAAATATCCGATAACAATAGGGCGTAGACCACCTGAGCTCTTGCGAAGTGCAAGCAGGGTTCCACCGAAAAGTGAAGCGCGAACCCGGTCAGGGCAGGTTCCAGCCAAGAGCAGATTGACCAGCGCTGTAATTGCTGAAAGCAGCTCGGGGCCCGATTGTGCACAGTTGACCAATTCTAGGACATGCTGGGGACGGAGATTATTATTATTATTATTATTATTATTATTATTATTATTATTATTATTATTTATTAAACACCACTGTCTAAGCATTAGTCGATGACACAATATGAGTGTGAGTGTAGGGCTTGCTCAAGGTCCTTATCATATAGTATCGTATCTAAAGATTTATATAGCACCTCTTTCAGAATAACTATTCAGAGGCGTTCTCAGCACGAAAACCCCGGAGGAACGTCTTTAAGGAACGAGAGACCAAAAAGGAAAATCCAGTCATTAGTTTAGCCCTTACTGAGGGACCAACCACAGCAAATGCCCGGCGTTGAGCCAAGGCAGTCCTAGTCCTAGGAACAAAAGATCAAGCCAGTCAGCAGAGCGCAAGGAATGAGATGAGGTCGCAAATAAGGGCTTTCGCATATATAGTCGGAAAGATACTTTGGGGCACTGCTCAGCTGCGAATTGGAGACTAGAAAGAGGATCTTATAATATAATGTATGCGCACAGTGATAGGAAGCCAATGCAAGACATCAAGCATATATGTAGAGATATGTGAAAAGCGAGGGAGTCGGGCTATGAGCCTAGCTGAAGCATTTAAGACCGATTATGCAGTAACAGTGTCTCAGAGGAGGCTTGAACCCATACTCTTCGTGTTACAGGGTGAATGCTGTAACCAATCAGCTGCCATGTCCCAGTTTTAACAGTCATTTGTCAAATTATCTCTTCATAATGACAAAAGCAGCAAGTCTATAATGTGTTGACATTGCAAGAGAAGCAAATACTCTATGGACGCATGGTTTTCAGCCTAAACACATTTGGTGTCGTTTCATTTGGCAACAGTAGTGTATACTTAAAAGGAATCGCTTATGGAGGTCATAAATAATTCAGCGTGAACTCATTCAGTGTGTACTTATTTTTTTATTGGATTACATAACTTAGTGCATCGTCAGAGGTTTTGACATTATTGTGGGACACAGTAAGTCAATTTGTTAGAGTGCTTGCCTTGTATTAAACGCAGAGAGTTGTAGGGGTGTGAGCTTCCTCTCAGATGGTTACTGTGTAGGGACCTTGAGCGAGTCCTTCACTCACAATTGCTCTGTTCCATCTGTTGATGCTTGGTCGTTAGACAGTGGAACTTAATAAATGAATAATAATAAATAATAATAATAATCATCATCATCATCATAATTTCGGACAAAACAATTGACAGCAACACCATTTCAGAATAATAGTCTTTTCCAGCAGTCTCCGGACTATTTAGGCCACCTGAGGGATCCTTAATACCTCGGGTTAAAAAAAAAATAATAATAATTCATAATAATCATAATATTATTAATGTACTTGCGAGCATGCATACATACATGCATGCATACGCATACAGTGTAACGACTTCCTGCTCAATTACTTCTGTTGCTAAGCAATAAAATTTGATGCTGTCACGAGCTCTGAATCAACTGTCACGTTCTGCAAAGCACCGTCTCAGTGTATGCCGCTCTTCTTCTCTGCTCAGAATCTTGCAAGACCAGCGGTGGAGACTGGGGGTACAAGGGGATGCGGTCGCACTGGGCGGCCACTTGAAGAGGCGACACTTTTCTACATGGAGGATGCTGCAAAAAAATTATATACATAGACTGCAGCATAATATAATAACTGAGAAGAAAGTCTTATCCCTGAAGCACTGGAGAAAGGAACACTTAATGCCAAGAATGGGACATAAAAATTTACTGCCGAACGCGAGGAAAGAAAACTATGCTGGGGAGACTGCGCTTGATGCTGGACTGACCCCGAAACAAGAATTGAGCAGAGTTCTGCACTCTGTTATTGATCGGGTCATTGTGGAAATAAATGAGACGCTTTCAGCAATTGATGACTTTTTAACGACATGGATATCATCATATCAAGTTGCTCCTAGGCGGCAGCGATGATTGTGAACAGCTGCTGAAGACATGTGTTGATTGCACTAATGCTATTTCCAGCCGATGTGACAAGTTCTGAGTTGATGGTGGCGATTGAAGATTGTCGTGCCTTGTTACGCATGCCTGAGAGCTCATGTACTCCGCCCAAGATGCTGATTGAGATTCATCACTTCATTTGGCGACCGGGATGTGCCCCGAACCTATCTACAGCGTTGCAGATACTGCTTACCATTGGCGTATCGGTTGTTAGCTGTGAACGTTTATTTTCAAAACTTAAGCTAATTCACACCTATCTACGCAGCACCATGTCTCAAGAGAGGCTTACCAATTTGGCAATAACAATTGAGCGAGAAACTGCTGAGCAGATTGACTTTTGCCAAGTTATCGACGACTTTGCATCTGCAAAAGCGAGACGAATACAGTTTAAGACGAATACAGTTTAAAACTTTTCATTTCTGACTGCAGTCTGCTAGTCCCAGGGCCGATGAGAGGGGGGGTCAGGTGGGGTTGCTGCCCCGGGGCCCGGTTCCATGGCAGGGGCCCCTGGCAGAGGCCCGAAAATATCTAAAACTTCTTTCAAACTGAAGAAACCTGTGGGTTTTGGCCTAATGCAGTCAAATTGCTTCTATTTAATAGCTAGGTAATGAAGTAAATGAGGTACTAGATCTATTGAATTTCTTTACCAAAATGTAAGCCAATAACGAATGTGACGGTGGAAATGGGACTGAAAAGCTTAGCAGTGTTGTTAACGAAAACGATTTAATAACGATTAAATAACTGTGAAACTTAACAGTCACAGTTGCTCAGTCAGAGGATTTAGGAGTGAGCACAGTAACAGAAGTTGGTTATCACTCATCAGAATGGTTTTGGACTATCTGCTGATGCAAAGTTAACTGATGCAGACAAGTTTTGAATTCTGACTGAATTCTATACTCCACCAGAATCGTATGCGTGGCCAAGAACTTTGCATTAGGCTATGGGGTGCGTAATGCAAAGGTCTAGGCCACGTTATAGTTGTATAACTTGAATTTGAAAAACACTGCTTATCAGTGGGCCTATTTTGAGATTTACCAGCAGTCGGCCTAGAATCGATTATTCGTTTTCTGGGAGGCATAAAATTTGCACTGGATGTAAATTTCTGAATTGAAATTTAAGTTATTGTCAAAATAAATAATACTTTAACTTACAGCAGGATGTAATTTATCACAATAAATAATTGATATCAAATTACCAATATTTGATATTATAATATTATAATTTCATTAAGTTGATAACGAATTAGGCGTAGAAGATGAATTACCACCAGAAATCTGGAGCTCAGTAAAGGAAAGAAAGATTGGTGAAAGTCAGGAATGCAAACGAGAGACAAACAATCCTTCAAAGCGCGCCTTGCACTTTCAATTTCATCAAAAGCGAATGATGCAGCAAATCAAGCTGACAATTAATATCGTTGCTAGTATGATAGTAGATGTAGGCTACGTGGAGTTGATCATGGTAGGCTACAGAGCAAGTTGTTGACGTAGTCCATGTAGACAATGCAACACAGCAATTGACGTGCACCTCTTGAAATTGGATATCATAATGCGATAAATCTCATTTAAGGCTAGTTTTAAAATGTTCATTGTCATCCGATTTGGAATAGGCTAATTCACTATAGCTTTTTAAGGGGTCATGCAGTTCTAAAAATTCATTTTAAAAGCCCTGAATAATAATAGTAAAAGTAAATGTGAAAATCAATTTCTGGTTTAAAAGGTCTATCTATGCCTCTAATTATAAAGAAATTTACTGAAATTTAATATGAAACTGCATGTGATTATGTGAATGTAATAAATGTTTTGTTAACTGCACAAAAATGCTTCTACAGCTGCACAAATTCATTTAGAACTGCACTTTTTGTGTAGAACTGCACACTAAAAAAGCCCTGTTATAATAATTATTATCCTTATTATTATTCGTTAAATGTAGTTTGATAGCGTTTTTCAGGCTTAGGCTACACCAAACTTGGGCTTAACAATGAAAACGAGGGGCCCTGATGGATGTCTGCCCCGGGGCCCGATTGGGCTCTCGACGCCCATGGCTAGTCCTGTAGCTGCAGTGACGAGTGTGAAGGTACATTGTTTGAACGTTGCACTAATTAACTTTGCTTTATCCTTTGAATTACAGTTCGTACTCAGAATGATTTAAATTTATTTCAAGTTTCAAGAAAAGTAAGTAAATTGCTAATGATTAAAGTACTTTAAGTGCACAGTAGGCTACACAGTGACATCAGTAGCGGATCTGCATCGTCTGCTAGTGTGACCACCACCACCACCGATTTCCACCGTAGCACCATGCTGTCTCTTTGACATGACCTCCCCGGATTCTGATCTGGCACCAAAACGTACCAATCAGCCTGGCTATAGCAGACTTGATTTGATATAGCGCCGGTGGATAAGCTTGTCTCTCTGGTGTGGCTTTTGTGTGGCGCTGAGAAATTTGAAAGATTTACATTTACATTGCAAGATTATATGACCTTTTACCTTACAGATTGCGTGGGGTATGTGGCAACTATTGGCACCTATGAATCTGCCGATGAAACAGGTCAGGATTGTCCTATACTGTTTTTCCATAGCAAGAAGAACTGGTGTCTGCCAGGGACAGTTTTGACACTGGCTTTCATCTGTCCGCTGTGGATGGGAATCCGTTTGTTGAACTTGACTTGTGTGCGCAAGCCGACCACTGGTGACTCTCTTATCACTGACAGAGCCACCGTTTGATAACTACTACTGATCATCTCTCCTCTCTCTCTCTGATCTTACTGACATTTCATCTTGTCTAGGCTAGCCTATCGACGTCATCAGGTTGATTTATATTACGTGGCGCTATATTATTTTCCAATTACGATTACAAGTGGCGCATATTTGTTGGCCATATCGGGTGCGTTTTCATGTTGGTTATTATTTTCTGGCATTCTTGATACATAACTGACTGATGATAACTTATCCTCTGACAACTTACACAGATCTCTTCCAAATGGTATGAAGCGCCTGTAGGGCTTTCGTTTAATTGCTCGTTACTTCAACTGAAGTAGCAGAAAACAGGACTTTAGACATGACTCGTCAGGTACATGTCCAAGGAGTGCTATTACGCGTTCGGCAAAGTGCTGTTATGCTGTGTATAATGACTGTGACATGTTTTCACGGATGCTTGATGTTGATGATCACAAAGCACCCGACAAAATGCATCATTAAGAGTTTGCCCGCAGCAACATGAGAGAGCTTTTCGTTCTACGCGTGTATTGTTTTTACCGGTGGTCCATTGATGTGGAATACGTTGCAACCACAACAGTTTACCTAATTCACACCTGTTGAAAGTGCATACAGAATACAATCTATAGGACTTATTACAATGGGCTCTTTGAAGGAGCCTGAACAACAGTAGTATATCCTCAAAAGGATTTGCTTACAACTGTAATTAGTAACTTTTGTTGCGCCGGTGTCTAATGTACAAGGCATCAACCGATGGCACACCAAAACCAAGCCGTAATCATTTCAATATCCAGAAGATCAGTCCATAAGCCTGCGTTGGATAAGCAATTACATTACTATAACCATTTCGTTATATTACTATACTTGCGAATGATGCATGATACGACAGAACATTGTCGTAATCTGAAGTGAAATAACATTACGTAATAGTCATGGTTCCTAATTAGATATTGCCTTATGGCAGGACATCGTTATAACACGCCAGAAACCCTTGGCTAAACTCACAAGCTTTCTATAAGTCTCTTAAATCGCACTTTTTTAGCCATGGCTGGGCTGGGGGCGCCTCTGGGTAGGTCTTTTGAAGAGGCGCTATGTGAATTCTTCAAATGAATGAATAGTGCTGCAAACTGTGTGCACAATGCACACAGTATTGCATGTAAGCACTATTGTTTTATGCATTTGAAAGCAAACATCGTGATCTTTACATGAGTGTTACTCTGTGGAGTCTTGGTTATCATCGTCATCGCTGTATAAATGTCAGCGTTTTTGCCACTGCACTCTTCATTATCTTCATCTTTTTGTAAGCCTCCTTCAGCTGCTGAATCATCGGATTATCATTGTGACTGCCATTGGTATTATTGTTATCTTTGTTTCATCATCATCATCATCGACATCATCATCATCACCATCATCATCATCTGAATGCAGTTTGTCATTAAGAACTGTTAAATGAATAAATATCATCCTCATCATCATCATAATCATGATCCTCATCATAATCATCATCATTATCATAATCATCATCATATCATCATAATCATCATAATCATCATCGTCATCATAATCATCCTCAATTCCTCATCATAATCATAATCATCATAATCATCGTTTGCGAATCTTTCATTCTTGTCTCTGCAAAGAGCTTGAAATGGCGCCAACGCTAAGCTTTCAACCAGAGCTTTCAGTCTATATCAGTGCAGTCCCATGAGAAGCCTCGTGCTAGCTAAGGCTTTTATCATTGCCCTGACTGATTAGATAATTCCTGTAGGGTGCAGCTGCTGATCGTCCTTCTTTCTTGTACTTATCTCACGTGGGATCGCCGTGTACTTTGCTCTTTGCCTGTCCTTTTCTCATCGCTATGATTCCTGGTTTCTGATCAGAGATTGATGACTGCGGTCCTTCATTGGAGTCTCAGCGTTAAGAGTGGCAGATATAAACTCATTCATTATATGGGAACCGCCCAGCTGGCTTCCTTCTACCAAGTGAAGTACTATTTACTTTCCGCTTACTCCAGACCTAACCAACTGCATTGCAATTAGACAGTGTCTTGCCACAGGTCACACACATCGATCATCTGCTAAAAGTAATGTCTTCCAAGTTCAAACAGTCGCCAGAACGCCCACAGACATATGCTGTCTGGTGTAGAAACCTAGCACTCACGCTGACAATGGCATTGTCATTCTAAAGTACTCTAGAGATAGATCACTATTATCCACGCTGCCTCTTTTCCGCAACAGTCTGAAGATCGTTCTTTTCCATCGTGGTTTCATCTCGTAAGGTCGTGAGTGATTCTGAGGAGTTTCTGTTGAAGGGGTGCTATATAAATCTCTGCAAATATGATAACGAGGCTGTATAATAATAATAATAGTGATAATATTATTATTATTAATAATAGTAATAATAATAATAAGGGATTATAGATACCTGGGGTAAAAAAAATAATAATATGGTAATAATAATAATAATAATTACGACAATTTATATGGCGCCGTAACATGGCCATGCCATTACAAGGGCACCTTGTAAATTGTCCATTGTAAATTGGCATTGTTTTTGACTGCTTTATTACTAGACATTGATGTCTATAAGTGTTCTGACAACACTAGTGTCCTGATTTCCAGACATAATTTTTAAGTGTAATAAAACAGGAGTTTAGCATGAAGATTGAAATACGACCATGGCACACCTTGAAGATATTATTATCATGGCCGTCTTATCTGTTTCAAGACTTTTCGTTTTGCTAGAGAGTTTCATTTTGCCTAAGAAGACTATCAGAGGTGAAGTAGTATTAGTAGTTAACTTGTCAGAAAGAAGGAATTTTCTCAGGGTGGGTAATGTAATGAAGACAGGCTTATTTGCCTCCCGTGAAAACTGTTGTGTACTCGCTGCACCCCAGAGCCCACCATAGATTCATACCTAAGGCAAACTCTGGAGCTCGTCAAACCTTTGTCACTCGAATGCTTTAGGCCTATACTTAAATTTATTTATTTGACGAACTATGTACACCAAAATGTGGTTAGCAGTTGGTTTTTCAATAAACGATATACTTACTTATTTATCGGTTAAGCGTTTGACCTTGGGATTAGCATATTGTAATTGTAATTGAAATCACAAATTTATATAGTGCCACTTGAAGAGAGATTCATCAGAGGGAAGCATTTAGTGTTCTGACCTGCATTGACACATGTCTTCTTGACCTTTCAGGAAAAAGACAAATGAGACAAAAGTACATAGAGACAAAGCGAATACTAAAGGGATGACGATGATGACAATGTGCAGTCAATTAGCAAACACAACAAAATGTTGATGTTCTTTCAATTTATGCCAAACAGATGTAACTTCATCTGAGAATTTCTCCTTAAAGATACCTCATTTCTTTTAATGTGAATGTTAATCTTTCTTTTAATGTGAAGTGTAAATCTTCTAAATTTCTCAGCACCACACAAAAACCGTGTCAGGGAGACCAGCTTATTCACAGCAGCAGTGGGCTATGTCAAATAAAGTCTGTAATAGCCAAGTTGTGTAATATGTAGCATATGATTATCCTTTCTATAATGGACAGCACTCATATAATTTAATACATACAATGTCATACACGCATACATACATACATACATACATACATACATACATACATACATACATGTACATACATACATACATACATACATACATACATACATGCATGCATGCATGCATGCATGCATACATACATGCAATCATATATATATACATATATATATATATATATATATGCAATATATATAGGCCTACATATATGAGAACATATATGCATATAATATAATGATATATATATAATAAATATTTAAAAATTTCTGCTTTGCTCAGGTAGCTCCAAGTGTCATTTTCTGAGTTATATTACACCTGTTCTGAGTAGTTTGCTCAGATGTAAGAACGAACTTCAGATTGTCACATGAAGAGTTTGTTCAAAGAGAGAGATTAATTAAACCCTGGAAACTCTGCACCCGGAGGATCTTCTTTGGCTATCAAATGTTTCATTAGTCAAACGAGAAGATGTTCATCATCATCACCATCATGTTTATTTAACACAAAACTGTCGACACTCGACAAAACGCAACAGAATACATGAGTTATTGAGAGTAGTTTTTCATCTAATAGACGTTTTTGAAAAGCATGCGTGGAACGAAGATCTTATTGTTCTTTGTTGTAAGTTCGAAGGGGTGAGGCCTAGGGCGTAGGTTATAGTTGCTAACAGACCGAGTGGGAAAGAGCCTGCGGAGGACATGGTTGTTATCTAGGATGATAGCAGAGAAGAGGGCTGCGTCAGCGGCTTCAGCCATTTGGGTCGCGGTCGGGGCATCCTGAGGTAGAAAGCCAGCCCTCTTGACCCGTCTCATGAGCCCCTCGACGCGATCAACTTCACTCGAGCTCATCAGGCCCCACCAGGCCGGGGACGCATACAGTTGTTATGTTGACTCATAAGAAGACACTGAAATGATCACCTGATATCTTGGATAACGTATCTGAAAATGACTTATAACGGTTCGAAAGATTATATGATTATAAAGATTTTTTGGTAAATTCATATTCACCTCTTTCAGAGCACAATGGTCTGATTAGTCTAGTGGTTATTCTGCTGGACTGTTATTCGAGAGGTTCACGTTTCAAACAGATAGATAGAAAGACAGATAGACAGACATGATGCATTCTGTGCCAGTTTATACATAAAAAGGTCGATACAGAAACTTTTTTATTATCTTTATTATCACTCCTGTTGCCATGGTCACCCATCATCATTGTCGTCATCATCTTCATCATCATCATCATCATCATCATGATCATCATCATCATCATCATCATCATCATCATCATTGTTGCTATTATTTGTTAATGTGCTATATTCTGTGTTGTCTGTGCAATGACTGCCATTGACATGATCAACATCATAATGTAATGTAAACAGCGTGATCTTCATCATCGGAATCATCATCATGCTCAACATATCACCAACACCACAGAATAGATACAACTTGCAGTCCAATGTGTTACAACCCTTTGAAACAAAGACGCAGCCCTCAGTTGGTGCCCTGTTTTTAGTTTTTAAGTAGTGCTTAAGAAATCTAGAGTTTATAGTTACGATGTCAGGCATGATTTTGTGTACTGCGATGAAGAATCAAGATTTTCTGAAAACAAGACAGATTATAATTGTTTTCTCCATGTTTCTGGAAATGATGTCATTTTAATTATGCACATGAAGACTGTTCTGGGAAATCATATTAGACAGCGAGGCCAGTCCCCTGCAGATGGGTTTCTAGAAGTGCGACAGTGATTGTCAGAACCTGACATGTCTGACGATTGTCTGATTGGACTGCGGTGAATAAGTTAGTTTCTGGCATGTTATAAGTTATAACGATGTCCTGCCATAAGGCAATATCTAATTAGGAACCATGACTATTACGTAATGTTATTTTACTTCAGACTATGACAGTGATCATGCAGATGACTGGAATTTCTTCTAAGAGGATTTCTTGTCTGTATTTTGACTGGCTTAGTAAAAAGGATTGCGGTTATGGAATGTGACTTTACGTGGCACCAATCATCAATCGATGCCTTCTCTAAACACAATACTGTCCCTCGTGGGATGTGGTAGCCGACTGGTTAGAGCACTGGCTGGGTAAACGCGACGAGTATGAATTTGAGCCTTCCCTGAGACAGGTACTGCGTTGAGACCCTCAGTAAGTCCTTTACTTAACCTACAGTTGTGCAGCACCGTTGATTGACAGTTGGTCATTAGATAACGGTGCTTAATAAATGCACAGTAGTGTAGGACCTGTCATATGATTGTTGATAAATTGTAGCCAGTGGGACACTGTGGCCGATTGGTTAGAGTGCTTGCTGCGTAAACTGGAGAGTGAAGGTTCGAGAGCCTCCTCTGAGACGGTTACTGTTTAGGGACCTTGAGCAAGTCCTTCACTCACAATTGCTCAGCGACATCAATTGATTCTTGATCATTAGATAGTGGTGCTTAATAAATAAATAATGATAATGATGATTATAGTACTAATACTACTGCTACTGCTGCTGCTACTGCTGCTGCTGCTGCTGCTGCTGCTACTACTACTAATACTATTACTACTACTACTACTACTACTACCCGACCATCACCATCAATAGTAATAATAATATTATTATATTAATAATGATAATAATTTGCACTATAAAAGTTTCTAGATTAGATTAACTTTGACCTAATTGTGTGGCTTGTTACAGCTTTAATATGGATCTGTGTATGTATGCATTTGGACACATTTATATGGAACTACCACTGTATCCCACACAGAGCATCTCCATCCTAGTTCGGCAAACTGTCCCTTCTGGGGAAATCCTCTGTTGCCCCTTTTAGCTACAACTTATTTATCCGAGTTTATTTTCAAGTGGCAAGCATGTTAATATCGCCTTTTGTAATGTATTAAATGCACTATAGGCCAGGCAATGAATTTTTTATATATCAGGGTGTATAATCTGCTGCCCCAGGCAAATTTTTCTGCTGTCCCAACATATATGTTTCCAAAGATTTAATTTTAACCTAATACAATTATAATTATGTTTATTATTGTTGTCTCGTTTACAGTTTTAAATTAAATCTAATGTTTGATTTTAATTCTTTAATTTTTAAATTTTGTCACCTTCTAGAGTATACCCTCCCTAGGTCATGGTCTCGTTTGTTCCCTCACTGCATAGGGGCCGACTTTTGCATATGTATCCGGGTGCATTGGTTCTAACCTGGGGAAATTTTTTTAATTCTACATTGCTATCGTTGAGTTTTAGCGCATTTCTTTTTTTTCTTGTTTTCTTGTCAAGAGTTACATGGTTAGAAAAAGTATTTGAAACTCATGTGATGGTGACTGACATAGTTAAATGTGCAACGTTACTGCTTACACGTTGCGCAGTTTGGGTATTTGTGAAAAATTTGAATTTAAGGCCCGAATGCTTCTGGGTGCGACACACTCACTGAACTTTCTTTTCTCTCTGGGTGCATTCACACCCAAGGCTCCCAGAGAGTCGGCGCCTATGCCTCACTATATTGTGTCTACAGGAGAGTCCTTTATGGCAATATTCACAGACGATTGGATTACTTACTGTTATTTGTTCGTGACTACATCGTCTATTCGTGTCCAGTAGGACTTGGTTTGGTGGCAGCAACGTTCATCGATTTTTGTCGATATCTGTATCGGTCGTTAGATTGCGCTGCTGTGCATCTACGAGACTTACTGTGTGATGTTGCTACGTGATGTATTTATTGCTGCTGCTGCTGCTGCTGCTGCTGCTGCTGCTGCTGGTGGTCCTGCTGCTGTCATTTCGGTTGGCTTTCGTGCCGTTGCATGTGTGCAGCTGTTAATTCTTTGCGAATGTTTCTGTTTCTTCGTCCTTCGTGTCATCTGGTGGTTGCTAAGTTGCAGCCAACGATCACTTTCAGCCATTCGTGGAAATCATAGATTTTGACTTTTGCCAGCAAGATCCTGTCACAGCAAACTTTTATGTCGCCATTTGCGTGGCAATAAAACACGGACTGTGGCCAATAGTTAGACACCTGCTGTGACGTTTATGGCGAGGGGAGGCATTGACGAAGGTTGCGACAGTGTGCACTAGCATAGGGGTGGGTGCGCTGTGCTGTCTGTACACTCAACCTATTTAGGTCAAGGGTTAAAATCCATCAGGACAGGAGGATACTTAAAGATTTAACTATCCACTATTCTTTCCAGTAATGCACCTACCCAGAAGCAGCATATATCTATAGATTTTGGCTTCATAATTATGTCTGTGATAAAAGCAAGCTCAGTGTTGTTGACAAGGCCCAGAGTTTCAAAGGCCAGTGGAACAAGGTGATACTGTGGCAGAAGTGTATTATTTTATTATTCTTTTATTATTATTATTATTAGTAGTAGTAGTAGTATATGGTAATATTCCCATAAGTGAATTTCCATAAGCCCTAAATATGAAGTTGCTGTAAGATTATAGAATAGCTCAGAAAACTAAGAATTGCTATAAAATTATTGACCATGCACTGTTTGTGGGAGGGTCAGGCAGTGGGGGTGAGTACTGCCCCTCTACACTCGTAGGCTGAAATTAAGGTAGTGAAATCATCAACATTTCGTATCCATGGCTGCCACTAGTGCTTGGTGTTAAGAGATTCTTTCTGTTTTCTTCTGCACTTATTAGCTCTAATTGAACTCTTCCCAGTGGAATCAGTAGGTCTGTTTCAACTTCTTAGAGGACTTGGGTGTGTGTCTTTGGACTGGACAGATGAGCCTTTACGACTTTGTCCAATTAGCACAAAGAAAATGGAGAGAAAACAGGTGGATATGTGGTTGTTGATATAGGTACAGGTTAAATGTTTATGGTCTAGATTACAGGGCTTCAAGATGTGGATCCTGTAAGAGAGAGCCTGTTGTTGCATCTGACATGTAGGAAATGTAGAAGTAATTGAAGATTTAAATATCACCATTTAAAGAGCAAAATAATCAGAGGCACTCAGGAATAGAACGGGGTGCCTGAAGATGTGTAACATAACATACAAGGATTTTAAGTGGTTTAGACGATGTGTAGTCTGTGCTAGAACCTGGGATGCTTAATTGTCCAATTTTCATAACTTCCTCTTAAAAGCTATGATAGTGTCCACTGAGGCTGCACTGTCATCCAAACCATTCCACAAGTCAACAACTCTTGTGCTGACGAATTTCTGTCCTAACGTTCGTTTCGGCCTCCCTGAATAATTTATTACTGTATCCCCAAGCTGACCTGTTTGATGCTAATTCAAAGAACATCTCCACGCTGTAGTGCTTCCTTTCCAGTTGTAATCTTATAAGCTTCGATTAGATCTCCTCTGCTCCTCCTTCTCTCACCCTCTCCAATGTTGGTAGTCCCACCTTTTCAACCTTTATTCATAGCTCAAATTCTTGTAGCACCAAATCATTTTTGTGGCTCTTCTTTGAACTTTCTCCAGCTTTTCCATATCCCATTTCAGGTATCGACTCCATACCTGGATACTGTATTCCAGCTGTGGCCTAACCAGTGATTTGCACAACCTTAGTATTGTATCCTTGTCACAGCAATCCACAACAATTTGTTTATCAGAAATGGTTAAGTAAATCTATTCTAAACTATGTGTAACTATTAGGTTATAAATTTTTCGATGCCACCACTGTGTTTTGGCTGTTGATAGAACATGAAGTGATATTGGATCCTCTCTATTCTAGTCAGAATCAATGCAATGCATACTGTGTAATATTCAGTTTGTTCCTATGAAACATCTGTGGTTACCACTAAGACAATGGTACCGTCTTACAAGGGAAAGAAGAAAATATCGATCCTTACTTAAAGGCTTAAGCCAGTCACAACAGCCAGTCATTAAAAGCTTAAGCCAATCACAAGAGCCAGTCATTAGTTGGGAGTGTCGGTTGACCAGTCATCTCCCTAACCATCTGAACTTGTCAACAATGTACAGTCCCTGTCGTAAAATGTAAATGTACACGGAGTTCTATAGCGACCGTATGGCCTCATCCCTGCTCATTTTCAATGATTTGATCGGGTGAGATCCTTCACCACCGCTGCCCATTTGAATGGTGCCTCACTTTTTAATGTCCCCGGGTACAGACTACAGGGAGTGCTAGTACGAGATTCAAATATTTGAAAAACAGCCATCATTGTGTCATATATATTTATTTTATGGGTGAGTTTAATGAGAGGCGTTATTGGATCAGTGATCTAGTATTTCTTTTAAGGCTGGGATTTGAACTCCAACCTCTTTGCTGATAATCCAGCTGCTGCCTACATGTAACCACTGGACTTCTATGCACCTAATCTAAACTGCTGCATAAATCTACAGCTCCTACCTACTCTTTGCCTTATGGATGCTTTCATTGAATTTCATGGTTATCTTGGTTTCTATCTAATACATTGCTGTAATAAAAATGTACTTCCTTCCCATAGAGAAACAGTCTGTCTGAATATCCATTAATCAGATCCACTCTTTCCGTTCTGTTCCTTTGTAGTGTGGCTGGCTTCACACCCTTTCAACCTTGACAACTTCATTACCGGTACTCAGTTATTGTTCTCATCACTGATCCTGTTGCAATTTTAATAGTGACCATAAAAGCAGAGTTGCCATAGTGGAGGACAGTGGAGGCGCCAGGATTTCATGTTTGGGGGGCTAAAACTCCAAGCCCTTCCCTTTTGTCCATCCTCCCTGTGATTTGCAGTGATTTTCCACTTTTTTGAGGAGCTGAGCCCCCTATCCCCCTGGCGCCGCCACTGGTGGAGGAGGGAAAGACCTGTGGGTAGAAGAGAAACGTATAAGGGAAATGTATGTTCAGTTTGAGATAGTTTGGACCATGGGAGAAAGAACTATGGGGAGAAGAGAAAAATATAAGGGAAATGTATCTTCAATGGGAGATAGTTTGAACTATAGGGAGAAAGTACTATGGGTAGGAGAGAACTATAATATAGTTCTCTTGTGGCCATATTATGGGGATAATGTATCTTCAGTGGGAGATAGCGTGAACCAGCTGGATGGAGACGTTCCTATTCCCGTACAAGTCGCACCCTGATATTGACTGTATATTTACCTGTTATACTGTATGGAAACTAACGAGATCATTCGGAGAATTCAATTACCGGTAGCAATATGTAGATTCGATGGAATCTTGATTTTGCATCGGTTTTGACGGCTTCATTAGTGCTTTTAGTAATCGAAAACTGACATGAAACACCGAACAGGAGGTCATTGCCAAGTTTTACCGTGATGGGATCGATTTGTTTCATCGAATTCGTTCTGTGATTTTCTGTGTTGAAGCTTGAAACACAGCCACATACATCATTGGTATCAAGGTGCGACCGTACTTACGGAACGTACGTTATTATTTTCTATAACGTACGTACGGTAGGCCTACGTGTACGTTATTATGCCGTACGTTGGCATACCTTAACATCAATTTATTCTCTCCTGTGCATCACTCGTCTGTTCAGTATTGGACTCAGTATCACTGGAATCACTGCTACTATCAGCGCTACTACACTCGTAATTCCACTCAACAGCTGTCTCGTGATAATCCACGCTGGTCCATTGAAAGATTTCAGCTCGTCTATACAGGTCATCACATACATTTCACTCGCTTATTCTTTAAGGTTCTTTGCCCAAGGGTAGGTTCTTACGTCCAATGGTACCACTCCTCATGATAGTAATTCTATCTTCTTCTTCAGCTTGCTCTAGCTGTCTATTATCATCATCGAGTGCAACAACATCTGTCTAAAGTATTTCTCTTTTTTCTTGCCCATTATTCTTCCTTCTATGATCATTTCTAGGAGGAAGTCTCCTCCCAGAACTTCACCGATCCATTTCCTCTATCACATTCTTATTCAAGTAGCATTCAGAAATAACTTTATTTTCTCTGTCATTTGCAGAAATTCTGTCTTCTGACTTCTCCATCTTTGGCTATGTTTATCTATACTTCAGGTTATATATGCATACATTGGTGACGTTTCCACTCTACTGTGCATTTTTTACTAATGTATTCTAGTTCCTTAATGACAACATCCTATAATAATAGGCTTGCACAACATCTGTCTTAAGTCTTTCTTATATATTTTGCTCTTTGAGCAGCACTATACAAATGCTCAATTACAATTACATAATTATACATGGAAATGAGTCAATCAATCAATCAATCAATCAATCAATCAATCAATCGAAATTTATATAGCGCCCCTTCAAGATCTCTACTCAGAGTCACTGAGTATCGGATGAAGTCGTCAGTAGACATACTTCCCAGGAGGAGGAAGTCTGTGGCTACATAGGTGTCCATTAGTTTGGTTTTGTGGATCAGTGGCATATGGTTTGTTTCCAGTATCTACCATCTTTGAAAGGATTGATAGAACTCACATGAGCGGGAAAACGTGTTAACAAAGCTGAAGTAACGTCGATAATGGAAATGCTTGATGACGAAAGAAATCTGAAAGTATCGGATGATTGATGTGAGATCTGGCAACAGCGGAAAAGAACTTCTAGAGTCCAGGCGCAATTTGTATGCTTTCACCATTCTATTGTTTATGGCAGCATTCGACTAATTTGACAAGCGTTCTACATGTGTTCACATGCTTTAGTGTCCCACACGTATACAACAGTGTCCCACACCGGATCATGTCCCACACATACCACTGTGTCCCACACATGATCATGTCCCACACATACGACTGTGTCCCACATATGATCATGTACCACATATGACATGGTCCCACTTACAATCACGTCCTGCATTGTACGACATTCTATGATCATGTTCCACATACGACAGTGTCCCACATATGACGTTTAATCAAGAACTGATCAGTGCCATAACAGCCACCTGGTGGCAGAAGGAAATATCATTAAAATGATCCCAATAAATCACTCAGTATTCGTTATTTATTACATCAAGCTGTTACATAGACGCAACTTGTTACATAAGACTAACCCATTAGGATTAAGCGCTAACATTGTGTATGACCAAGAATTTGACTGGAAGGAACATTGAGATGTATTCCAATGTATTCTGATGTATTCCAGTCGAGTATATTTCGTCAAACACTTTTAGGCTTGACTTATTTTATCAGGTTGCTTATCCTCTGATCTTCTGCATATTGGTGTGCCATACTCCCTGCGGCCACGGTTCCATAACCGTGAGCTTCCCATGTTTGACAACCTAACTCATAAATGCTTCCTTGCCCGGATGCTATACAAATAAACAATGTTTTCCCTAGATCTGGCTATTTAAGCTCTTCATTCCCTTCCCCCCCTCAATGACTAGCCTAGCTCTTCCTCCTATGTTCACCTGATATACAATAACTTCTCTCGTTTTATTCTTTGCTTGTATATATAAATTTTTGTTTGTTTGTTTGAATGTATTAATCTTTCCATATACAGTGCTGTGCGTTTGCTAGTGCTTCTAAATAAGAATATACTTACTTACTTACGTAAGGGGGCGGGGGAGACGAGTGCCTCCCTCTCTTGTTTACATCACATAAATCCTGCCTCTGAGCCATGGACGACTTGTTCTGTGCTGTGAGCATCTGCCGTAACTATGTTACGTAAGCAGCTAATGCTCTTCAATCATCACAGGCAGATTAGTGACTGGAATCCAGCCTTTGCGTCATCTTCATGTTTTGCGTCATGCGTGTACGTCTAGGTGTCTCTGTGTCCGTGTGTGTATGCGTGTAAACCATGTCTATAGGCGTTTGTTCGTGCGTGTGTGTGTAGGTATCTATCTTTGTGGCCTGTGCGTATACGTGTGTGTAGTTATCTGCGTGTATGTTTAAGTGTCTGTGTCAGATTGCGTGTGTGTGTGCTGGAACCACCCAACGATGCTCCATATTGTCATGTTACATGAATTCATGTAAAAAGTGCCGCATTGGAACGAAGTTGTGTTTAATGATGAAGTCAATTTTTGAAGAATGAATTTGGGAGCCACCTCAGTACTGACCTCTCTACTGCTTCCCAGCCTTCCCTGCCAGCCTGCACACATTGAGCCCAAATAAGACCCATTATTCCCATATGTGACCCATACAGAACCCATATGGGCACCATCTATTGCCTATGGAAATGTTGGCAGGGTCAGAACCCTATCGGAACTGAATCAACCTTTCTGAATCGAACCTAACCTCACGGAACTGACATTTACCTTTCGGAACCAAACCTGACCTCTTGGAAAGCAACCCTGACCTTTCGGAACTAAACATACCCTAAAACGTGAAAGGAATCAGCTTACTAGCCGTTTTTCCAATCATTCAAATGGTCTGATTTCCTGGAAATTTTTTTAGTCTCACACGACCAGAGTCACTTTACAAGGCAAAATTGATTTCTCTTCCATGTGGCTTTGGGTCAATTCAATGCCAGTCATCTGGCGTGAACAATTTGCTGTCATGCTAGGAAGACATAATGTTTCCAGTTTCAGCAACTCTGCCATTGGAACTGAATACGTCCGATGAACTTTACTCACTGTACCGTGCCTTCAGGTCAACATAACTTAGTGGATTCAAAGTGGATACCTCCAATGGTCTATTATTACTGCCTCGATAATAGTTCCACGCTGAAGTAATGAACAGTCATTGCATTGTATGTTATGATTACGGCACTGAAAAAGCTAGGGTATTAAAAAAACTGATTCTATCCCATAATTACAAAAACTAGTGGCCCAATATGTATAACATGTCGAATGTCGATTGTCTCAGTTTGATCTTCCCCGTTGACCAAATTTTGCTGAACAGATATTTAAAAGTTATTAATTATTTCCTATCTGGCAATACGACTTCTGTAATGCCTATTTCATTATATAACAAATATATATAATATTGATGATGTCAGTGGCAATCTTGGTGACAATTAAACGTTGCATAGCCTACTGCCTAGCAGATGATGATTGGCAATTTGGGCATTATGTGGGACCTTATGGTTATGGGCTCTATACGGATCACATATCGGAATATGGGTCTGTTATGGGCTCCATGTTGTCAAAATGGTATGGTTGCTGCATACATAATATGTATATTTATAGTCGGGATGATTTATTATAATAAGGGTGATTCATTCACGATTTCATAAAACTTTCATGTACACCAAAGTTTGGTTAGCAGTTGGTTGAATAACGGATATACTTACTTACTTAGTATGCTTACTGAATGCACAGACAGGCGCCTGGTAGTTGATCCCAATCAAATGCAATGCAAGGCAGTTTATGCAATAAAATCCAAAATGCAGAATGTTGAAGTAGGGCAATGCAACACAGAAATTGTTTTCACTTGAAATTGAACGGCATGTGCGCATTTACACACAGTTCTAAAGGCATCAAAAACCAATGAGATTAATGTAAGGCATTGACCTTCTGAGACATCTACATATCGGGGCCGGGTGATGGTTGATTGGTAATACACAGGCACGAAGAGCAGAAGGCTGCAGGTTTGATGCCTGCTAGCCTCTTAAGGTTGACTCAGCCTTCAACTCCCTAGGGGCGATGGTAAACTGACTCCATACAGTGACCGTCTCACGCGAGGTGGTTACTGTATGGAGTGATTGGAGTCCGCAGGGACCTTGAGCAAATCCTTAACGCACAGTTGCTCAGCGCCATCAATCTTCTATCGTGTGTGCATTTCTGAGCATTGGAAGCAGAGGCGGCTCCAGACATTTTTGTAACCAGGGCATAGCCAGGACAATCATACAAGTAACCAGTGCAGAGGCGGTTTATGCCCCAAAGAAATTCTCGACAGGGCAAGAATTCTGGCAGAGCAACAACCAGGGCAAAGGCTTTTACCAGGGCATTTGCCCTGGCTTGCCCTGGTGTAGTGCCGCCACTGATTGGAAGGAGGCAATATGAAATACACTTGGAAATAAAAAGAAGAATAAACATGGGGAAAGATTCATTCTGCAAGAAAAAAGCATTCTTGAGAGGGAAATTAAATAGAACTCTAAAGAAGCGAATGGTTAAGAAGTGGTGTGGAGTGTGGTCCTGTATGGATCCGAAACGTGGACAATGCGGAAAGAGGACATAATTGTATTGTATAGAGATGAAAGCGTTATCGATATAAGATTTGTCTGAGGTTGCTATGGTCTTATTTCTATTCTTCTGCAGCCAAGTAGAAAAATCAAGACGTATGTTTCGTCATGCAAGCACACCATATTAACAAATCCGCCGGCCTGTTAATGCTGATTAGGAGAGATCATTTTTAGAGGAACAGGTGGAAATCTCCCACTTAGATGCCTGAAAACAAGTTCTTGTGAAAAGTGGGGAGGGTTGATTAGCTTGATTTAAGGAGTTCCTTAAACAACGTCTCTTAGCCCAAATAATTAGACACAAGGCCAAGTTAAAAAGAATAAAGCGCGTGGCGTGTACAGTGCATTTCCTGTTTGTCTGTCTGTATGTCTGTCTGTCTGTATGTATGTCTGTCTGTCTGTATGCTTGTCTGTCTGTCTGTATGCTTGTCTGTCTGTCTGTATGTTTGTATGTCTGTCTATATGTATGCATGTCTGTCTGTATGTATGCAAGTCTGTCTGTATGTCTGTATGTATGTATGTCTGTCTGTATGTATGTTTGCTGTATATATGTATGTCTGTATGTCTGTCTGTCCGTCTGTCTGAATGTCTGTCTGTCTGTCTATCTATCAAATAACTACACAATCGCCAATTAAAAATTCTGCCTGCCTGCTCCTGTCTGTATATATTTGTTTCTGTGGTTGACTATGTGTCTAATTCTTTGTGTGTGCGTCTGCAGTGTAACTGTCGTTGTTCCATTGTGAGTGCGTGCTTGGATCTTAAATCAGCCAATGTCTCAACCTTCTGTCATGTCCTTCTGTAAGCTGTGACCTGAAGGATGTCAGTTGCTGTAGTAAGGATTTTCAACCAGTTTCAGCAAATGGAATTTGGAATTGCTAGCCTTGAGAAAGTCATCCACCTCGATAGGGAGGGGGTCTCATATGGATCTCGACTGCATTGTTCTGTCCAGAGGGGACTTGCTTATTAAAAATTCTGTGCTTGTTATTAAGCCGGTGTCCTGCTCTTGGATTTTGAGTGGTGCTTTAGAAGTTTGAAGTTTACGATTACGATTACAATTAAAAATGCAGTTTCTTAAGAAGTTCAGTCAATTCTTGGCTTTTTTGCATGAAATGTCCAGCTTAGATTCGATTCGATTAGATTAGATTAGAGTGGTGATAGTTTACACACAAGATCGTAATCG
Source organism: Aporrectodea caliginosa (assembly GCA_020284085.1). Taxonomy (NCBI): domain Eukaryota; kingdom Metazoa; phylum Annelida; class Clitellata; order Crassiclitellata; family Lumbricidae; genus Aporrectodea; species Aporrectodea caliginosa. The sequence continues at coordinate 1,702,535 of JACEVL010000129.1, read as the reverse complement.
TAAACTCTAAACTTCTAAAGCGCCATTCAAAAGCCAAGCGCAGGGCACCAGCTTATTCACGAGCGCTGTTTGCACTTTATTTCCTGGAGATTGCTGAGATGTGGTTCATTGAACTTTTACATAGGCAACTAAAGCGTTATGTGGGAAAACCAAGTGCCTTATTTTAGTGAGTTTGGCATATTTTGACATAACTGTGTACAGTTTGTTCTCTGGCAGCCATGTTGTTTGGGCCCTTATCTGACCCCAGATGCAACCGATGACACCATGAACACTCATGGTGGGCACAATTAATGGGGTTGCATAGGCGTATTTAGGGGTGGTTTTATGGGTTCAAACCCCCCAAATAAATGCATTACTGTTATTAAAAACTAAAAATGTAGAAAAATACGACCATTTCCAATGGAAACCCCGAAAACTTAAAACCCCTTCCGAAATTCTTTCCTGGCTATGCCCCTGAGTGGCTGTATGGGTTGTGAGTCGTCTTTTTGTGTAGTTTCAGTTTAATGATGCTGTGTGATAACAAAGATCATTAGCGTCGCCCTCCTCGTTTATCCAGACTTGGGACTGGCACTGACAGAAAACGAGCCGTGGCGGAGTCAGTCTTTTTCTTCTGAGGTTAACGGATTAACAGCGATCGCCTGTACAGAAGCAATCTAATATTCAATTCTGTTGAACGCTGTCTGATCATGAAGCGCCCCCTGGGGAGGGGGGGGAGAGGGTCTCATAAAACACCGGACGTTTGTGTAGCAAATGTATAACTCTTATTTATTTTCGCATCATACGCAGCGATCGTTTTAGGGTCATGGCTATTTGTATGGATCAAGGAAATAATCAGATGGTTCTGATGGGCCTTTCATAACGGTTTTCAGCGGAGAGCTGTTAAGCTTCCGAGAAAATAAAAAGCGGCCATTGATGGAAGATTTTTCGGTCTTGTTGACGAGGATTTCAGAGCCGAGTCACATGAAGCTTTGCCTAACAGGATGTAGTACGCTCACTCGGGAACCATTAAAGGCAGTCTTCGTGCCTCTTATGCAAATGTAAACATCCAAAGTGTGGCATCGCTATACAAAAGACGCTTCAGGGAAAATAATCGCTTATTTGACGTTCTTTACCGGTGATTAATGTGATTAGTGGGAATTCACTGTTTGAAATATTATAGTGTCAGGTTTAAGGAGGAGGAGAATGAAGAGGAGAAGAGGAGGAGAACAAAGAGGAGGAGAGCGAAGAAGAGGAGGAGGAGGTGGTGAAGGAGTAGGAGGAGGAATAGGAGGAGGAAAGTGATAATAAAAGAACAAGAACAAGAATGCAAAGTAGAAGATGAAGAAGAAGAAGAAGAGCAGTCCCTTAAGCTAGCCCTGAGGCATCCATGGAATGAAGTGTTATCGACTTCATTTTCTTAGCCTCGGCATATGAGGACGGGTGGCCAATCCTCTCCCTCGCCATCTCATCTTCCCACCGACAGTGTATGGTCAGTGTACTCATTATAGCTGAGTTGGCTAAGGTGCTGAACCAAATTTTCTGCCCTGGCAGGGATTTGAACCCCAACCTCTCGATTGACAATCCAGAGCATTAACCACTACAGTGACTACACTCTCGAGCACCACCAAGAAGATGAACCGAGAAGACGAGCAGTCCTTTTCTTTAGTCCTGAAAGGCTGTAATGGGTGCAAACTTAAAAGTGTTAGTGACTTTATTTCTTTAGCCTGGGCAATGGGCATTAGAGCATATGATAGGGAGTGGCCAGTCCTCTCATTGCCACCTGGTCTCTCCACCTGGTCTCTTCACCGGGTCTTTCCACCTGGTCTTTCCACCTGGTCTTTCCACTACAGTCAGCATACTCCGTGTATAGCTGTGACCGGTAAGAGGCGCAACAGGAGCAGAAGTCTCAAAGTCTTTTTCCACTGTTGTGGGGATTTGAACCCCAACCTCTCGACTGACAGCCTAGTGCACTAACCACTGATTGCACACCAAAAGTAACAGTAGAGTCCTGCCAATGTTAAGTTAGGGCACTAGCATAAACCAAAAGATTTTCCATAAAATTTACATTTATCTGAATGCTTTTGTTGTTTGTTTTTGCCTTTGTGAGGTTCACTCTTAATGTTTACATCTGTGTTAACATGTGTCCTTCTAAATTCTGCTCGTTTACTTTCACGGTAGCAGTTTAGTATTGAACCAAAACTCCGCCACTACCCTACCTGCGATAGTGCCAGTCCCAAGCCTGGAGAAAGGAGGAGGGCGACGCTAATCATCTTTGTTTTGACACAGTGTCGTTAAACAGCAACTAAACTAAATTGAACCAAATTGCAAATTGTTTTATGCAGTTTTGTTTTTCTTATGGATGAATAGCTCATCTGAGCATTTATATTCAGAGGATGTCAGGTAAATGTTTGTCGCTTTAAATTGCCCATGTGGAGCCCATATAGGACCCATAGTCCTACATGAGACCATTACAGCATTTGCATACTAAATAGTAAATATTCTGCAATGTTGTCTTTAGAGAAATAAAACCTTTTGGTCTATTATGTATTAGCACTTGTTATAGCGCCCCTTCAAGATTTCTACTCAGAGGTGTTCCCGACTACAGCGCGGAACTGAATCGGAGTTTCACGAGAAGCGCAATTGCGAAAACCTTGCCCAGGGTCTGGGCTCAATTCGAACCCGCAACCCTCCGGCTGCAAGGCACTGAACATACCCCTACACCACCGCGCCCATTTATTTTTTTACCTTTGTTTCATTTATTTTTGTACAAGTGAAGTTGTAGGTTGTTTAGTGTGCAGATGATTTTCTGTAGGTGCGACAGTTGTTGACGAGAGGAATCGAAGAGGAGTTGACCAGCTTCCGAAGCCTGAGTAGCCACGTCTTGTACATCCAGTTGGATGTCTTGTGTCACTTTGCAGACGAGACTTTTGGGTGGAAGGAAATTTCCAGGTATGGTCAGAAGTACTAGTCAAAGAATTTTTACTCCCTCCTCCCCCCCCCCCAGTGGCCACTCTACATATGAGATGCAGTGGGAAGACAAAGCTTGTTTGAACCTAATCTGTTTGTGTGAACAGAAATCCTTGTGTAGACATACATAATCTGTTGTGCGATCTCACAGAAACTGCATAGGCCCAATAAGATGGTTCTTGTATGCTTCGTGGGTGCTGATGAAATTCCAGGCATACATGCCCACATGCATACAAACTCATACATACATGCATACATAAACACATACATACGTGTATATGTGCATACATACGTACAAACACCTGCATACATACGTACATGCATACAGACATACATACACACACATACATACATACATTATACATACACACATACATACTGCTCACATAGGTGCATGCATAGGCCTACATTCATACATACATACACACATGCATGTCACACATACATACCTACATACAAACATGCATACCTGCACATGTACACACATACTGCATGATTGTTTAATTTAAGAGCAAATTTGTATATTCAATTTGTGTTTGCGTGCTAATTTAATTTAATGTGCTGAATGGTCTCGGCTTGTTTTCTGAATTTCCACAAATGATAGTAATCTATAAACCAGATGGTAATTATTTAACTGATGATATCTTCTCACCATGGAGACAGAGACAGACAGAGACAGAGACAGACATGCAGAGAGAGAGAACAGACAGAGACAGACAGAGAAACAGAGAGACAGAGAGACAGACATACAGAGAGAGAGAGAGACAGAGACAGACAGACAGACAGACAGACAGAAAGAGAGACCGAGAGACAGACAGAGACAGACAGACAGAGACAGACAGACAGACAGAGAGATACCAAGAGAGAGAGAGAGAGAGAGAGAGAGACAGAGACAGACAGAGAGTAGACAGAGAGAGACAGACAGACAGAGCAGAGAGACAGAGAGACACAGGACTCTGACCATTACAGTCTAAAGCAATCGCAGAAACATGGCTTAATTGTGACAAAGAAATTGCAGTTCCTAGGTTCAGCTGTATCTAGAAATGTTGAAGTAGCTCAAGGGTTGGCTGGAGATGTAGGAGTTATTTTACTAGAGAGGATGGGTTGAAGGAGTCTGTACTAGCCCCATAAATAACGCAGTTGAATGCATGCATGTTCGTGAAATTGTATCAAACCAATGGGAAGGATATTGTGATGGGGTATACTGAATACAGTTCACCTGGTTTTCATAATTATATAGACTCGTTTAGTGATGATATCGATCATATGCTATCTAAATTGTCAAGGCAAAATCGAAAAATTATACACAGGCATGAAAGAACAGATAAAGAAGGACGTGGGGTCGATTCCGGCTAGTCCCATAATGTTGACTCAGCCTTTCACTCCCTAGAGGCGATGGTAAAACCAGCAGCAGTAGGACGGATCGGCGCCTAGCAGGCTGCCATACAGCTATAAAATCGACTCTTGCTTAACTTGTTATCATTGTATTGTATTGTATTTGAACATTTGTTATAGCGCCCCTACCAGATTTCCCATTCAGAGTGTTACTGCTTATTACGCTGAATCGGAGTTTCACGCCCGAAGCGCATGAGCAATTCTTGAAGGACTTGCCCAGGGTCCCTACGCGGCGACTTTTGAGGTGGATTCGAACCCGCAACCCTCCAGCTGCAAGGCACCGAACATACCCCTACACCACCGCGCCCCAGTTGAATGATGTGTTGTATTGTGTGTGTTGTATTGTACTCCACGTTTATAATGCGACAACCCGCAGTAAAGATCCGAGAAATTAATCTCTGATAATCCGCCCGACCGGGAAGCGAACCCGGGGCGCCGGCGCGGAGAGCGGGCACCAACCCACTCGGCCACTCAGGATCCTTGTATCATGTGTTCCTGGGATTTCAGTATTGGTTCACATATGAATTGAGCATCATTTACCAAACCAATATGTTTTAGCATTTTGATATTTCATCAACTGTTACCCACAATATTATGACCCACAGGAATAACCACTTCAACAGCCACAGTAATTGACAATATCTTTACAAATATCGTTTTCGATCGTTCAGGATTCATTAACTGTTATAATTAATCTGTATGATCATTTCCTATGTTACTGCTGACCATCCATCCTTCAAGGGCACCTGGTCATCTGAATATGCCACGTTAATTAGTATAAATGAGACAACATAATTACTTCATTTCACAGTCTTTGATTGACTGAGATTGGTCTGATGTCGTGCACCACCGCTGTAACAATAACCCATTTATCCTCCGCTTATAATACTTAAAATGGGCCTATTTGGCCACGCTGGGGTTGGGAGCGCCTCTGAATAGTTCCCTTGAAGAGGAGCTATACAAATTTAACTAATGAATGAATGTATTGTAAAAAATTATACGGTAGGGCAAAGCCTATCCAGTTATTGAAATAGAAAAAGTTAAAAAATAGTAAGGCTTAAGTGACATGTGGCCTTCAGATATCTTTAAGAGTCATGTCTATTTGAAATACGTGAAACTCTGAATGAAATTGATAGAGCGACTTTTGTCAATGACAGAAATAAATTCAAACAACTTAGGAATGAAAAGGAAAAACATGTACTATGCAGATAAATTTTAAAAATAACCTGATGAAACTTCGAAAATTATATTAAAGCAGTGTTGACTGTTGTAATTGATGACATCTAAATAAGCGATTAGAGGGAAAATTGCTGACAAATTATAATGATTATTTTGTTAATGCTGGTCCCACATTAATAACAAATAATATTTTAGGCAGCCCTAGAACACTTAATTTGCATCTTAATAATGTCTTCGTGCTTATCAAGAGGCATTATTGAACGATTTCCTTCTGGAAATGGTGGAATGTCTAATCAATTGCACTCTTTCTTCCATAGCAGCTGTGCAGATGGCATTGACCCACAAATTGGAAAGGCAGCTGCACCTGAGCGTGCCCATATTATCAATTGTTCTCGTTGCTCGTATATTGTCTATGTAAAGATTGAAACAAGACCAGTGATTAGGGAACAACCGGGTAGACATTTTCTATCGGGTAGCAAATCCGAGTATTTGGATGTACTATTTGCCGGATCCGGGTACGAACCGAGTACCGTTTTTTACATGTAATCAATGAAAAGATCAGCATCATTGAAACATTTACCTGTAATAAGGAAGTTATAGTACGAAGGGCTAGAACAATGACAACCAATCTCAGCGCTAAATAGCGATTTTCGGTTAAATACTTAAATTGTTGCAGAAATTTAGTTCAGTTGTATAATTTATTTGTAAATTGTAACTATAATCTTGAGATTGATCGAATTCCAAAAATTGTAGGTATTTGCGTAGGCGAATAGTTGTCGAAAAACCCGATATCCGGCCGGGGCAAATGGCCGAAGCGATTTCCGGTTGTTCCCTACCAGTGATAACAACAAAATGAGGAATTATAGACTAATATCTGCTCTTTCATACTTTACAGGAACCTGTGAAAACATAAAAAAATATATATTAAAATATAAATATAAAATATAAATTAAAAAAATATATTCAAAAGATTATTTGAATAGATTGCTAAAGAAAAATATATTTGCAGCAGTTTGGTTTGGTTTTTGAAAACAGTAATTCCCTATTTTATTATATTATTTGAAGTGCAGGCTAAAAGCAGCTGAGTCCATGGATAAAAATGCATTTGTCTGAGGAATATTTTCGACTTGTCTAAGAGTTTTGATACTGTGAACTAAAACATCTTGTTGAGCAAACTTGGCATTGTTGAAATGGCATATAAGTGGTTGCCACACTATGTAAATGATATAGTACAGTATGTATACTGTGAAGGTCATAGGCCTAGCTACAAAACTATTCGGTAATAATATTCGTTTATTCAATTCAAACTGACAAACCGCACTATGATTACATGAAATAGTAGGAACACATGATAAAAAGTTAAACAAGAGTCGAATTTTATAACTGTATGTATGGCAGCCTGTTAGGTGCCGATCCGTCATACTGCTGCTCATTGTTCCATCGCCCCAGGGAGTGGAAGGCTGAGTCAACCTTATGGGGCTAGCGGGTATCGAACCCACGTCCTTCTTCGTGCCTGTGTATTACCATTCAGCCATCACCCCGCCCCTGTGTTGAGTGCCCAAGACTCCATATTGAGTATTTAGTGTTACGATTTGCCATTGATTGTCAGTCCGTCCATATTTATAGTGTTTGCCGATAATAGCAAAGTCTTTTCTCGGATAAGTCTGCTGAATCCTTGAAAAGAAAGTAAACAGTGAACTGGAAATAAAATCAGCTAAAAATTATCACTTAACTTAGATAAGACTAAATTGATAATGTTTACATTTCATCTGCAGTCCACACTTTTTAACTAGCAATTGATAATAAAGAATTAACACAGGCTATATCTTCCAAATTTCTTGGTGTGTATGTGGATCAGCACATAACGTGGAATGAAGAAATTTGACAAATATAAAAGAATATTAGTTCATTAAAAGTGTTTTAGTTGTGAAAAACTACCTGTGAGTTAAAAATATTACAGATTGCCAAAGTACACAAATGCAGATCAAGAGCTAATGTTATTAATAATTATGTTGCACATGAAACAACTGACAACTAATGAGATATTTTAATTTCCTGAGCCCACAACATATTTTCAGTTACTTAGCTGAGTTGAATACGAAATGAAACTAAATACCAACAAGGCAACGGTTATGCAAATAAGCAGGATGGAAGAATCAATAGTTAAAATTACCATTGGGGTGGGGGTCCATAGTGTAGTGGTAACATCACTGGTGTGAAGAGCAGGTAGCGGGATCGCTTCCCGTACCCTCCCAAAGGTCCACTCAGCCTATCATTCGCGAAAGTGAGATGTAGGACGTGATGGGCGCCTTGCATGGCTGCCGTATACAGTTAAATTCGACTTCTGTAATAACTTGTGATCATCCGTTCATACTGATCTGTAATCATACTGCGTAATTGTCAGTTTGAAACTATTAAATGAAGAGTATTATTATTATTATTAATAATGGAGAGTATATAGAACAGGTCAATAAATTCTGCTACCTGGGAAGTGTGGTCACAAAAGATGCAAAGTGCCATACGGAAATAAAAAGAAGCATAAGCATGGGGAAAGATGCATTCTGCAAGAAAAAAGAACTCCTGAGAGGGAAACTAAATAGAACTCTAAAGAAGCGAATGGTAAAGACATTGGTGTGGAGTGTGGTCCTGTATGGATCTGAAACGTGGACAATGCGGAAACAGGACATAAAAAGACTAGAAGCTTTTGAAATGCGGATGTGGCGTAGAATGGAGAGAACAAGTTGAAAGGAGCACAAGACAAATGAGGAAATATTAAAAATGGTAGGCGAAGAAAGATCAGTGATAAAATAAAGACAATCAGAGAACGTCAAAGGAAATGGATGGGCCACATCATGAGGGGAGACTCTCTACTGAGAGACATCATCGAGGGGAGAATGGAAGGGAAAACGACAAGAGGAAGACCAAGAATGATGCTGCTGGACTGGGCGATGGAGGAAAACGGCTACAGCAAAATGAAGAAAGAGGCTCAAAATCGAGAAAAAATGGCGTCGTTGGACATATGAACCTGCCTGAGGGCAGAGAACCGAAAGAAAAAAGAAGCTGAGTGGGTCAGCGGAATAGCTAGGGATTGAAGACCAATCTCCTCTATTATATATATTTACCTATTAAAAATATGTACTGCCGCATCTACACTATCCGTTTTCAATTTTGATCCTGTGGCAATATTTACTATGGTTCAAATTACTCATCAAGAGTGAAACGTTAAAAAATCCTGCAAAGATGCGATGGACACAACTTTCATACTAGGATGGACCGTCAGTATCAGACTAATATTAAGCGAATATAGTATGTTTAAGTTGGCTGCGGTTTCAAGGTTTAAAATTGGATTTTTCATGTATTGCTACAGCAATAAACTTATGCCATCACTGTTTGATGACTACTTTATTCAAGATGTGGCTGTTCTTAACTACAACACAAAAACATGATATAAATTTATGTCATTCTGAGACAGCACGGACCAACACAGAACTGTTTGGAATCAATTGTTTGGGTCCACAATGTTGGAATTCTCCTGCTTCCTACATAAATGCATCATCACCTTTTACAGATGCAAATCCAAGATAGAATTAAAGCATCGTCTAGGCATATTAATTTATAGAATCATTTATTTACAGTGTGTATGTATGATGTTCTGTGAAGTTACAGCATGTTCATTCAGCTCTTCTCATTTATTTTCTGGGATTAAACAATCCAAGGAAATGAGTATGGTAAACTTTATGAACATGTTGTAATCTTACAAAACAGTTGCATCCATCATATGCAATAATAAATTATTCTAAAACATGATGACGACTCTAGAGGGTTATTTATAAACAATTATGCATGAATAAGCAATTCAAATTGATGAAAATTGTTTGACAATCTGTAATACTTGTACTGGTAGGGGAAAGCCATGCAGCTTGACACTTTATTAACCCTTTTTGGTGTCCCATTGCCACCAGCAGCAGAAACCCTTTAGGGTGTCCCATTGCCACAGCAGTAGAAACCCTTTAGGGTGTCCCATTGCCACCAGCAGCAGAAACCCTTTAGGGTGTCCCATTGCCACCAGCAGCAGAAACCCTTTAGGGTGCTCCCATTGCCACCACCAGCAGAAACCCTCTAGTGTTGTCCCATTGCCACCACCAGCAGAAACAGTTGTAAATTATATCACTGCTGCATTATTCTTGTATTTTTTCTCTTATTGACGAACCAATAAACCGCCTTATTCACTGGATCATTGTGTTTTATTTCAAGGTGGTTGAAGTATGAAGAGAAAGTGGAAGCAGGCGGTCGATGGTCTAAGCCGCACGTCACAACTGCATCGCTGCACGCATTGCTCGAACTGCAGCGGGCTTTGGACGACGAAAGGTCAACGGTCGTCGATCTTGACATTGATGTTGGAACTGGATCCATGAGAGACGTCATCGGTGAGGGGAGGTTGCATGGCTATTCAAAGCTGTTCTATTAAATGAGAATCATGCCTTTTCCCTAACCAACATTTCACCCCTTATTTTCTCATGGCCAGACCACATAACTTTAACCTTCCTGACAAAGACTCACGAAACTTTATATCTCGAATGTTATTCCTTAACTCTTACTAAGCTATTACTTTATATTATATTATACTATGTTATCTAGCTTCTCCATGTACATCTACAGCGTTATGTCTGTTGTTAACACAATAAACGAATAGGCTATATGATGATGATGATGATGATGATAATGATGATGATGACAATCAGTCTTTTGACATTGCTTGTAGTCGATCAATACAATACAATACAACTGTACTTTGATATTGCCATCTATCCAAAGTTCAGAAGTGCACACACGACCATACGATTGCAGATACAATTATATTGCAGAGCAATTGTGCGCAAAGGACTTGCTCAATGTCCCTACACAGTACAGTAACTGCCTCGGATGAGGCTCGAACCCACTCTCTGCATTACAGGCCGAGCGCTCTAACCAGTCGGCCACTGTGCCCCACAATCAGAGTTGGGGGTTCGAATTGTGGCATATCGGGTAGAATTTTTGGTGGTTTTTATTTATTCTTATTAAAATGACATAACAGCAGTGTTTCCGTTAGAATCTAAAAAGAGGACATATTTACGACCTGGCAGTGAATTTTTTGGACATAGTTCATTTCTTTCGGCTATCACACTGAAAAATTTGGACGTTTTTGACGTTTTTTAAGGGCGTAAAAATGGCCATTTGGGCGTTAACAGAAACACTGCATAACAGTAAAGTAAAAATGGGACATGATGACCAGTTGTTTAGAGTACTTGCCTTTTAATTGGAAGTGTATGGTTCCAGCCTCCCCTGAGATGGTTACTAAGTATAGGAACCTTGAGCTAGTCCTTCACTCACATTATTTGTCAAGCCCTCGATTGATTTTTAAGCAGTGGTGCTTAAGGTTAATAAGTACATAATAATAGTAATAATAATACTACCACTATTTACTACTACTACTAATGATAACATTACTAATAATTATAGTAACAGCCAGCATGTTGCATCTTGGTGTAGATTTGATGTTCACTGCCAAGCATAGAATAAGAATTTGACAATTTGTGACTTGAGGATTTAATATTCGTAAATATTCGTGAATATTAGGGCATTTTTAAAATTCGTAAATATTCGTAGGTATTCGTTGATGACGTCACTGTTTCCGTTTTGTTTACGAACTAATTTAAAACTACTAATTTAAGAATACGTGCAGTGGTTTTGTAACTGTTCTTCTTCTAATGCCTAGTTTTTGGCACTGAATTTTGTACAATTAATCCCGGATTTTGAAGAATTAAGAATGAAAAGAAATTAAAATATTTAATATTCGTTGGCCAGTTTTAATATTCGTTAATATTCGTAAAGTTCTACGAATCCTAATATTCGCAATATGCGCATACTCGTTCTATGCTGCCAAGAGCGAGTTGAAGCCTGTAAGTCTTTAAAATTGCATGGCAGAGTAATCTACTGTCGCAATGATTCGCTTTGGTTCCTTCTAGTCTCAGTGTCCAATGAAGACGGACGTAGATGAGGAAGAGCAGTTGTCCGAAGATGGGAACCTTTACTATAGACACAGGGGAGGGAAGAGGCAAGGGAGGGAGGAAAGAAGGAGGTGAGAAGGGAGGAAGAAACTAAAGAAACAGACAAACAACATGGCAAAAATTGCCATGCCAAGGATACTTGCTTGCCTGCCTGCCTCCCTGCTTGCTTGCCTGTCTGTCTGTCCGCCTGCCTGCCTGTCTTACTATCTGACTGCCTGCCTTCCTGCCTGCATTACTGCTCGACTGCCTGCCTGCCTGCCTTCTTTCCTGACTTCCTGCCTGCCTCTCTGCTTGCCTTCCTGCTTGCCTGACTGTCTGTCTGCCTGCCTGCCTGCCAACCTGCCTCTCTGCTTGCCTGCCTGTCTGCCTCCCTACTTACTTAAATGCAGATTGGCTCGAATCTCTCCCACCCAGCCACTCAGCCAGATGCACAGACAGACAGGCAGACACACACGCACAGAATAGGAAAGCTACAGAGACAAATAGTGATGGCTAGATGGCGACAGGAGAAACTACAGCAGGAGATATGCAGAAGATAGTTTGGGTCTGAGGCAGATGCTGCAGAAGTGAGTTAAAACCATAGAGCCAGGTGGGACATTTGGATTGACCAGGTGGGCCATGTATGGGTAGACCACAAGGCACTTTATCCACGGTAACTTCAATGGGTAGCGGATTAGTTGAAGCGCTTGCCTTGTAACCCAGAGAGAAGGGTTCAAGCCTCCTCTGAGATCGTTACTGTGTAGGGACCTTGAGCAAAGTCCTTCACTTACAAGTACTATGTGTCATCGATGATGCATGGTCTTTAAGAAATGTGCTTAAGAAATGTATTATAGTATATGATGATGATGATGATGATGATGATGATATGTGATGATAATGATAATAATAATAATAATAATAATAATAATAACATTGATAATAATAATAATCATAATCATGATAACAAATACTGATGGATCCTATTACCAACACAGGCATTGCTTTTATCTCAGACTTGGGCCGTCACCTCATGCAAGTCACGAGCGAATCCCATGAATCCAGCTTCCTATTTCAGTGTCTGTTCTCCATTACGATACAACGCTTCAAGGCCGTGGCATTTAGTGGAGAGCCTTTATTAACCCCTTAAGTGATATGGATGAGTAGTCGTTCCAGATTTACCACTTTGTATAATCTGTTAAGTCCTCCCTGGGGAATGACGTACCTCAGGGCAAAAGAAAATAATAATAATGATAATGATGATGATAATAATAATAATAACACTCATAATAATAATAAAATGCTAATAATGAATGATAATGATAATAATAATAATAATAATAATAATATCAATACTAATAATGATAATCATGAATTCTAAGTTAATTGCTGTAACATGTGCTTTTGATTCATTTCAGATATTTATTTCAGATATTTATATAATAATAATATTTCTACTCAGAGGCGCTCCCGACTACAATAATAACACTGAATCGGAGTTTCACGCCGAAGCGCATGAGCAATTGCGAGTGAAGGACTTGCCCAGGGTCCCTACGCGGCGGCTTGAGGTGGATTCGAACATCAATACTAATAATGATAATAATGAATTCAACCATCCGGCTGTAAGGCACCGAACATACCTCTACACCACCACTGTAATCTAGTTGTTCCTATATCACTGGCTTAGCGATTTAAACGCATGTACCCTTAGTTCTATGTGAACCCCTGACCTGGGGGTTGACAATCCAACGTGCTAACCACTGGACTATTGCACAACAGCACACAACAGTAGACTGAGGTTCAGTATGAATTGAGTTATGTTTCTGTAACGATGCTTTGCTTTGCTTTTGATTCCTGCTTCAGAAGCAATAACTGACGTAACAGCTCGACAGCAGATGCTGCCTGATTTTGATGCTAAGCGCTTGGTTCAGATTCTTCTCAGTCCGCACAAGCACAAGCATCGCCAAGCCAAGAAAGCAGAGAAACCAACACTTCACAAGAAGTTATTGCCAACGCATGATGGAAAAGGTTTGTCACTATGTGTTCGACTGACCGTCTTGCTGATTGACTGGCTGACCGTCTTGCTGATTGACTGGCTGACCGTCTTGATGATTGACTGGCTGATTTACTGGTGAACTGTCTTGCTCTTTGACTGGCTGATTGACTGACTGTCTTGCTGATTGACCGGCAAACTGTCTTGCTGATTGATTGATTGGTTGTCTGTCTTGCTTTTTGACTGGCTGATTGAATGGCTGATTGACTGACTGATTGACTGACTGATTGATTGGCTGATTGACTGACTGTTTGACTGATAGTGGCAGTCTTGACTGATTGACTGACTGTCTTGCTGTCTTGACCGGCAAGCTGCCTTGGTGATTGACTAGTCGATTGTCTTGGTTAGTGACTTGCTGATAGGCTGGCTCATTGGCTTGTTTGCTTTCGTTTGAGTGAAGTAATTACTTTCTTCACGTTGACTAAGAGCAAACGAGTGCGGTTGGTACATTTCTCTGGTTTTCACTTGCATTTAGATTACACATTTCTGTGACCAGTGGATTTGAATATTGAACAGAAATTGGGATAATAATTATTTCAGTTTTTTTGCTTTCACTGACGGACACAGACTGCGCTTACAGACAGACAGACATACAGACAGACAGACATACAGGCATACAGAGAGACAGACAGGCATACAGAGAGAGACAGACAGACAGACGAACAGACATACATAACATACCCCGGTACAGACAGATGGTATGGGCCTGGGGCCCCTTGCATGATTGAAATGGCAAGACCCCAAAATGGCCCCAGTCCAACTCTGGAAGGTAGACAAATTGATATTCATAAAGGATGTTGCTTACTACACTGATTACAATACAGTATGCCATCTCAGTGTTGACAGTGGTTGTTATAGATATAGGGTTTTATCAAAAGGAACTACATTGAATTTCGAGTTATACAGACGTAAATGAAGCAAGAGTCAGTAATATTTGAAGACCATCACCTGATGAAAGTGATAATGTTCGAGGTGTCAAGAGAGCAATAACACCGGAAATTGCATCTGAGGTGCAAAACAATACATGGCATCAACTCTTTGTCTTGTGATAGGGTCATACAAGAACGATATCGTGCCACAGACGAATTCACATAATTCAAGCAACAACTGCGGAAGGAACAGCGCTGCGGCCAGTTCAAAGGTTGGTCATTCGCGAAGACGAAGCCTCGTGCGAAGGGAAGGCAAAGAGTTGTGGACAATCTGCACGTCTTACCCGAAAGGAACGACTCCTCAGAACCTCGTGCCATACCAGGTTAGAACCTGTCACAGTCAGGGGCATAGCCATAAGAAAATTTGGGAGGGGTTTTAAGTTTTCAGGGTTCCATTGAAAATGGTTGTATTTTTGTCCATTTTAGTTTTTTTTTATAACAGTAATGCATTTATTTTTGGGAGGGGGTTTGAACCCGTAAAACCACTCCCTAAATACGCCCCTGATCACAGTTGACTAAGAGCTCTTGTAACGTAATTCGTAATGCAGAGAGCATTTGTCAGTAGGTGCTTCCAGCGAACCATTGTTTAAATCAGAATCCACTGGATATACCCAGTCATTATCCCATAGGTTAGAGAAATTAGGTCAAAATTGATACCTCGTCCATTTTTAGTGTTTCTGTGGCACTGCTGAAGAACTCTGTTGAAGGGATGCAATAATTATTATTAGAATTGGCAATTAGAATTAATAATAATAATAATAATATCGGGCCTTTAATAAGCGCCTGACTAACGCACTGTATTGCACATTTACATGTTATGCAATTTAAATCTTAACTACTAACAAAACAGACAGCCTGCACTGTAGATGCTAATAGCAGCCTACAAAGCATATCCGAAAATTAGGGGTTTAAATCGATATTACCTCTCGGTCTCCGTGCCAGATGTTATCCAATGCGCCACCGGGCCCCCCCCCAAGAATTTGCAATAAGAATTGCGATTAGAATTGCAGTTAGAATTGCAGTTAGAATTTGCAATTAGAATTGCAATTATAGTTGCAATAAGAGTTGCAATAAGAATTGCAGTTAGAATTTTCAATTAGAATATTCAATTCGAATTTTCAGTAAGAATTGCAATTAAATTTACTATTACTTTCTGTGGCCTGAAGTTTTGAGGGTTTATTGGAGAAAAGATATTTAATACATACTTAAATTTGAATTGGCTTAATTAAGGTGTTAGTGTTCAGTTTAAATGTCCAACTTGTGATTAAGCCGTAATCTAATCAAATCTGGAAGCTTCTGTGGCTCAGTTATCGTAGTGCAAGAGATGTCACTAAATGGTTGCTTCCAAGCGAAACCACACAGGCCTACCCATGGCATAATACATGACGTAAAGATTTAGAATGGTTTAAGAACTAACAACACTGAGCAGAGATATCGAAATTGCACAACTGGTACTTGTGTACCCCAAATCCTATAGACTTGATGTGTCCTTTGTTCATTTTTCAGCCCAATAGTCAGCTGATGAAAAAGATAACTCTGGGTACAGAAGGAGCAAGTATCCTAATCGGTCACGTCGACTTTCTCGAAAAACCGATCCTTGGGTTTTTCCGTCTGCGCTCGGCTTGCATACTCGATGACCTGACGGAGGTTTCCGTTCTCATACGTTTCATTGTTCTTGTTCTTGGTCCGTCACATGGAACGTCAGTCATGGAGTACTCAGAAATCGGACGAGCGCTTGCTGTACTTTTTAGCGATAAGGTATCATCATCACCACCTTTGTTTTTTTGCAGTTTTTAGTTTCATCTGCAGTAAGTTCAGTAATTACTGTTTTGTAAGTGTAATTAATAACTTCTATCATGCCTGTGTCTGATGCACAACTGATGGCGCTCCAAAACCGAGCAATTAGGTCAGTATCCAGAAGATCAGTACACTGATACAGAGAGGCAGCCTATGGCTGATAAGCAATTTGAAAAGGCAAAGTCTTCAGTTGAGATGGAAATGTAATAATAATGTATTCGTTTATTGGTATGTAATAGGTAGACACATCGCTATCTGATACATGTAGTAAGAGGAAAGTCTAGAATGAGTGTTGTGTTTTTTGTCATACAGTGTCAGATTATATCACCAAGAGAGCTTCTATATAGGATGCAAGAGATAAAATATCTATCATCTTTTGGATGCTTAGTTTATGTGGACGTGGTCATAGATGATATTTGATGTTACATTGATGTTAAATGACATGAGCGATTGAGCAGAACAGACATCAACAGGGAGAGAGTTCCAATATCTAGGTCCAGCAACGAAAACTCATTAAATTTTGTGGTGGAGTTTCTGTGATGCTGCTCTTTGACACAGTGTGTGATATATGTCAGAAGACGGAGAGAGACTCACACAGGAGGACTGGGAATTTTGAGATGAAAACTACATCTGATTAGAGTAATGTACAGATACAGAGAAATAGGGAGAGAGAGGCAGAGAGACAACAGACAACATGAGATGCAGAGGACATCTGAGGAAACATAACATAACAAGAGTTGCAAGTGGTTCAGAAGACGTGTAGTGTGTGTTAGAACCTATGCAAATTTACCTGGAACATGCTTAATAGCCCAATTTTCCTAGCTTCCTCTTAAAAGCTGTGAAAGTGTTCAATGAGACAGTACTATCAGGCTTATCAGCCAAACCATTCCACAATTCTACAACGCTCTTGAACTGCAATAGGTCGGTGGATACAGATGGTAGACAGAATGGCAGGCAGACATTCAGAGACACAAAGACAGACTGACATGCAGGCAGACAGACAGACGGAACAGACAGACATACAGAGAGAACAGACATATAGCAAGACAGAACAGACGGGCATACAGATAGACAGAGGGAACAGATATATAGACAGATAGACAGATCTAATCTAATCCGCTCGTCTGCTTAAGAAAATCATTCGTTTGTATTACCATAATGATTCAATTTATATCTGTCTCGTCTTCTTGTCGTATGATGTCACTTGGTTGCTTCATCTGACAGTAAATTGCATTGAGCGCTCGTTGAGTACCTTTCAGCAGCCTTTACTTCTAGTTCAGTTACATTCACTTGTGATGAGTTAAGGTATTGACTTTTTTTATGTAGATCATCTGTTTGAGTGGTGCCATTGTCATGTGAAGAGTATCATGTGATGGCAGCAAGGACGAATTCCACACACACTTATTGTGTCCATCTAAGAGCAGCCTTGAATTCTGAACCCACATCTGTCTTCACCGACTTGCTCTTAATTCTGGTCTGCCTCCAAACCTGACGACAAAGGGATCGCTTCTCATGGACTTTCATTACAGAAATTTATATAGCACCCCTTCAAGGCTACTACCGGGGTACTCAGAGGTGCTGCCGACCCCATCATGGCTAAAAAGGACAGTTTTGAGATCTGATTTATATAGCACTGGTATTGAAGCTGATCCATGTAACTCAGCTTTTTCTGGTGCTGAGAAATATAAGAGCTATATATGTTGGGACATGTTACCCATTGTTTAGAGTGCTTGCATTGTGATGTGGATAGTATGGTTTGCACCTCCGCTTAGATGGTGTATGGACCTTGAAAAAGTCCTTCATTTTACAATTGCTCAGCACCATCGGCTGATGCATGGTGGTTATTAGGTAGTGTCGTTTAATAAATGTGTATTAATATATAAAAAATAAAATAAAAATTTAAACACTAAGCATTGCAGGACATGTGATGAAGGTTTGGTCATCACATTCCAGTTGCACATTCAAGCGTTTTATCAAACCGTTGATTTTACGTGTTTTGCAGGTGTTTTGTGAGGTTTCTTATAAAGCCATGTGTCGCAAAGATTTGACAGATGGCATTGATGAGTTCATGGACGAGCTGACAGTGCTGCCACCTAGCATCTGGGATCCAACCATTCGCCTGGAGCCTCCAACTGCCACGCGAACGCTGGTAATCTCCTCTGGATGAAATACTCAATTTTATCGTGATTTTAATTGTAAATTGTCACTGTATTAGTCAGCCTAATTGTAATTGTAAATGTTTTCGTGTCACCAGTTTATTCGCGAGCACTTCATCAATTTAATGCTTCTCGTGCAAAGCCGCCTGCCATGTAACAATTTGTTGTACAGTCGTAAATGTCTGGCAGTGCGTGATGCCATTGTAGCAAGAATGCTGTTAGACATTTATTATGGACTCTTACTGTGAACTGTAGCCAGACTTTAATATGGCCTTCTGAAGTACATGTAGTTATGAAAAAAACTGTTTGCCATTATGGAACAATTAATGTGCTTTGACACTAGACAGTTTGTTTCTGTGAGTGTTCAGTCTAAAGTAGGGCTGGGCATTTAACGCGTTATTAACGCGATTAATGCGTTAATTAATTAACGCGATTAAATTTGTTAACGCGATTGTCACTGCGCCCAATTATTTCTAGAAATGCGCTAAAACAATTCTTGATAAAACCGCTCAGTTTAAACTTTAAACTTAAAAGTAAACACTAAAAAGTAAAAATAAGTAGTAAAAGCATTGTGTGCTTTTTGTTTATTGACTACAATCATTTATGTAGCGCATATTCAACGTAATTACTCTGAGTCGGTACAGTAGTTGTACTTGTTATCTATTGTGACATGAGTTAAAAATTAATCACTGCTAAGATGGGTTTCGTTTAGGATTTTGTTTAGTTATTTATGAATAACAATTGAAAGATGAAGAATTGGATGGATCTGGGTTGGAATTCTTGATGGTGGGTGAGCAGCGATATTGGTCACTGTCCTATTGACTTTCTTGGCATTTGGTTATTGCAGCACAACGATTTAGAATCATGCTTATCTGAAGCCTAGCGAGGTTTTTCTTTAACACTTTAACAACGAACTGCATTGGTTTCCCAGTCACTGTTAACTATGTGCTCATTGTTTAAGTGTTAAACGTGTATTTACGTTTTTCCACTTGGCTGGGGTCGGGAGTGCCTATGAGTTTGGATCCCAAAGGGGCGCTATATAAATCCTGATTGATTTATATGTACTGTGCTTAGCAAGATCAATATATAGGTGTCTGAGCTAATCTGAATGGTCAGTTCTTGTGACAGTTGCCCACTGAAATTTGTGTTTATTTACAAATGAAAGGAGTGTGTAGAAAAATTGAAAGACGATGGTACTTTTTGGTTTGCGATATTATCTGTTTTATGAGGTAACCGGTTTTTCGTGTGGATTTTAGGACGACATCTGGTGTCGATTAAATGACTCGGATCGACATGAAACGAAGTTCAACTGTTTGCAGACAAGTGCAACGGATGCGACGGACAGCAGCCTCTACAGAAGCGGAAAGTAATCACTCGAGCCTGTTACTCAACTGAATCTACTTGTACCCATAGCTGGCTGTGAAATGGCTGGCACCAGGATTTGATGATGGCAATGATGATTATGATTAATATAATAAACTATGCATATCTTCTGTGCCTGAAGTCATGGCTAATAATGGAGATGGTGGTGGTGATACTGATGGTGGTAAATGGCAATGATGTAGATGATGGTAATAACAATGAGGCTGATTACAATGGTTTCCCTATATCTCCATTCTTTTCAGTCATTACTCAAATGCAGCGCTGTTCTTGTGTCGAAGTCTTCTTATGTCTTCTCTTGTATTGTCCATCCAGTTCAGTCTTATCTTCCTTTGTTTTTCTGTCTTCTTATCTTGCACGGAGTGCATTGTATGGGATTAGGACTCCGTCAGCTGACATTTTACCATGTGATCAAAACATCTGAGTCTCTGCATATCTTCTTCATTTGTAATTTGTGTAGTCTGGAGATGCCTGTAATATTTCATGGCAAACATGTTTCTTGTAAGGATTCTTGTCTGATTTTGGTTTGTCATTGTCCAGCAGTCCGATCCAAATAGGAATATGGGTTGAAGCATCTTCTATGTTATGCATACAGTACAGTGCAGAGCAACTGTATTTGATATTGCCCTCTTTCCAAAGTTCAGAAGTGCACATGATCATACGACATGGCTTCAATGGTGCTGAGCAGTTGTGAGTGAAGGACTTACTCAAGGTCCCAACACAGCAACTGCCTCGGGTGAGGCTCAAACCCGTACTCTCAGGGTCACAGGCCAAGCGCTCTAACCAATCGGCCACCGTGTATGTCAACACTTACAAAAGCTTTAAAAGTACCCAACAAAGGCACTGAAAATGGCATTCTAACAGTCGAAAATGTCTTTCATTCAATACATTCTTGCCTTCATTTCTTTGTAATTTTATTGCTTCTCAAGATCCTCTGCATTTTTGTCCCACTTCTTTCACAATTATTATGATGCAATAAATTAAACTTTGTTTAATGTTTCAGACTATTTGGTGGATTGAAGCATGATCTAAAACGACGTTATCATTACTATCTGAGCGACATTCGAGATGGTCTTCATTTTCAGTGCTTAGCGGCCATAGTGTTCCTCTATTTCGCCTGCATCACACCAATCGTAACATTTGGGGGCTTAATGGGCCAACAGACCGATGGGTATATGGTGAGAGATGAACCTTTTGTACTACTTGATTTTCTGTTGTTATTTTGTCTATTGTTATTTTATTTTATTATTATTTTGACTGTTACTGTTATTATTTATATTAACTTAGAGGATGAAATGCAGAGGGTGGGGGAAAACTACTCTGAACAAGGGAGAATGCATTTCTGAGATGGCAAGTCTTTGCAGATATCTGGCTTCTCTTTAGTTTTAGTTTCAGTTCTAAATATATTTTAAAAGGTTAAAGGCTAAAATCTAGAAAGGGATTTAATCTAAAAAGAACTAAAATATCTAGAAAGTTAGTTTCGGTTTGTGTTTTACCTTTCCCAATGTGTAATTACTAGCACTAGTGATCTTATCAGTTTCAACGGCTTAACGATACCAATTAGAGCCACTGTGGCCTTTATAATGTCTGGTCCTTTGGTCATAGTAATCCCAAAGGGTTAAAGGTCGTGTGGATCTGGTGGCCTTTGTATTAGCATTACTATCATCGTTCTCTTTGCTGCCTTAATTAACAGCACTAAACATCTGCTACTGCAGCTGTCATTAGCTCCTCATCTTCAACGTGGCTATAGTAGTAAGCTAGTAAGGTTTCTACCTGTCTCATGGCTGGCAGGGCTCTCACATTGGCTTTTGATGTCACCGCATCAGGTATCGATTGTCTTTGAAGTGGGTAGACAGGTTCTGCACTTTCACCTGATTTCGTTCAATTTTTCTTTCTCGTTTCTCTTTCATTCAGCGCCATCGTATTTTCGTTTTATCTATTTTCGGTGTAGAATTTCTGTTTCGTTCTCCGTTTAGTTCTTCTGAACGAATAGCTAATTATTTTAGTTACGAAAATAACACTGCTAGTTTCTATCTGCTCCAATTTCTAAAGCCATTCGCTGTAGCAGTCTTCCTGTTGGTCATTTGAATCTGGACTTAATAATGAATCTGACCTTTCATGATTTTAACGATTCACACGCTTTGCTTGTTGGTTGCTAAAGAAATCTGGAGATTATGATTACAGTTAATCACATGATTTACCCTCTGATGTTTGTTTATTTTGTTGTAGTTCTTTAGTTTCCTTTTGAAATGTAGTCTGGTTTTATGAATCCAGACATTTGGTTGAAACTGTGTAAGGCAGTGGTTCCCAAGCTCTTTTGATGGAGGGCAAAGTCTTACTTTTAAAATATCATGGCGGGCCACAGAGATCTGAGGAGCCGTCCTCAGTTGCAGTGGCGTAACTAGGGGTTCGCTCCTGGGGCAAGAATTTCCTAAAAAAAATTTTTCTTACTTCCGCCAAAATTTCTGATGACTTTTTTTTTTTGCTTTTTCCGTCTTTTTCGTGAACAAATTCGTCAGAAGCCAGAAGCTCATCTTGCGCCCCCCTCTCCCGCGCCCCATGCAAAACTCATGTACATGTATAATAGTTACTTTTTTACTTTTTTCCACTATTTCGTTAACAAAAAAATTGCCAGAAGCCTAAATCAAGAAAACAAGGTAATTACATTTTTTTTCAAAATTTGTGAGTGACTGTTGCGGGCCACATTCAAAGGATTGGCGGGCCACTTTTGGCCCGCGGGCCACGGTTTGGGAACCACTGGTGTAACGTATCAGTTACAGGGATTGTTTCATATGGTCTTAGTTGGTTACATTTCTTTTCTCAGGGTACGATGGAAATGTTGGTCTCAGGTGCAGTTTGTGGAGCGATCTTCTCGCTCTTTGCTGGTCAGCCGCTCATCATTGTTGGTGCCACGGGTCCATTGTTGGTCTTTGAGACAATAGTATACCAACTCTGCAAGTAAGTGCATAGTTGTCTCCTATGGATTGACTCTACGCTTTTGATAACTGCGTTTGAGAGGGAGGGAGAGACAGACTCCTCTATGTGTTGGGGTGCAGTCTAGTAGTTAATCCTTGCCAGCACAGAGAAATTTTGATATTTATGTTCCAGTTTCTGACATTAGCCACAAATGACTTCCCTGACTGGTTTTAATTTACCAGTATAATATAACTTAAATGATATTTCAATTAATATTATTTATGTCTGGTTTTAATTATAATTTAACTTAATTTATATATTTAAATGAACATTGGTTTTAATATATAATTTGATTTTAATTTACATTTCAATTATTTATTCCTGGTTAAAACACAGTTTTGAAAATGCTGTTTTAGAGAATACAGCATGGACTTTCTGTCGACGCGTTTCTGGATCGGAGCCTGGGTCTTCTTGTTCCTGATTCTTCTGGTTGCTCTTGATCTGAGTTCTCTCGTTTGTTACATCACCCGCTTCACAGAGGAGAGCTTCACCGTGCTCATATCAGTCATCTTCATCTATGAGGCGCTCTCTAAACTCGGGCGCGTCTGGTACACGAACCCAATCGGGTTGGCACCAGTTCGCTCTGGTCACAGGTGCCGCTGTGTGCTCTTTCCACACGCCGAGAACAGCACATACGAAAACAACACCCAAGAATACGACTTAAGTCACGCCGACTATGATAGTCGTACGAGCCTTGACTCGGCATTATTAAACTGGTCTCGGGACTTATCCGAGGACTGCATCACATATCAATATCATGTTATCGTGCGCACTGGTTGCCTGGACAGGCTGTCGTGCCTGGCAGAGAACTGGACTCTGGTTGGAGAGGGGTGCCAGATGAATGCGGTGACGGAGGCCATTCCAGATGTGTTCCTGTTGTCTTGTGTTCTGTTGATTGGGACGTTTTCATTCGCTATGTTCCTGAGAGCCTTCCGTACGACCACCTACTTTCCCACAATTGTGAGTCGATTAATTTATGCACGACAATCAACAGGTGCACAGGGTTGCCACGGATCCTGGAAAAGCTGAAAAGTCATGGAATTAGACTTTAAAAAATTTAAGGCCTTGAAAACCTGGAAAACAGGTGTTTTCAAAAAAATTCATGGAAAGTCATGGAATTTGAAAATAGCTAGGTCATAGATAGTCATGGGAAATGGAAAAATCATATTTTTAAATTTCAATAAATATTACGTTGATAAAACAATTAGAAAGTAGGTCTTTTTTGTCTAAAATGAATCTTAAGAGTCATCGAAAAGGTCATGGAAAGTCATGGATTATTCTTTTATTATCCTTGTGGCAACCCTGGATGCAGACTTTGTGATATATAATATAGTGTAGGTCATTCATTTAGCTGCTTTTGTTTTGCCCCTTATGTCATTTTTTAATGTCATGTAAGTGGATCTATGTAGTGCATTGGCTGAGTTTGTTCTGCTTCTTGTGTGGCTTTCCTTAACATGGTTGTCTGTTTTGCACAGTCACTGTGTTGTTTGATCTCAACTTAAGCAGTGGTTAAATTCAGCCGGATCCCGGCACCTCGGATTAAAATCCGCCACCTAAAGAGTAGACCCGTCACCTAAGTGTGTTTCTGTTACAATAATTGACCACACATTTTATGCTTATCCAAATAGCAAATAGCGAATATGTTAGCTATAGATTGGCCAGGTAGGCTTAAGTTTTACATTTGTTAATATTTGGAGAGCTGGCACCTCTGGATGAGCAATTTAATCACTGAACTTGAGGCTTACCTTTTTGCAAATTACTCTTGGAGTTAGTACTGCAGTTTTACTCAAACCTGTTGTAACTGCAATGATAACAATGACACTTTATGTACCGGTAATACGATTGTCAACTGTCAGCACAGACACTAAGAGTTAATTAATTAATTTAATTTCGATTGTTGCATTTGCTGCAGGTGAGGAGAGTTGTAGCAGACTTTTCTGTGTTCACGGCAGTTATTCTATGGACTGGAGTAGACTTCTTTTTCGGGCTGCAGACTCCGAAGCTTCTCGTTCCATCAGAGTTCAAACCTACAAGAGCAAACAGGTCAGACCAGTTGCCTCATCAGCTGCGGGTCTTCTGATTTCTCTGCGTAGGACTGCATTAGGCTATGTCGTGTTTGATTTAACTTATGATTGGTTTAAAACAAATGTCCAAGAACTGAACACAGTATTTTTGACACTACATGACATAAGCGTTTTCGATGGGGTCAAACATAAATGACATACACAAAAGTGACTTACTTTGGACCTCTTCCTCCCCTTATCCAAATTTGGCCACATACAAAATTACCCTCCAAATCCCCTTTGCGAAAATGCAGGGAGTACTAAGGACTAGGTCAGTCTGCCGTTGGACTGAAGTTGTATTGTATTGTATTGTATTTACAGATTTCTAAGCGCCACTCAGTACTACCTAATCGGAGGCGCTAAGTTGGTATTTAATATACAGGCTATATATACTTGAATAACTATATGTACCAAATTTGGCTGTGGACGTCGCATTGGGCATGACCCGTCCTACATTTGTCCACATTTGCATGACCCCCTCTCGTATTTGTATGACCCTTCCCTCTATTATAGATATCCTTTATTGAATGGATGACCCCGTCTGGTCTTAGCAAGAGTCATCAAGATGCTAGGGTTTCTCTTGATGACGGTTTGTTTTCTGTTGTTGAAGGGGTTGGCTGGTCAATCCTCTCGTCCTGCTTGAGACGCACTGGTGGATGGTCCTTGCAACTGCCGTACCAGGAATCCTAGCAACCGTTCTCATCTTTCTTGATCAACAGATCACTGCTGTCATTGTCAACAGGAAGGAACACAAACTGAAGGTCTACTCACTACTCAACGTTCCTTTGCTGTCGTCTTCAATATGTTTTTTGTACTTTTTTATTATGAGTAATAATAATAAAGAATTGTAAGAAATCAGTACTAAGTTGTCGCAATTGATGCTGTATTTTGGAGTCATAATTAAGGACGGCCTTATTAGGCGACCATTTTGTAACATGGTTATTTCTACATTTCAACTGCACTCTCTCAGAATTCATGTTTTAACAAAGTGTATTTGCAATGAGTCTAGGGTGTAATAACAGCTTATTATAATTATGAAGTTTTTATTATTATTATTTTAATTTTTTATGACAATAATAATAATAATAATAATAGAAAATAGAATATAATAGTAATAGATAATAATGACTGACGGACATGGGCCACTCATATTTTGACAAAATAAATACTTGCCTCTTTGAGGCTGTACTGGTCCGTGACGAACCTGGGCCACGTCTTGCACTAAATGCTACCCCCAACCAAACCCACCTACTACTCCCTCCCCCAGCTGACAGCCTGATGCACAAAACATTTATTATTAGGATGAGCATATATACTTTTTTAGCAGTGTTTATTAGCTGTCTGTACACCAAAGTGCAATTAGCAATTGGTTAATAAAGAATATACTTGCTTAGTTACTTAATTGTTCTTGTTCTGTTATATGTAATTTGGTTGTTTTGTTGTGTTTGGTTTCCAGAAAGGCCATGGTTACCACTTGGATCTGTTTGTCCTGTCGTTTCTTGTTGCGTTCTGCTCAGTCTTTGGTTTGCCATGGTTTGTTGCGGCCACCGTTCGTGCGATAACCCACGTCCGTAGCCTCATCTGCGAGTCAGAGGCCCAGGCCCCTGGAGACAAGCCCAAGATGCTTGGTATCAGGTAAGCCTTTATCACTTCAAGGGAACCACACTGAGAATACCTCATGTAAAGTAACTGCACGTTATTCTGATTAATAATAAGAACCTTGAGTGAAATATCTGCAGTGAAATGAAGATTGGTTTTATGATTAATAATAATCTGACACTGAATTTTCTGACTGCATGCATGATATCATGTGTTAAATAACATTAAATACGTAGCTAATATAATTTATTTTCTGCGATGTTATGATATATTGTGTTACATTACTTTACATTTTACTGGCAAGAGATGTAAAGTAATTGCAGCTCTATTATTTGCTGTCTGCCTGGAAAATTCTCAAAGGTTGCATTTCAACCGTCTCTTATGTGCTCTTGCACCCCCTTCTCCTCTCTGAAATTCTGCAACCGCTCCTTATAAATCACCAGCTTTTTAGAATGAAATCCCAAAAGATTATAATCTTCATTTATTAATTCAAACTGACATGAATGCAGTATGATTACAATCAAAATGTGAACGGATGATCACAAGTTATTACAGGAGTCGAATTTATCTGTATGGCAGCCGTGCAAGGCGCCCATTGCATCCTACTACTCAATTTACCAATGCCACCTGGCGAATGAAAGGCTGAGTCGACCTTCACTCATCCTCCTCTCTTCTGTCAATCTCAACTCTCTTCCACTTGTGCTCTCTTCTACAGCTTTCCACTCGCAACTGAAAACTGAATTCTTCAGGCTATCCTATCCTAATTCTGCTCTTGCACCCCCCCCCTCTTATGACCATGACCATCATCAATGATTTCCACCTAGCACCATATGGTCCATACTGTCTCCTTGCCTTGACCTTCCCGGATTTTGACCTGGCACCGAAACAAACCAAATGACCTGGCTATGGTGAACTTGATTTGATATAGCGCCAGTGATAACCTGGTCTCCCTGATTTGCATTACATGGGTTTGAAACGTAAATGCACATTAGCATAATAAGAGATATTAATGATGAGTGTAATATTAGTGGAAATGCTGCAGAGTCCAGTAATAATAATAATAATAATAATAATAATATTAAAATAATAATAATAATAATAATAATATTCTATTGAAACAATCCGGTTGATTACAAACCGCAACCGGTAGTGTACAGTTATGCAATTGAAACAATTCACAAGAACACAAATGACAGAAGACATAAATCTTAACTATTAACAGAACAGACAGCCTGCAATACAAAATGTGAACGGATGTAGGTTTTAATGTTGATTAATCTAGGGAACAGCGAGTGACTGGAGTTGGCATTCACGTTCTCATTGGCCTGTCTGCATTCTTCACTTCAGTCCTGAAAGTAGGTTCATGTAGTTGTATGAAACTTCATTTTCTTTAATTAATAAGTTTCATATTTAATACTTGTATCCATCGTTGGTGAGTTTCTTCAAGTGTGTTGTATTAAAATGTGTTGGGGCAACACTGAAACAGGTATGGAAAAATCACAACACACTTCACTTGCAACAAAAATACAACTTGTTAAGGATCTTGTGTGGCCAGTAGGTAGGGAAGCAAGTAAGTATATCCTTTATTGGAACCACCTGCTAACCGCACATTGGTGAACATTCTCAATCAATCAATCAATCAATCATAGAATTTATATAGTGCCTCTTCAAGGGCTCTACTCAGAGGCGCTCCCAAGCCAGGCCTGATCATAGAGAAAAGTCTTCAATAGGGCGTAGAAGGAAGCCGAGTGGTAATGTATGGCGTATGGCAATAAAAAGGATGAGGAGGCTCAACATATTTGAAGTGAAGGGTCTGTGGCAGATCCTTAGGGTATCAAGTACTGAGCGGAAGACAAATGAGTGGGTGACATTGGAAACTGCTGGAGTGGGTGTTGGAAACTGCTGGAGTGGAAAGGAGTCGACTCGGAATGATCAAGCAGGAAAATCTTTCTTATTCGCTCGTGTGCTGCGGATGAGTGGAAATTTGTCTGGAGAAGCAGGTTATAAAAGGCACAGTTCCTGGATGAAGAGCTCAAATTGGGATGGATTGATAACATAAAGTTGTGGACTGGATTATCACTCGAGCAGTTATTGAAAGAGTAAAGAAACATTAAAGTGGATGGAGTAGAATTGTTCGTGGTGGTGCGGCCAATCCTCGGATTGAGGCCGGTTAAAGACAAGACAAGACAATATTAAATTATCGATTGTATTCCAAAGAACAGTGTGTGTGCTTGAAAATGGTAAAATGATAAAATTGTAGCATTCCTCTAACGAAAATGGTATTCAGAGACTAACTTAACTAGGCGAAAATATAGTCTAATTTTGTTTTAGCTCCTGTGTGCTCATTCAGATGTTTTTGCTAGCCACTAGAGTGCTGAATTTCTCTTCTCAATCCAGAGTTATATGTTACAGCAGAGCATTATTAGTTAAATTGCTAATCGATTAGAATTAGAATTAGCTACTGAAATTTGCTAAATGATTAGAAATAGAATTAGCCATTTGTCTAATTGATTAGCTAATCGATTACAATCTAATTGATTAGTTACCCACCTCTTTGTTAGAGGTAGATGCATCTGGAAAGAGTTTTCAGCTGATTGTGTTTTTTGCTGGTTGTGTTTTATTGTGACTTAGTACGTTCCGATGCCTGTGCTGTACGGAGTGTTTCTTTACATGGGATATACATCACTTGTTGGCGTTCAGGTAAGTCTTAAGCAAATAATAATAGTATTCTTTATTGAAACAATCCGGTTGACAAACGCAACCGGTTACAGTGTACAGTTATGCAATTGAAACAATTCACAAGAACACAAAAATTACAGAAGACATAAAGACATATTAGGTAATACTAACAGAACAGGCAGCCTGCAATACACGGCGCTAATAGCAGCCTACAAAGCATGTCCGCCTAAATACTATTCTTATCTACACAAAAATCTGATCTAAGTTAATCTGGCGAATTATTCTGTAACGTTGTTGCCTTTGGCAGTTTTACTTTTGTCTTCCTAGATATCTTCACAATCATAATTATCATAACTTTAATTTACTGTAATATAATTGGTGTAGCACTACTGAAGGAAACTCCTCGGGGTTGTGCGGCAGCCTGTTCTAGAAATGCTAATAGGTATAGGACAAATACCAGGAACTCGGTATATAACGGTATCTAGGAGTCAAATCAAGGACTGCCTTATGATAAGATTGTGTTATGAGTTTATTGTCTATAGCTGCACTATTGCGATCCACATCAAGACAATGTTACATCAGACTGAGTCTTTTGGTGTACTGTGTTGAGACCGGCATTTCATGCAATTCCTAAATGCCACCATGTCTTGTTTTTTTCCAGTTTGTGGAGCGTATACAGATCCTGTTTATGCCGGTGAAGTTCCAGCCAGACTACGTCTATCTACGCCATGTGAAGACGAGCCACGTCCACTTTTTTACCATCATCCAACTGATCTGTTCAGTGACCATGTGGATTGTGAAGAGCATCAAAGTTGTCTCAATTGCATTTCCACTCATGGTCAGCGTCTCTCTGTCACATATGTTCTCACCTCTGCTAGTACTTATGCAATTAGCTTAGGCTGGAACTTCATACACAGAATACTCATTATAGTGTAGGGAACAACCGGAAATCGCTTCGGCCATTTGCCCCGGCTGGATATCGGGTTTTTCGGAACTATTCGCCTCGGCAAATAATACCCACGCAAATACCTACAATTTTTGGAATTCGATCAATCTCAAGATTATAGTTACAATTTACAAATAAATTATACAACTGAACTAAATTTCTGCAACAATTTAAGTATTTAACCGAAAATCGCTATTTAGCGCTGAGATTGGTTGTCATTGTTCTAGCCCTTCGTACTATAACTTCTTTAATTTGCACATGACGTCATAGTCTCAGCAAACTCATAGCCATAGATATCTTTCGTTTCCGGTTTTTCAAAACAAATTAACAATTTTAATCTTGTATTCTTATTAACAGTTTAAGAAATAACAAAATATGTCACTTCTGAAATTAAGCAGCAAAATTTGGAATTTCTTTACCATCAACGCTATCGACGAGTCAAAGGCAAACTGCGACGTCTGCAATGAGAAGCTAACAAGAGGTGGTTTAAATGCTCGCTCCTACGAAACTTCAGCTCTTATAAACCACCTCCGATCGAAATAATGTTTATGCTGATCTTTTTTTTATTACATGTAAAAAACGGTACTCGGTTCGTACCCGGATCCGGCAAATAGTACATCCAAATACTCGGATTTGCTACCCGGTAGAAAATGTCTACCCGGTTGTTCCCTATTATAGTGCATATATTATATGCAGTACTTATAAAATACTAAGTTCTAATGAAGTTTGTTCAGTGATGTCTATCTGGAATTGTTTCAAATTTTTGGTCAATATCCCCCAAAAACTTCATTTGAGAGTTTGTATTATTATTATTATTATTATATTATTATTATTATTATTATTATTATTATTACTACTAGTAGTATTCTACTACTACTGCTGCTGCTGCACCTCCTCCTCCTCCTCCTCCTACTACTACTACTACTACTACTACTATTACTGCTACTAGGCCTACTACTGCTACTGCTACTACTACTACTACTACTACCTATTATTATTAAAAAATTAATTTTTAATTGAATGCAAAGTCACACAGAAATGTGAATCTGAGGCACAGTTCATCAGTCGCCAGGTGAAATGCAGTTAGATGTCCGTCCAGTTGTTTGAAAGCCAAAAAGTAATAGTGAGTTCAAATTGGGGCATTTCTTAAAGGAAGAGAGAGTTCATGCATCAAGAGTTGCACGAGAACCCATGACAGTGCTGTAACATGGCTCAACCAAAAGACCCATACCCAAAGATCGCAGACTGTGTCAGGGTTGGCAAGTTGTTGCCACCACCGGTTATAACCGGTTATTGCCATGGCAATAACCGTCCCGGCAACAACCTCTTGGCAATAATGGCAACAACCTCTTGGCAAAAATGGCAAAAACCTTTTGGCAAAAATAGAAACTATTAATTATTGTGGTAATAAAATATGGAATCTTCACAGTTAGCTTCATTTTTTATTTCTTCTGGCTTGTTACTTTACAGAGTTGATTGATTTAAATATATCATGCTTTAAATCAATCAAGTTTTTCCAAATAAAAATCACCTGATTTAAATAACCATATAATTTCTTCTAATAAAAGACATTTACAAGTTTTACATATTAAGTAGTACTTAATATGTAAAACTTGTAAGTACTTAATAAGTACAGTCAATATCGAATTGTGTAATTATGAATAAGAAATTTTGCCAAACCATTGGCTTCTATACACTATTAATAAATTATATACTACCAGGTAAGTATATAGAAAAGGCAATGACCCTGTTGACCTGAATATTACTACTGCAGTGCAAATGGCAGTTTATTTTGGAATAGTTGAACTGTAGGTCAGAATTTTTTTATCTTAATCTCATATAGTTGACTTTAACTAAATTTATACTAAGGGGTAATATAGATTTACTACAGTAGTTTTAATGTCCCACAAGAAACCTTTATTATAACTATGCAGTCTGTGCAGTGAAATATGATTTTCATTTGCCTTGCCCTTACTTTGGAGAAAATGGGCAACAACTGGCAATAACCGGCCAGCAATAACTGGCAATAACTGGTTATTGCCACTGTCCCGGCAACAATAGGTTGTTGCCGGCATTAACCCAACCCTGGACTGTGTTTGGTTGGGTTATCTGTGGTCGAAGGTAGTTATAAAAAGGGATGTTTTAAAGTTGTTCAGAGTTGCCCCCCATGTAAACCTATGTAGCTTTTAGTTTACCTCTGGTATAGAAATTTATTTTAGTCATATTATTTATAATTATTTATTTTTACAAGAGAAATATATTTATGTGATTTCTTTAGCAAAATGTAACGTGGGTGTGTGTATTTTATGTGAAGCTGGTCGTGCTGGTGGGTGTTCGTAAGCTGATGGACCTACTCTTCTCTCAGAGAGATCTCTTCTGGCTGGACAATCTACTTCCAGAAGAAACTCGACGGAAACAGGAAGATGTGGCAAAGACAAACAGTGATGGAAAGATTGAAGGGGTATACAACCAGTTTTTCTCCAAATGAATTGGATATGTATTTGGATGGGTGTGTGTGTGTGTGTGTGGTGTGTGTATGTAGGTGTGTGTATGTAGGTGTGTTTGTGTGTAGGTGTGTATTGTGGGATATGCTAGCATATTGGTTAGAACACTCGCCTTATAACACGAAGAGTAAAGGTTTGAGCCTCTCCTGAGACAGTTACTGTGTAGCGACCTTGAGCAAATCTTTAATTCTAAATTGCTTGGCACCGTCGATTGATACTTGGTCATTTGATAGTGGTGCTTAATATGATGCATAATTGCAATAATAATAAATGATAAGGTGAAGATAAAGCATTGTCTGTATTCCTCTGAAGGTACAACTCCAAAGCAAGAAGCCAAGGTAGAAGGATCCTTATGATGGCTGCAATGTAAACACAACCGTGGCAATTGCACAAGAGGATTTCCCTTTAGGATTTTAGAATCTGGGTCATGGCATGTACCCGTAATAGAATCTGGGTCATGGCAACCCGTAATTGAATTTCAGCTATATGCACAGTTCTGTGTTGGGGTGCTTGATAGTATAGTGGTTAGCGTGCTGGAATCAAACAAGGGGTTTGGGGTTCAAATCTCTGCCATGGCAGAAATTTGGTTTGAGATTTCTGCCCCACCTGGGCTCCTGGCCAACTCAGATTTAATGAATACACTGAACATACACTACGAGTGGGAAGCACATGTAAGTAGATGATATCATGAAGACTGAAGAGGCGCTATATAAATGCTTTCAAAGATGAATGAATAGATGAATACATGATGGTGAACAAGGCCATTTAATTGTTTGATGTCTTATGAATGCATTTAATTACATAGGATAAAAAGGAGGAGGAAATTGGACTGGCAGGGACAGGAACTGACAAAACCGACCGAAAATGATGTCCATCCAGTGGAAAATGATCACAAGGTAAGAAGGACTTAGAAGTTGTCAACTGTCAACGTTCAAAGTTGCAAGTTCTTTCTTGGTTCTAACGTAATCTAATAATGGAGACTCGTGCTGTGCTGTCATCGGAGCATGAGGCGTACATCTAAGCAAAGCTACATTCTGGATGTATCGCAATCCTTATGGACAGTATGAGTTGAAACCCATCATGGTTGGCCAATATTACTTCAATCTCCATTTTGTACCTAACCAGATGGCATGATGCTATATATCTGTGGCAAGGGTTTCTGTTTGACTATATCTTGCTCAGCTCTTACCTGCTAGTTTGCCAAAAGATCCTTTCTGGGGAAAATTCTCTTATGCTTTCTGTTAGGTACAACCTTACCCAATTCCTGTCGATTGTAATCATAATTGTAATCGTAAACTCCAGACTTCTAAAGCACCACTCGAAAGCCAAGTGCAGGGTACCAGCCTATTCTCGAGTGCTGCGTCGAGTCAGAGGGGTTGTCCTAAAGAGTAGTCCGAGTCAGGTTTCCATAGGATCAGTGGGGGCTTACCTCCCCTCTTTCTCCCTGGCAAAATGCAAAGAAATGCTATTGTTCTCACACCATTCACAAGTTGGTATGCACATTACTATGTGTCCTGTTTTAAATGCACAAAATGGACCAATCAAGCATCTACGCTTTAATTTTACTATTGTCTTATTAATTAAAGATTTGCAAAACACGATATACATGAAGCAGGTAAATGGCAATACTATAGAAAAGGTTGTTCTGTTTTCAGCTGGATTTAAAATTGGAAAAACAGATGAGATCTTACACTATGTGTTACGCGCCGATACCATGAGCATATCAGAAATCGAGACTTACCGTACTTAACGATGAGAATTCAAAGGCAACAACATCCATGGTGACGTCAACTGCCATCCAAGTCATTGCAGTCCTTGCCACTGTATTTTCATTTATGTCACTTAAATCCGTTTTCGTTGTGTCGTTTATTTTAATTCAAACCCAGCCAGTCACGTTCGTTTGGCCCATAGCTGACCCACATTGTACCACTGGTGTCCAGCTATGGGTCCAACTTGGGCCTAACAGACCTGGCTCTCAGGAAGATTCTAGACATTGATATAGAATCTTTTAGGAGACCGAGATGTATATACTATTATACTTGTTTCATCTTGTGCTGTGAAACTGGAAAACATCTTACAACCATTTCTGTGCTATCAACTAGTTTTTGAAAATTAGGAAAATAGGAAATTTTTCTGATAAATTCAGTTTTTTATGAGATTTTTGAAGCAGTTTACAAAGGAATTGTTTGAAAATGATGATGTAGTACAGGGATGGTGAACCTTTTCTAAGGTGTGTGCCAAAATGCCGCTAAAGATTTTTAAAATACAGTCGCGTGCCCTGTGGAATTTTGCAGCATATAATTTTTTTCTCATGTAGGTCTTCATTGAAAAAGTGTGTAAAAATGTATTAAAAGACATTATTTCAAATATGGTTTTAGAATGGTGTTACAATAAAATCCCTCATAAAAGACAATGTGGATTCCTATTCCTATGTGATTTTGTATCTCGAAGTTTGAAAATTTGGGGTACGCTCCAAAATCTGCATGCCAACAAAATTTCAGCGCGTGCAACTTTGGGCACGTGTGCCATACGTTCGCCATCCCTTATGTAGTATCTCTTAAACTTGACTTTCCCAAATTCCTCAATGATTCGGTTTCTTTGTTGTTTCTATGTTCGCAACCAGCCTCAAAGAATGTACATACTGTAACAAAATTAATGTTTTAGAGGGTTTAAATCATTTGTATAGCGTTTATGTGACTGACCAGAGTGGTCTGATTTTGTCAAATGTGTCGTCGTCGTCATTTGTATGGCACACTTTTATTAAGTTTTTGTTTTACAATGCCACAAGAGTTGTATGAGTAAGTAGTGTAATTTAAAACAATCGTAATAATAATACTAATAATAATAACAAGGGAAATGCATTTGTACCTCGGGAAAAAGAATAATAGTAATAATATAAATAGCAATAATAATATTAATAGGAATTCAGCGTTTCAACATGATTGCTTTTCGGAGTACGTTTGAGGAACCAGACGTCTATGAAAATTAGCTGTCCCAGAAATGCATTTCCCGTGTTTAGAGTAATTTTTCACACCCTCTGGACTTCATCCTTTGGGTTAACAAAAATAAAATAAATAATACATAAATTTTTTAATAATAATAAATTTTTTAATAATAGTAATAATACATAATAATAATTTATGTATTATTATAAAATAATAATACATAAATTGTTTTAAATAATAATGTTTTAAAATAATATAATAAAATGCCTAAACTTTTTTTAAACATGGCAGTCTGAAAAAATCAACACTTGTTATTAGGCAATGCATGCTTTGTTGATGATGCAAGTGAAAGTTGGCGCGCTTGTTAGCACTTCAACGACAAGGAGTTGCACTGGCTTCCGAGTCACTTTTAGCACTCTTGTCATTAAACTGTTAAACTGAGATGAATGCAGGGTAAATGGGTGAATGTCGTTCAACTTTTGTTGTTTCTCTTATGAGAAGACCACAACATACAGTGAAAAGTTTATGTTTGTTTTGTTTTGTGTGTTCTGTAACCAAATGTATGTATGTAATGTATGTATGTATGTATGTATGCGTGCATGTATGTTTGTATATCTCCGGACTTATATCAAGCGCATTTTAGGAAGCCCTGAGAGGCGCTAAGAACATGGCTGTGCAAGGGATCTGAACAGGTGATCTCAATTCATCTCGGTATTTGTTGATAATTTTTACCATGACTTGAAATGTTATTACTGCATAAATGTAACCACCATTTTAGCCATTTTACCATGACTTGAAATATTGCTGCATAAGTGTAGCCATTAGGAAATTTTTGACTTAAGATTCTATTCTAACTCGACTGCATTATAGACATGGGTGCCCACATATGGGGCAAGATGGGTGTGCTTGCCATCCCTGGAATTCATGTCTGAAATTTCGGCCCACATCAGAAGGGGCATGTAGTAGTCTACTGGTTAGCATGCTGGACTGTCAACTGAGAAGTCAGGGGTTCAATCTCTGCCAAGGCAGAAATTTGTTTTGAGATGTTGACCACCAGCATGCACCCTTAGCCAACTCAGCTATGAGTACACTGTTGGTGGGAAGATGAAATGGTGAGGGAGAGGACTGGCCATCCACATTCGTATGCAGAGGCTAAGAGAAATGAAGTCACCAACACTTGATAACCATGGCTGCCTCAGGACTAACTTCTTTTTTCATGTTGTGAACAAGTTTCTGTGGGCAGGCCCGTCCAGCCAGTAAGAGGCAAGACGAGGCAAGTGCCTCGGCGTAATTCTCAAGACGAGGCAAGACGAAGGCATGCCTCGTCGTACTTCGACATGAGAATTAAAACAAATATCATGTAAAGAGTAGTTAGATTATGGCATCTTCTAAAAAAATGTCATCAGAAATTTTGGCGGAACTAAGAAAGAAAATTTTCCAGAAAGTCTTGCCCTTCGGGCGCACGAACCCTAGTTATAGTTACGCCACTGATGTTAGTATACATTAAAGTACAGTCGGGGCAGACTTTGTCCCAGTAGTCCAAATGTGTTAACAATTTTAACAGATTTAATATGCACTGAGGTAAGGGTATGAAAGCGGAGAGGATGGAGTGGAGGTCAAAGAACGGGAATGGGAGGGAGATTTGCCTCGTCTTGAATTTGACTCTGGCTACGGGCCTGTCTATGGGCACCCATGTGGATGAAGTACTTGAATGAATTGTAGAGATTAATCAAACAGAATATTTTGTTAAACATTTGCAGCATTAGGATTTTTATGGAAGCAGACACTGTTTATTATATAACTTGTATTTTGCATGTGGCTTATTAGCAAGTCTGTTGCTCAGAACACTTGGTTATAGAGCAAGCAAGAGGAGAGGCTAAGTACATTTTATGGGAGAGCTAGTGATGTACTGTAATCTACTGAAGGTAATCATAATTGTAATCATGCATTTGTATAGCGCCGATTAGAGGTACCTAATATCTGTTGCAGGATAAGGTGGAAAGTACCTTTTGATAGGGGACTCTACCGAGTGTCCATTATCTAGTACACAGACATGGGTGGGACAGGGAAGTTTTGTAGGGACCAGCTTGTTGTTTACTGTTATGAACTATTATACCTGTGCAGGATTATGAATGGATTATACATGTATGTCTATAAAAATCATCTATATAAAACTTTGTACCTTGACTTCTAATATTTCAGGCTACTACAAAATAACTTGGAAATCATTAAATACTGGAATTTAGAATTAATCCATGTTTTTGATCTTGAATGCCTAATTAAGATAATTGAATCTTCTGGGCTTAAATGCCAGTTGATCAATTATGCTTCTTCTAACAGTTTGTTGCACAATTATCCACTGTAAACAGCCAACATATTTATGTAATTGCTAATATGTATATGTATATGCATGAAGTAATGCGAATACTGATACTGTATACCAGGTAAATAAAACAAACACAATCATGTACTACTGGCGTGCAGTTAATGTAACACCTGTAATGTAACGAGACATTTATATAGCGCCACTTAAGAGTCTCACAGAAGCGCTCAACACATCAGACCTGATGTTGCATAAAATGTTCTTGAAGTCTTTGCCTATATTTTCAGACTTTTAATGGTGTCACACAGTGGTCTGTTCAGTAGCACAAGGTCCTTGGTATGTAATCGTAATCGTAAACTCCGCATTTTGCTAAAGCGATACAGTATCTAAGCACAGCGAACCAGCTTATTCATGAATGCTGCATTGTATGAGAGGAGTTGTTCAGAAATGTCCTGTCACCAACTCTTCTTCTTTCCCTAGTGACCTATCTCAAGCACTTTTCCTTACCTCTATATATAAATCACTCAACGTTTTCTAAACTGTTGTTAGAATTAAATTGACAGTTATTTTGAATGTTTCTTCTTATTTAAAACACAGTCATTTAAAACTCAACGCTTCAATGCCAATGTTCTTCATCAACACAACTCAACTGTAACTCCTAACATTTCCTTCTTAATACATACAGCTCTCTCTACTGCATTAAAACAACTGTCATCAGCAATTTCACTTATTCGCGCACAGTTAACACCTGCAGTCCAGAGACTTAACATCCATGCCATCCAGGCCCGTCCCAATGATATCTGGGGCCCTACGCAAGTTTTATTTTTGGGCCCTACCCCATATGATGGGGTATTGGAATACGTCATAAACAGTGCCTAAGAAGTAGACTCCTCTGGCCTGAGTTAGTTTGAGTAGCTTTACTGAGCATTATGAACAAAATTAATATAATAATAATAATAATAATAATAATAGAGATTTGAGTGCCGTAGTTCGTAAGCAGTCGATGACTCGAAGCAACGATTCAGAAGCACTTTGAGGAGCAGGGGTAGTCACTCAAGATGGGCCTGTGTGAAAAGTTCACATGCCCTCAATATAATCTTAGTACCATAGGTTTACTACTGTAAGGCAGTGTCAGTATAATATTGTACAGAATTTGATAGGTTTCCTATTCCTTACTTATTTCCCGACTGACATCACAAGCAATAGGCCTATATTTAATTGAAATAATTTAAACATTTTGTTACTTTGCACTTAATTTAGACTTATGCGGCGTGTGATGTCATTATTATTATTATTATTATTATTATTATTATTATTATTATTATTATTATTATTATTATTATTATTATTATTATTATTCATAAATGGTCTAACTTTCGGCGGAATCGCCGGGGCCCTACGCGGTTGCGTATTCAGCGTATTCCAAGGGATGGGCCAGCCTCCACTGCCGTCGCCACAACACTTCACCGCCGTCGCCCCCACCGTCACCGCCGTCGCCACCAACCTCCACCGCCGTCGCCACCAACCTCCACCGCCGTCGCCACCAACCTCCACCGCCGTCGCCCCCACCGTCACCGCCGTCGCCACCAACCTCCACCGCCGTCGCCACCACCGTCACCGCCGTCGCCACCAACCTCCACCGCCGTCGCCCCCACCGTCACCGCCGTCGCCACCAACCTTCACCGCCGTCGCCCCCACCGTCACCGCCGTCGCCACCAACCTCCACCGCCGTCGCCACCCAACCTTCACCGCCGTCGCCCCCACCGTCACCGCCGTCGCCACCAACCTTCACCGCCGTCGCCACCACCGTCACCGCCGTCGCCACCAACCTCCACCGCCGTCGCCACCAACCTTCACCGCCGTCGCCCCCACCGTCACCGCCGTCGCCACCAACCTTCACCGCCGTCGCCCCCACCGTCACCGCCGTCGCCACCAACCTTCACCGCCGTCGCCCCCACCGTCACCGCCGTCGCCACCAACCTTCACCGCCGTCGCCCCCACCGTCACCGCCGTCGCCACCAACCTTCACCGCCGTCGCCCCCACCGTCGCCACCAACCTTCACCGCCGTCGCCCCCACCGTCACCGCTGTCGCCACCAACCTTCACCGCCGTCGCCCCCACCGTCACCGCCGTCGCCACCAACCTTCACCGCCGTCGCCCCCACCGTCACCGCCGTCGCCACCAACCTTCACCGCCGTCGCCCCCACCGTCACCGCCGTCGCCACCAACCTTCACCGCCGTCGCCCCCACCGTCACCGCCGTCGCCACCAACCTTCACCGCCGTCGCCCCCACCGTCGCCACCAACCTTCACCGCCGTCGCCCCCAAGCTGTCACCGCCGTCGCCACCAACCTTCACCGCCGTCGCCCCCAGACGTCACCGCCGTCAAACCTTCACCGCCGTCGCCCCCACCGTCACCGCCGTCGCCACCAACCTTCACCGCCGTCGCCCCCACCGTCACCGCCGTCGCCACCAACCTTCACCGCCGTCGCCCCCACCGTCGCCACCAACCTTCACCGCCGTCGCACTTCCACCGTCACCGCCGTCGCCACCAACCTTCACCGCCGTCGCCCCCACCAGTCACCGCCGTCGCCACCAACCTTCACCGCCGTCGCCCCCACCGTCACCGCCGTCGCCACCAACCTCCACCGCCGTCGCCACCACACCTTCACCTAACCTCCACTGCCGTCGCTGTGCTAATTCAGATGAGGTTGGATGTCCAGGGCACCCTATTTACCCTCCACTGTGACCTGAAACATTTTATTTGATTGTGCATAGAAGTCTCCTACTAGTGTTTTCGTTACTCTTACCTAGTGGCTCACTAGTGATATCCCAATGCATCTTCTTTCCCTCATAATATATCTCACCTAGTTTTGTCCTAATTGCTCCTCTTTTCCTCACTTAGTGTCTCACCTGGTGTTATTCCTAATTCTTCTCCTTATCTTTGAATCTACTAACTGCTGGATAAATAAAGCAAATAAATTCAAAACAGTTGAATAATTATTTGAAACTGAAATATATATAAAAATAAAACAATATAAAGCACACAGATTTTTATTATAAAACTGCTTAATAAAAGGTTAATAAATAATAATGTTAAGGTTAATAAGGTAGATAACAATGTTCAATAAATATCCGTATACAAATTGTAGCCATCTAAGCATAATTAGCCAAATACAAAATTTCAAAGACATGATTCAAACCTAGACTTAACTTTTGCAGTATAACTTGATGTAACTTTTGCATGTAGTGGTTTTTCAAAAGTTAATAACTGATTGATAAAAAAGCAGGGTGCAATTTGCTTTTGGCAGCTGTGAGAGGGACGACTTATGACATGACCAAATTGCATGCAGAAAATCTATCTTTCACTGAACAGAAATAAAATACACTGAGGAAATGTATCTTCATTGGAAGCTAAAAGGTCTGAAACTGGGAAAGTCCTATAAGCATGAACAAAATACATACAGAATATATAAATTCATTGGCAACAACCTGGGCGAGAACGAGGTAACGAGAAAATCTACTTTTGCCAAAAGTGACAACCGGTTAAAAGGTCCTGGTCAAATGCTAACTACTACTAATAATTCGTTGCTTGACAAAAACTAACAGACCAAACAATGACTTATCCCACACACACACACACACACACATAACAATGTTTACTCTGGGTCACTTCTCATGTCCATGCTTCTCTAATAACTAAGAACACTGGACACAGGTCCACAAGTCTGCACTTTTGTAATAGTAATTGTAAATTTATATAGTGCTAATTCAACTAATCAAATCAGAGGCACTCTGGACCCCTCAAAGTGAAACCAAATGCGTTAAAGAAATTAGGCAAAGAAAGGACAAGAAGCTCAAGTCACAGAATGCAGGGTACCCCGGTAGCTTATTCCAAAAAGCCAAACTATGCTGGGCCGCAGAAGTTCGGCTCAGTGGGACAACCAAATCACATTGCATAGCGTGTGATTTGGTTGTAGTCGACACCGCTTAAGTGCATAGCCTTAGGACTGCCTCAAACCCACTTAACCAACTTTAAGAGAAGTAAAACAGAGATAGAGCCTGCATACTGTAATGCCTTCAGTAACCATTCAGTTACAGTGAATCTATTTTCCAGGCATTTAAGCACCTCTGTTTGCTCCGTTAACATACGAGTCTTACAGATGCACCCAGCCATTTAAGTTTTTACAACTGAAACGAGTGTCAAGCAGCAACAGGAACAGTGAATGACAGACACTAAACAGAATGTTTGTGATATGGTTTACACACTCTGGAATGTTGACCGGTAACAATGTTACGTCACCTTGTTTGTTGTTCACAGGCGAACTGCCTAGCGGCCATAATGTTTTACGCTGCCTATGCACAATAAGCGACGTTGATATACACAGAGCAATGCATAACGGGCCTGTAGTCAGCTATGCACTAAACCGAATTATGCACATGTGATATGCACATACCCGGAGTAGTATTCAATCGAAACAAACAATATTAAAATGGGAACAGCCAGCTTCTATGCACATAAGCAAATTATGTACTTGTCCACTATCCACTTAAATGGCATACACAGCAAAGACCGAATTGTGGTTCTACTAGTTACCCCGTAAATATATTTGTTGCTTTTTACATCTGCTACACTTTCTGAGAATAATCCACAGAATCTGTGAGGATAACTTTTCTCAATAATTTCATACAATAACGACATGTGTGCAACAGTTAACTGCGATAAGTTAATACAGAACAGAAATTTCACAACATCTGCCTTTCTATAAAGGACAGCACCTGAAGTATTGATTGATGGTTTTTCACTGGCAGTGAGGTTTCTTAAATACTTTGGAGCCCCATTCCGAAGTAACGAAGGCTCTTCAGGTGAAAGTTGAGTACACAATACACAATCTTAGAAAATTTAACAACAATTTTCCTCCCAGATTAGTCCTAGACTGCATGGCCATTACACAATGGACTGCAAAGGGTCACAACCAAGTGCATAAAAATTTATTTCAGCAAATAATTGCTCATAATGATTCGCAAACTATTTTGCACAGACAACATAATCTTACACCAATCATGGTCCATATTCACCATCATCTGGCACAAATCAGGTTATAAAACTGAGCTTGGTTTCTACGGCAGCTTATGCAATAGCCAAACTCTGAATTTCTTCCAATGAAGAGTTCAGTTGTGCCAAACAACATAGAAAATACTTATTTACCCAGTTACTGAAGCTGCTCTAACACATCTAATTACAGAATAAATTTACTTTGCCAATGCTGGGAATTATTCTCTTTCAAAACAATGAAACAGAGAGATTAGAAAACTCCATAGAAATGGACACGTTAAGGCAACACAGGTCCACTGAAATCACGGTCGACTTTTAAAATCTCTGATGGAAGCAGAAGATGAACTGTACGATGTGAAACAGAATGTCTTCAGATGGAACCTGACTTGCACTTCCAGACGAAAATGCTACAACAGAATGGCACTAGAACAGTTTCATCAAGTAACAAAGATCATGATTTGTTTTATTTAGCTTTATATTGCATATTCCCATACAGATATTCACAACAACCTATCTAGCGGCAAAGGAAATACCAATGTGGAGGAGACAAAGAGACTAATTTTGCAACAGATACCCACACCACAGATGAAGCTGCTGCTGATGATGACGACAATGATGATGACGACAACGATGAAGCCATTAATAAGTAATAATACAATGATGATGAAGTTAATTATTAAATTCAGCTAAATAAAAAGTTCTACACAACTAGAAGCTCAATACAGCCAAAGAATATTTTTTCACCAATAGAAAAAATGAGCAATCCTGCCCAGTGCCGGATTAAGGCATAAGCCAAATAAGCCATGGCTTAGGGCCCCGCAAGGTTTTGGGGGCCCCAAATCCGGAGAAATTAAATGAAATTGTTGTATCAAATTCCTAATTTTGCATGATTTTAAATAATTTAGTGCCAGTAAGTTGTAGTTACTACTTACTTGATACTGACCCTAGTTGTGTGTACACTACAGGGGCCCCTAGCGACCGACGGCAGACGTCAAAGGCTCAAAGCGAAACTCTAATATTTCCCACTCTGTTTCGACCATATTGACACATTGTTGACACGGTGACCGGGCGCAAGGGGGTGAAAATTCTGAAATTACCTAAATTTAGTACAGCGGAACATACCGGTAATCATGGGCGTCCACAGGAATTTTTATAGGGGGGCAAAGAATTCTTTTTAGGGGGTCAAAGTTCTGAATTGTTGGGACAGGGACTAACGAGGGTGCCGAAAGAAACCTATCACGTCACCTTCAGTAGCCTACTCGCTCCCGCGAGTATGGTCTGGCGCGGATCCCAAAAGCCGCCAATGCTTTCAGCAACCGCTTTTGGAAGCATTTGACAATGATATGGAACCAGCTGTTAGCGTTCTGGGATCCGTTTTCAGCTATTTCTGAACGTTTATTTCAAACAAAAAACTGTTCAAAGTTTCAATGTTTTTTCGTATATTTTATATTTTTTAGGTTATCTTGACTAGTTTGGATAAAAATAAAACTGTCAAAAAATCAGAGCCATGTTAACAAAAGATCATAAGTAATTTCTTAAATATTTGAAAATCCGGGGGCGCAAATGCTCCCTGCCCCCTCTCCGGACGCCCATGTTTGGGGTTAGGGCCCCGGATGTCTTCTTGGCTTAGGGCCCCCGGAAGTCTTAATCCGGCCCTGATCCTGCCATGTCAAGCCAAAAGCTATCATGCAGTCACTTTTACTCCACCAAGTTACAACTAGCTTAGAAAATACAACAACAACAACAAAATTAGCAGTAAGCAAGTAACACCTACAATGACAATAAGCTCAAATATGTAAGTAGGCAACACACACAATGACAGT
Organism: Aporrectodea caliginosa; assembly: GCA_020284085.1. Classification (NCBI taxonomy): domain Eukaryota; kingdom Metazoa; phylum Annelida; class Clitellata; order Crassiclitellata; family Lumbricidae; genus Aporrectodea; species Aporrectodea caliginosa. Next base: position 1,657,764 of record JACEVL010000129.1, on the reverse strand, counting down.
CTGTCTGTCTGTCTGTCTGTCTGTCTGTCTGTCTCTCTCTCTATATATATATATATTATATATATGTATAAAATAAGTAATCAAAAGAGACCATGAACCACTGACCATGAATCTGATCCACCTGCGCTCATTAGATACCGATCGTCAAATGTGAAACGAACGTTGGTGACATGTGCAGAATGACCAACGTAAGCGTGGTACTCCATCTGACATTCCACATAAACAACAAAAAATACACTAAAATACTTCTGAATATTAAATTAAGCCAACAAACTGTCTGTGGTTTCAATAACAAATTTATAATGCGTGCAAAGTCACATAAAAATGTGAATCTGAGAAGCAGCCAGTCAGCAGCCAGATAGTAGTGCAGTCAGTTATCCAAATGACTGAAAGTTTGTGAGAAATAGTGAGTTTAAAGGCATTTCTAGAATGAAGAAAAGGAATTTGAGCTTTGAAGAAAGATTAGCAGGTGATTCTATTCACTGGGGCAGTCTTGATTGCCACACTGATGCTTGATTTGTCAAATAATAGCTTTTGTAATACAAAACTGTAAGCTGACGACTCGACAATCTTTCTTCAAGAGTTGTACGAGTTATAAAGTTTTTATCTGGCAAATGTAGGGGATTTACACTGCATAAAATCCAGTGTAATAAAAAATTGACTTACATCTTTCTGTGTACAAGGAAAGTCAAAGAGTTTGATGAGGCCAAAGTCATCTCCAGTTGCAATCGTGTTTCCTGAATGTGTGACATCCGCACAGTTGATGTGCTGTGTAGCAGTGTCCTTCGGCCAAATACCAACCACTTTGCTGCCGCTTACGCTAGAAAACAAACACCATGTGACATAGATCAGCATGCCATTCCAAGTTTCCCTTACACCTTCTCATACAAACTAAAGTAAACATCTATGGAGTTGAACTGTTAAACTTTACTCACTGTAAGAAATATTTCAGATCTGTTTCAGATCAGCAATGTTGGTAGTGCTTCTGAGATTCATAAACGCTGCTGTATAACTGTACATATTTTAAAACTATTCGTAATCGTAATCGTAATCTCCAAACTTCTAAAGTGCCACTCGAAAGCCACCGCAGGGCACCAGCTTATTCACGACACATATGCTCATGTGTTCACCAGTACTTACAACTCTAGGATGAAGTGAACTTCTTTAAAGTTCATTATTCAAGTACTTCTATGGCCAAGGTGTTTTGAACCCTCTGAGATGTTAGTTTTTTAAATGCCAAGTAAGAAGCAAAATACAAGAGTCAATATAGCTAAAGACCAGGGCATTTGCCAGACAAACCAAGGCAGAAATAGGAATATGATGGTGCCCAATCCCACAGATAACACGAATGTTATTGTGGACTGACCTAAATATTGAGTTAATGTGTTGCTTAAGGATAGGTTAGAATATATAGCAAGGTTAATAGAATGGTTAGAATTACATACAAATCAAAATTGCAAGCTGTAACAGCTGTGCTGTATGACGAATTTCCAGTGTAGAAAGAAATTAATAATTTAAATTTGTTCAGTTGCTGTAAAGTACCCAAAAGTAATAACTCCATGTTGTATAGAATTAAGAACAGTTCATTTTCAACCATACAAGACTGCACTCCCTAAAACACCTCAGTTAATTGAGAGAGCTAGAGGATAAGGATTTCTCCAAACAGATAGAGCTGAGTATCATCAGCATAGAAGATTATGCTGGAAACTGCTCTACCTGAACTTAATGGAGTGGTGAGCAGATACAAAAGCAAGGAACGAAGAACAGAACCCTTAGGGACATCACACCTGAGCTAAGATTGATCCTTCAATCATGACAGGTTGAGTGTGGGTAGCAAGAGGAGATTAGAACTCATTGAGGGCAAGGTCTGATACTCTAAACTAGTGTTCATGGCGATGAAGCGAGATATATTTCAACATGTCAGACGTAGAGCTGTATGTATATTTAAACTGTTAGGAAAACAAAACGTACAAGGCTTTTAGTTAAACTGAAGCTTTACATTTGAACTCTTATATGTTTGCATTTCCATGCGTAAGTATGCAAAATATTTCTAATACAACTGCATTTACAATACAACTGTATTTTGTTATTGTCCTCCTTCCAAAGTTCAGAAGTCCACACGACCATACAACAGAACATCAATGGCGCTGATCAATTGTGAGTGAAGGACTTGCTCAAGGTTCCTACACAGTAATTAACCGCCTGAGTGGAGGCTCAAACCCATAACGTCAGTGTTACAGGACGAGCGCTCTAGCCACCATGTTGTGTGGCATCAAAGAATGTTAGCATAGTGCATTTAGTTCACGTACCACGACCATGAAGAATGCACGAGTTTCTCTGCAAAATCTTTGTTCTGCACTTCATTTCCTTTTGGCACTTCAATCACCTGGCTAACAAAGGCACCTGTACCCACCTGCACAAATACAAGCAAAACAGACATAACAATATCGTCATGTTACTGCTAAAACTTTATTAATATTATTATTAATAAGATATTTATATAGTGCTAACTTAAGAATGCAACTCAACAGGTAAACCATGCCTCGTCCTTAGGTGTGTCTTACAAAGTTCCTTTACATGGTTATTATTACTATTACTATTACTATTATTATTATTATTATTACTATTATTATTACTATTATTATTATCATTATTAAGTTGTTACTTGTACATTTTAACTTCTGCAAACAGAATTTGTAAAAGAAATTGAAAAATTCTGCAACTCTTAATTCAATGTAAAGATAAATTTATAAAATAAGTCAGGTTAGTTATCTGTGCATTAACTTAACTTTATACGTGTTAACTTGTGGATAAAAAGAATTAAATATACGTTGTAGAATAAACAGTCTGAATAACAGTCTGAATTCTTTGTCACCCTATATATTGATTCTAGGTCTGCCATATGTAATAACTCAATTACTTTATATTAAACTGGCATTGTTGTCAGGTTTTGGATCAATAAATAAAGATGAATGAATAATGGTCGAAAAGACTAAATTTTTCTGTTGAATCAGACGTACTGTTACATGTCTTCCATCCTGAGAGAAATCGATGGACATGACAAAACCCTGCAGTCCATTGCAGTATCCGATGCGCTTCAGAGCAGCTGGTCCCTTTGCCAAATCGTAGAAGTCAATGGCACACTCCTCCGATCCAGCTGCCAAGATCTGACTGTTAGGGCTAAACCTTTAATCAACAGAAAAACAACAGTGACTACAGATATCAGAAGGAGGAGGAACACTTCCTTAAGCTAGCCATGGGAGGTAGTCATTGGTATGAAGCGTAAGTGACTTCACTTTCTTAGCCTCGGCTAATGGTGTGTGGTCAGTCCTCTCCTTTACCGTATCATCTTCCCACACCCAAACAGTGTGCAGTCAGTTTACACTTTATAGCCGAGTAGGCTAGGGGATGCATGCGAAGCACAAATTTCAAAACACATAACTCCCTGACCCTGGCGGGGATTTGAACCCATGACCTCTCAGGTGACAGTCCAGCACATCAACTGCTAGACCAGTGCTTCCCAAAGTGGTGGTCCGCGGACCGGTGCAGGTTCGCGAGTCCTCAGTTGCCGGTCCGCAAAGTGAGTCAAGAAACTGGTCAAATTGTCTCAGAATTTTCTTTGGCCCCGGTAACAATCAGACCATCGCTGAGTGTAGTAAACATCGAGAAAACCGGTCCATGATGAGCCTTTTCAATGACTCGACTCAGGGTTGTGTCTTTCCAGAGAAACACATCACCACTCATGGCACCAGTGAAAGTAACATTATCCTGGAAATTTAAAGCGTATTATTAGTGTCAGAAATCACAGGTATGAAATGGTAAGGTAAGCTTAAATTTAATCTAAAGTGCACACAAGAGTGACACGTTAGCAGCACAATACTAATAGATGGACAGACAGACAGACAGGCAAATGACTATATTACATCTTCAAAAGTCATAACAAAAGGACTTATTAGGGTAGCATTTAAAGGGCAGAAGAGTCAGATAATTGGCTAAATATGCATTTAAATGAATTTTTGAGGAATTTAAGTGATCGAAAACGAAACAGAGAAATAATGAATAAATTTGGCACCGGTCCTCCTGCAGTGGAAAATTCCTGCCGGTTCGTGATACTTAAAGTTAATTCCTGCCGGTCCGTGACACAGAAAAGTTTGGGAAGCACTGTGCTAGACAATCAGTCATGTATTCTCTATTTAGTCAGCGCCCTAAGGAGCTAAGTCGTGGGAACATTGTAGTCACAATCGCAAACTTATGCAGCGGCGACTGGATGTTCTGCCAGCACGATCCCGATACGATGTGCATTTGAAAAAATCCATTCCAAAAATGTGCTAAACAAACACACAGATAAGTAAACAGTTCGTAGCTATAACATAGATACCTGACAAAGGATATGACGCTTCCACGATCTCTGTGCTTGCCAGAAACTTTGAACGTTGAGAAAGTGATCAGTTGAAAGCCACCGTTCTTCATCCCGACAGCAATCAATTCACCATTTGGACTGATATCGACGGACCGTGCGGCCTCTCCTCCCATCTTTATCTTACTTACCATTTTCTAATAGAAATCATAAAAAATCGCATGTGTAAGAAATCCAGCAGTTTCAACACTTACGGTAGGTGCATAGTTTGAATAAACAACGCAATAATACTAAAGTTTAGGAACTGACATTTTAACTACTGTGCAAATTTACAGGAGGGTGTATTGTCAGTGGATGTTGCTATGAAATTACAGACGTTGTACTGCATTGTATATGGCACTGGTGGTCTATTTGGTTAGTGCACTGGATCTGTTATTGAAAGACTTCTCTGGGCATCTTCCCTGTAGCAACCATGGGCAAGTTGTTTGCACACACATAACTTTTTCGCCAAGCACTGTAATCTGGTACACAAGCCACAAAGGAAACAGTTAAGACCTCTGATGTACTGGTCCTGAGTCCACAACCATTGGATTTATCCATTGCCAGATCAAACTGCCTGCTCACTACGAAATGGGTCTTTACTTTATAGCCAGTGGATGTTGCTTTAAAATTACACCACCAAATAACAGTATACTGCCTGAGAATTTTCACATTTAGACCAATCCCAAATGACTAAAAAGATGACACCTGCTGACATTTCTTCCCAATCTTCATGAATTTAATGAAATTACACAATGTTTTTACTATTTTAAACATAAAACAACGTATCCACTGAATCTACAAAGCTGTAGGAGCAGAGGCAAATAATTGAGTTTTCTTATCCACACACAACAGGATCTAACCCGCTCAAATCATTGAAAATTAGTAGGGTCGAAGCCATATGGTGTCTATACAAAAAATGTACATTTATATAACTACAAACAAAACATTTCTGTATGGAAATTCAAGTACTTTGACAAATGCTCCTTCATCAACATACACCAATGCTAGATGAACGAATAACAGAATAGAAACCTTGGCTGTGATGTCCCATAATCGAACAGTTCCATCATCACTGGCAGAAACAAATTTCTCCATTGAGGGATGAGCAGCCAATCCCCACAGCTCCCCACTTCCATGACCAAAAGAAACAATCTTCGAATCGCCAGATTTTTCATTGATTTCTACAAACTCACACTGTTTTGTTCCAACCAAAATCTTGCCCTAAAACCATTTAAAGAAAAATGTTTGCTACGTTTGGTACAATTGCAGACTACTTTTCTACTTAGATCCCGAACATCTGATTGTAAGCACTATCTGTCTATTGGATTCCCTGCCTCACACAAAACTGCAAACATTAAGGCTGCTCTGAAAAAGGCTCTAAGGTGGCAAATACAAGGGAAGAATTACACTGCAGAAGAGCTGATTGCTCGAGGAGACAGGAAGCTCTTCCAGAAACTGTAGTTCCTCAGACAAACTGTTTAAAAGTAGTTTGTTAATCGATATATCTTTAGTAACTTTTAGCTGTGCAAAGTGTGCATGCATGTCTATATAATCTGTTCCAGTTACAATCTGTGTCAAATATGTATGTAATCGTTGAATACAATTAATGCATGTGTGTTTGTCAATTGGAAATAAAGGCTACTTATTTGATTGTCCCAATGCAAATACCTGATTTATAGGCTATATACGTAAGTAAGTAAGTATATCCCTTAATTTATCAATTGCTAACTGCACTTTTTGGTTTACATACTATGATGGCCTATAGTCTCTAATGAACCATTCTAATTTCTATTGTTTTTCAAGCTGTACTGTCTTCAGTGTTTGGATCATGATCTATAACACAGAGTTGAACAGAATCTCTTTTTATCAGCAATTGTCACCACATCTACCATAGAGTACAGCTGACCATGATCTATTCGGAGATTAGAACGGTCAAAGTAGTAGAACAAATCTAAAATAACATCTCGAAACACAATTATACATGTTCCGTGCCTACAATCAGAGTCTGAAAGGTCTCAACATTTAATTTTTGCTCTTCCATACGTGTTTCGTGTGGCGATGCTTTCAACACGTCTATCAAACAAATGATAGCATGGCATGCATGTCATATGTAGTAATTCGTAACTAGTAATTTTACAACTTCTATTGTGCCAGTGTCTAATGCACATGGCATAAACGATGGCGAACCAAAACCAAATCATAATCAGGTCAATATCCAGATCAGTTTATACGATGCCTTATTAACTCTGGTGCCATAATCCCCAAAGCAGAACTCTTGGTGCAAAAGACATTGTATGACCCAAGATGGACTAGTTCTGTAATTACAACAGCATTGGAAATTGAAAGCGCACTTGCCTTGACCCTGGTTACGGATTTGACGATGTCCACTTCCTGTCCGGTGTTCAGCTGAAAGGCTCGACTTCTCTTCATCTCCTGATCCCAGAGTTTGACCGGACCATCATGACCTCTACAGAAGAAGACGCTGATCAGATCAGGCCCTACTATAGCATAACACAACACTTAATCTCATCTAATAATTTCCATACTTCCTTATTTCACTTCATATATATTTTTTCATTTTTAAAGCATATTTATATAGTGGCAATATATAAAGGCAAGCAAACTTCGATGGTGATAAAAGTATGTGCAACAGGAACTTGTACATAAGTATGTATGTACTGTATAGCATCTTCAAAGAACCTATCACACCCATTCCTTACACTAGTCAAAATGCCATTCCCCAGGACCAACTGCCATGCCTTTGCCATCGTGGGCTCTTCTATGTGGATGTGGAATCAATCCGTAGTATGATTTCAGTCGGGTCTCACCCTCATCCCTTCTTGGTTGAAGACTTTCTTACTTCCTAGGGGCTGTCATGCTGAGAGCACCTCTGAATAGCTAGTACTGGAAATAAAACCTAAGAAATTGAATAGGAATATACCAAAATACTTCATAACGAGTAAAGATGTTAAGAAGATAATAAATTACGGCTTTTCTTTGGCTCCGGTAACAATCAGACCATCGCTGAGTGTAGTAAACATCGAGAAAACTGGTCCATGATGAGCCTTTTCAATGACTCGACTCAGGGTTGTGTCTTTCCAGAGAAAAACATCACCACTCATGGCACCAGTGAAGGTAACATTATCCTGGAAATTTAACGCACATTCTTAGTGTCAGAAATCAGAGGTATGAAATTAGCTGGACATACAGACAGACAGACAGCCTTGTACATAGTTCCGATGAAGAGCAGTGATCTTAAAAATATGTATTTTAACAAAAGATATAGCATTAAACTACAGTACATTATACTACAGTACACACCTACAAAACACTACAATACCATACTGACAATACAAAACCCCAAAATCTTTTTCGTTTACAGACAGGCAGGCAGACAGACAGACATACTACTAGCTTGGATAGATTGGTTTGAATGGATGGATGGATGGACGAATGGATGGATACACTGATGGATTGATAGATTGATGGATGGATGGATGGACCAATAAATATATAGACAGAAAGGCACAGACAGAAAGATTCAAAGAGAGATACATAGAGATGTGACAATGACACATCACTTGAAAAAGTAAACGTATTTAAAATTATTTATACAAGATTTATTGCCAGAAACCAACTTACAGCACCAAAGGCTATTGACAGGAACGTCAACATTTTCTGCTGAAGGTCATTCTGTGCAGTCAATATGGCTTTCTTGCCAACCAGCGTGTTGCCCGTCAATGTCCAGAACTTCACGTGTTTTACGCCAACGGTGACGAATGTGCTGTCCGAGTCCGGTCGGAACTCCGCGTGAAATATACGCTGCGTGTGACCAGCACTTGACGCAACCACTGACCCTGGAAAGACAAAGGGAAATCTCAGAAAGTAAAGAGGAAATGGGAGATTTAACAACACCAATCGCAAGACATGTATGCAGTCTTTCAGTAGTGTGCTTAATCTGTGGTCTTATAGTTGTGGGTACAAACCAGCTGAGCAGGCCCTACGTAATGACCCTCGGCAGGAATGTTAAGCTCTTTGTTAAATTTGTTAGAAGTATTAAAATTAGGATCTAAAATTGGATACTCAGGTTATTAAAATACTAAAAAATATGACTATTAAGAAATTCTTAATATTTACATGGACCAGACAACATGCTGTAATATACCAAAATATGACAGAGAGATGTGGTAGCAGGAAGATGGTTGAATGGTAACATCCTGGCACAAAGATGAGAAGGACGTGGGTTCAATACCCGCTAGAACCATAAGGTTGACTCAGTTTTCCACTCTCTAGAGGGGGCACTGTAAAATTAGCAGTAGAACAGATGGGTGCCTTGCAGGCTGACATACAGTTAAATTCGACTCCTATTAAACTTTTTATCATCTGTTACTACTATATCATGTAATCTTACCGCATACTTGTCAATTTAAATTAATAAACGAATATTATTATTATAATTCCATTAATGATACAAGTCTCTAACCTTCTTGCCAATTCCAAACAGCCAGCGAATGAGCCGCATCCAACCCAACAGACAACAACAGTTTGCCGCTGCATGAAAAGTCGAGAGCGCAGATGCCTGTAGTGTGGAAGCCTTGCATTATGGAAAGAGTCTTCTTCGATCCGGCATTCCAAACTTTTATGAACGGCTTTTCCCCGATCTGTCCAGTAGCCACAATGCTCTTAAACTTTGGATGTTCGTTAACGGCGATTGAAATGATGTCATCATTATGTTCCAAGTAAAAGCTCTGATTTCCTGAATTTTAAACAATCAAAATAACATCATATAATACAAGGCCGTAGCCAGGATTTTGTTTCGGGGGGTGTTTACTCGTTCATAGTCAACCGTCTATATGGGTTTTGGAGAAGCATTGTTAGCTCTCAAAGCACTGTAGAGCTGCATCATCTAAGTTCACATGAGTGCTCTTCGTTCTTACACCGTATATGTTAGTGAATGCAATATTTATATTATACATTATTTAATTTCGGGGGTGTTTAAACACCCAAAACACCCCCCTAAATACGGCCTTGATATAATATATAAAAAAACTCGCTACAACTGAGATTAGTCTCAATTTGAACAGTACTATTACAAAAACTTTTATTTATTCGTAACTCTGTTTGAATAGCGCTATTACTGTAGCACAACCAATTACAAGAGACTACTAAACTGCTATAAAACACCATTCAAACTATCATCAATGTGTTATTTTATTATAATATAAAACTTAATATTATGTATGCTAATATAATTAGAAATATATATTAAATATTATTTCCTGTATACATATTACGAAAAAGAAGAGTGACGTTGATTCTTCAATCTATGTCACTTGACAAAAACTGTTTATATTCAGTTTCATGCACACATTGTGACACATTTTAAAAAGCAGTGTTATAAATGAAACAATGTAAAAATTAACAAAATAATTAAAAACATAATTGACATAAATATTAGCATAATAACAACAAAGCATTGGCTAAAGTGCCATACAAGAGCTGCAGAGTAGCACTAAAATACTGACTATTCAGCATTATCCATTTTATAATGGCTTGGTTTACCGTTCATAATCGTAAACTCCAGACTTTTAAAGCACCGCTCGAAAGCCAAGTGCAGGGCACCAGCTTATTCATGAGCGCTGCATTCAGTCAGAGAGTTGTCCAAAGGGTAGTTAGAAGGAGGTCCAAGTCCCGAGTTCCACAGCTAGAAGGTCAGAGTAGCTGTAAAGGTGGGTGTCGCATAGGTCAATAGTTGGAAGGTGGAGGATCAGATGAGTCGGGGTAGGAATTCTTGAAGAGGAAAGACTTGAGGTTTGAGTGGAAAGTCCGAGGGTGATGGATAGAGGAGCCTGAGGTATAAGCAATATCCACCATATGACTTCGTGCTAACAATCTCAAACTGTATATCTCATTATATAACTAGCTGACTGCATCATAATAATTATGCAACCAGCTGCATCCTCACTCTGACCTTATGACTGCACTACAGTACTTGCCAGTTGCCAGATTGATAACCACTCCGGCTCCAGCTGTGTTGTACACGACATCACTGCCATCATTGAGATAGTGAAGGTTGTTGCGGCAGTCAAATCCTCTAAATCCTAAGATAAGCTCCAGCTCCAAATCCTAAAACACAAACAGAACAAATCTTATGGCAAACGATTACAAAGCCACACTTTTATCAGATTTTATCAACAATAGAATATGGTATTGATAAAAAATCTGAGAAGCAAATGGCCTATTTCAGTGGACTTGCTTTCTGCATATCAAACCAACTGCATCTTGATATTGTTGAGCTCATGTTTTGTGCATTAGACACCGAAGTTGTTAATTACGATTACAAACCTAAGGCTTACTTGAGGCATTGAGTTGTGTCAACATTACAAAACTGGATTTAATTTCTGTATCTGCGGCTATTCATCGCCAACAAAATCTACAAGGACTAACTGACTATGAGCACACCTTTTATCTTATGTTTTGTACAAGCAGTGACACATATTAATACCAGCTCCAAGAGACACTGTAAAGGTGTAATAGGCTAATGGCTTACAATAAATTAAAGAACTGAAAGAAAAAGATCATCCTTCAAAGTTCATACGTCCCGTCATCATTCATCTCGACTGATCCTAACATCACAATACACCTCGACTTTGGAACGCTCTTCCTTCTGAATTTCGCAACTGTCAGTTCCTCCACCAATTTCGCCATATCACCCACCATCATCTGCCACAGGCTCCTCTATCTACAGTATCTCCCCTTTCCACTCACAATTAAAGTCTCACCTCTTCAAGAATTCTCACTCTGACCCATCTGATCATCCGCCTTCTAATCTTTCTCGAAACCCACCTTTGCAGCTCCTCTGCCTCTCTGGTCTCTCTGGCAACCAGACATGTACCGCCATTCTGGTGCCTGCACTTAACTTTTAAGTGGCACTTTAGAAAGTTAATAATAAGAACAATTTCTATGGCGCCATAACACAGCCATGATATTACAAGGGCGACTACATAAAACTTGGCGTCTAATTTCTGTGACCGATGCCAAAGAGTGGCAACGAAGAGAGGCAGATACAATGAATGATGAGATCTGGAACGAGAATCTGTTACACTCACCGCAACTTTAGGCAGACAATTCTTCTTATTAGTTCCATCCCCAGAAGCAATCTCTATCATGCGCTTAAATCCTCTGCTGAAAGCTTCCCTAAAAAATAAAATATTTAGACTTTAAAGCCAAAGAATATAAATGCAGGAGAAATAGAAAATAATCAATTTTTAAAGAGATTTTCACCTTGTTATACATCAGAATTCAGTATTGGCAAAGCTTACTAAAATAACAGCATTTAATCAAATTCTATCTGCTATGACCAGGTATATGTTAAACCTCACCTCAACATTTCTATCAAAATGCATTTTAAATAGTGATTACTGCTACCAATCAAAATTAATAGCTTATTTGACTATGATTTAATTTGAAGCAACCATCTAATAATTCCTTGTGATAACAGTGCAATAGAAATCATTGGATTAGATTAGATCATAGGTCATTGGATTATATTAGATCAGATGGCCAATTGTGGCACAGCTAAAAATGGAGTAGATGAGGAAACATATTTCACGCAGCCTAAGGTGAAACTGGATCGGACAAGAACAGAATTAAAATTAGATTGGTCTTGGTTGATCGATCACTGAACTGTTTCTTAGGATCTTTCCTCTCCTCGTCAAGCATTGGCATAACTCCTGTCTTTGCTCGAATTGGATCTGCATTGAACTTAGACGTGTAGTCCACTGTCTTTTCCTCTGCTACGTCACTGTCATAACCTGAACAGCAACAGGCAAAACATCAAGAATGAGAAACCACATCCTGACCTTTATAGTACAAATTTTCACTTAGATTGCTACCTGATTGATAGACAAAGATTTGAAAACTTTTAAAATATACTATGCCTACTTAAAACCAAACACATATACTCTTAATATCAGGACCTGTAAACTGTTATTTAAATCAATTCAATTCAGTCAGTCTGTCAGTCCATCTGACTGATTGTCGATTTGCTTGTCATCTAACTGTCAATCTACTGCCAATGTGTCTGTCATCTAACCATCCACCTGACTGTCAGTCCGTCCATCCAACCACCCATCGGATCAGCAGTCCATCCATCTGACCGTCGTGTCAGACCATCCGTCTGTCAGTCTGTTCGTTCGACCGTCCATCAGCCTGACTCTCAGTCCATCCATCCGTTCGGCCATCCATCCAAACCCTCAGTCTATCACGTTAACCAATATGGCATGTCAAGTTAATAGCTAAGGGGACACACCATCGCGCGTTAAGTGGAACAGTGCGTTATCCGGGAGCACATTGACGAGTCTACACTGTATACATGTAATATACATTATCACTTTAACGAAGCGCTGCATTTGTTTCAGTGCATATTTTAACTGTATAACTACTGGGACAAATATCCCAGTAATTTTAGCATTTGTCCCAGTAGTTTTGGTAATTTGTCCCTGGTAATACTCTACTTTCAATGTTAGTTTCCAATAACATTGAAAGTAGAGTAGCAGACTTTGTCCCAGTAGTCCAAATCCGTTAAAATATGAACTGATTGGTTTCCCAGTCACTTTTAGTACACGCTCGTCATTAAAGTGTTAAAGAAAAACAAAAGAGACCTTCTTCTTCACTGTCTGTATCAGAATCTGCGCTGTCTCCAGTAACGCCTTTTCCTTTGCCGTGCGCCCAAACCATAAGCGCTGTGTCTCCGCCTCCCACAGAAGCTAAGATGACGTCCTCTGCAGACCAACGGACGTTTGTTACATGCGCACTGTGACCGGAATACTGCTTAAACTTGGCATGCTTTCCCTACAATGCACAACATCTCAGCTTCAACAAAACTATTGTATAAACTTTTATTAATTAGTAACTCAGCTTTGTCTCAGTGTGAACAGCACTATTGTATAAACTTTTATTAATTAGTAACTCCATTTGAACTATAAATGTAGCACAACCAATTACAAGAGACTACTAAAGCTATAAAACACCATTCAAACTATCATCAATGTGTTATTTTATTTATCGAGCAAATTCTGTATTTAGAAAAACACCATTTGCTGAAATCAAAAGTTATTTTAAAATCGAGCAAACAAGTGCAGAGAAGATAACAAATATTGTTGCTTTTATTGTTGTTATTCGCTTTCCTGTGCCTATCTACTGGTATGCATATTCTAATTTAAAAATGCACGTCTTCAGACCTTCACAGGATACTGGAAGAGTTTAACATATCCAAAGTCGTCACCAGTGGCCAGAAACTTCTTGCTATTCGAAAGACAAGCTGCATTGACATCAGTGACGTCACTCGCAGGCGGCCAGATCCCCTCACAGGTTGGTCCAAGGACACTCGTCCAGGATGACCAGGCGATCTTCTCCAGATCAGCTGTACTGATGTTGTGACGCGATCCACGAGGTGCTTCGTAAAACAACAGATCTCGAGCTCCACTGTTGACCATCAGCAGTTTGCCTGGCAGAAAAAATGAATATCGTCATCAACACCTTGATATTTTTGTTTGTCGTTTAGAGAAAGTAATTAAGGACTATCAGACAAAAGACGCAATCTAACAGTATAGGCCTAAGTTTAACTTGTCTTTAGTCTATAGGATTAGCTTTGGTCTGACAAATCCATGCAATCTTGCAAACCCAGGAACATGCCCAACAATGTTAACTGCCGACCACAAAACCCGTTCCAGGCATCCTTTCTGTCCCATCTGGTAGACCAATATTAAGCAAGATGCAGTAGTCAATTTGGGAGATAACAAAGGAATGGAAAGGGTTGCAGTGGCATTAGGGGTGAGAGAGCATGAGACATGGAAACATGGATCATAACATTGTGAATTACAAAAAGTGGCCAGGCACATGGGTCCCAAATCCATGCAATCTTGCATGGACCCGAGCGCAGGTTCCAAGCGTTAGCAGCTAAATGGTTATATGTTTGCTGGTTTGTGTTTAGATATTGAAACATTGCGTTTGAAACAGTTTTCCTGACCATGTGAAGAATGCGCCACCTCTGGCCAGCTCAAGACCAATCTTTTTAAACAATCATATGACTATCATGGACCTTTTGAACTCGTCTGCAGCGTCCTTGCCTTCGGCCTCAGCTGAGCTATGACGCTGTACAAATCATCTTATTATTATCATCATTTGAATAACTTCTCAAAGGCATCAAAGCACTGCTAACAGACCTAAGTGATGTAAATAAGCTGGTTCCCAGTGCTTAGCTTTTAAGTGGCACTTTAGAAATTTTGGAGTTTACGATTAAAATTATGAAATGCAATCTAAAAACTGAAAATGTTTCTGTACCGTCTCTGCTGGCATAGTTCAGATCCTCAGTAAAAGGTAGTCCCAAGGAGATTGTCCATCACAAAAAAGTCTATTTCTATCTGGCCATTTGTATATATGTACATAGCTATTTATATAGCACCTCACAAGAACCTCACAAAGGTGATAAATGTAGCAACTTTCAAGAGCATGACAAAGCCACTAGAAGCATGGCGTTAACAAATCCTTGCACCTTTTGAATCCCAGTCAATGTGCGTGATGTAGCTTGATGCCCCACTGCAGATGCCAACCCTCTTACTCGTCAGAACATTGTAGATATCAACAAAATTGTCATGCGATGCCACAGCTAAATATCTTCCTGAATCTAAAATGACAACAATAATGAAACCAACAAATTATCACTATTATTATTAAAGATTATTATTACACTTATTGTTATTATTATTATTATTATTATTATTATTATTATAGTTATTATTCAGTTTATTGATAATAAAAAAGCAAACAGTAAACCAACATGAATGGATAGAGTGCAAACACATTAAGGTAGGAAACTTCATGTCACATACACAGTGGCTCACTGACTGAGTAGTGTCAAGTTTAATTATATACCTGTGAGTAAGCTGTCCATAGCCACATTTAAATGGAAGTCAACGTCATTCCCTCTCTTAGCCAGCATTGCCATACACACTTGGCAGAATTCATATGGGCCCTCTAAGGATCCCATAGGGTCCCACATGAGAGTTTGGGTTACCAAAGGGCATCCTGGCAGTGCCATGCAATGCTGACATCTTGTAATGAGAGCAACAGCTTCAAAATGGTAGTAGAAATACCAGTTAACACTGCAGAAAAGCACAACACTACCTCAGCCACAATGAGGCTCTTTAAAGTGCTTAAAAATTCTACACTTGAATTAATTCCAAGAATTTTCCTAACAACACCACCACAAAGCCGTTCCTACAATATTAAAAGTTTAAATGCACTTAGGCGATCTACAGACTTCTTTGACTTTTATCAGCAACATGTAAAGACCTGCCTGGAGAGAAACGGATATCTGAAATGGCTTCCTTCCTGTGGTGAAACTGAACCATATCTTCTAATGTTACAGCATTCACAACGAGAAAGCTTCCTGAACACAATAACAAAATCAGATAAAAGCCAAAGTATCAGTGACAAAGAGGGAAGTTGCAGAAAACTCTAGCAACCAATTGAAAACAGTTATGTCAACATCCGTCCGCACAGTACTTAGCTTTTTTGCAATGACAATAATCCTCATAAATTTTATTTCTGTTTTGGTATATTCTATATATGACACATGTATGGTTGGAAGTTGGCTCAAGTGAAAGCAGGCTCAGCAACTGGGTGCGTCGTAGGCTTCAGTTCATCTGATATAGCATCTTAGCATGATTTTTAAAACATCGAACACTAAAGCATGCAGTAGACTTTACTAATCACCAAGGACAATGGAGATAATTTATTTGTAGCCATCACCACCAAATGGCTGGCATCAGGAACTGATGATGATATTCTGTCATATGCATTGATCTTTCTTTGTCAGATACCTGATTGCTAATGCATCACAAGCGAGATAGCCCTTAGAGACCATCCTAGCAACATAAGCAACACTCACACACTGATGAACTCGTTCTTCTTCTAAGACTTGCCATTATCAGTTAGTTTCTAAGGTAGTATATAAAAATGCTCAGCTACTAGCATACCAAGGAAGCTAGATGGCAGGAGGTGGCATGGTTGGTTCAGCTTGAAGCCAAAGCTTGACATAATAGTACGAACAAAACAAAAACATCTAACTTCATATCTGTTCCGCTATTGCCATAGCTTGTGTCAATGATGTAATTGTGATGTCATAGTGAGGCGGCCACAGTCATTGCATTGCTACACAGCGTACAGTACATGGATTATTTTGTTTCAGTTGATTGTAACTATGTCTGATGCATCATTGCCGAATCACTCTCTGACCAACTAACTCCCTTAATACATACATATAAGCCAGAAATAAATTTCCAGTTATTTATGCAATCTCATTTTTTTTTAAATTCATCCTCCCTTACCATCTTTGAGTCCGACAGCCAGAGCCTTTCCATCTGGAGAGAAGCAGACAGAGTTTCCTGGTTTCTTCAGTATTTTGCAGCCGGTCATCCGCTGATGGTCACCAAGGTCCCAGACACGCAGGGTCTTGTCGTCACTCACCGTGGCACAGCAGAGCTTAGTGGGGTGCATGGCCAGTCCCCATAGCTCACCCTCTTTGTGTCCCTGACAAGAAAACATTTCAGCTCAAAATAAGAACTGTGGTAGTAAAATAGAATTATAGAAATATTTAGCAGTATCAATGATGTAGCTAGTGTTTGTTGACGAAAAATCAAGCTTTGATGCATTTTCTCACATTTTATTCTGCACATGTTTTGCAGCCAAATCAGTTGATTCGTTTTGAGTCGTATCATATTCTATCTAATTGTAGATTTTGCTCAAAAATATCTGACATTTTGGATTTTAATGCTGATGATAAATAAAGTTTGCAAGTTGAAATTATTCTTCGTTTCTGCTGCACATTTTGTATGAACATTTTGAAAGTATTTTCTTCCATCTCGTAACAAATTATTTATCGCTACAACCAAATACAACCTTATATATTGCAAATCATACGTACAGAATCATGACGCTAGGTGATAAACGAACCTGTCATCTGCCACTTTCTTCTAGTATAAAATGAATGCACAAAACTCAACTTTTTGTGGTACACTTGTCATAAATGAAGTAATAAAAGATATAGCAAAATAAGGGTGGGGTGTTCATGGAGGCGTTGGTGACAGTGATAGTCACGATGATGTAAGGTTGTGGTGATCAATGCAATGATGATTACAGTGAAATGATAATGAAGATAATGAAGACAGTGACTGGAAAGCAAAATCAAAGATACAACTAAAACAAAGAGAAACAATAAAATGAGATTTTTTAAATTCTAATCATAAAATGCTTATAATAATCTTTAATTTAACCAGCAATTTATCTAGCTCCATTCTTCATTCTGAACTAGATGACTCCTACCTGAGTGAGAACCTTCATAACACCTTCTTTAGAAACTTCTACAATTTCAGAGTTTATTGTTCCAACGAGGATGTGTCCATGGCCAAGGACAACAGCACGTATGGCTGGCTTATCCGACGTAAGAATTCCCTTAGACTCGGATGTTAGAGATTTCGCTGTTATTGTGTAAGACTTCAGACAACGTTCAAATTGATCGTCCCACAACGACACAACACCATCCTTCCCTCCAGTCACAAAACCCTTAAGAAAATAACAGAAATAACAGAAATATGAATAATTGTTATTGCAATTGTAATTGATAACTTCTATTGCACCAGTTTCCAATGCACAAGTTAATTATCAACCAGTGCCACACTAAAACCAAGCCATAATCAGGTCAATATCCAGAAGATCAGTCCATAAGAAAATCACCCAGAAATAAAATTGAAGATCACCTTCAACAATAGAATCAACTAAAGTTTAGAGTCCATCAAACTTCCATACAGACAACCAACTTCCATAAGGGCAACCATGGGCGCATTTAGGGGTGGTTTTACGGGTTCAAACCCCCCTAAATAAATGCATTACTGTTATTAAACACTAAACATGTAGAAAAATAGGACCATTTCCAATGGAAACCCCCGAAAACTTACAACCCCTCTGAATTTTTTTCCTGGCTGTGCCCCTGTGGGCAACACCTATAAATTATCCAGTTCAGTCATAACATCTTCTATTAGCCATCCTCAAATTTAAGTCTAGACAGCCATGTTCCCTGGCCCCGACTGTGCTACTGGTGTCAACTGGTGGTCATCTGTACGCCCAACAAGCATGGCTGTCACCAAAGATGTACTGTACATATATAATCAAAATCCAACATCAAAATATCCATCAACTTCTGACCAAATTCTCAAGCTGTCTAGTGCCTAAGGATATCGGGATTCTGGCTCCATAAAAGCTGAGAGAAAGGTAACACATAATGGTTACATGCTTGTCTTTATGCCTACACATAAACTCCTTAGACGTTTGGTCTCAAAATCCAAGGCTGTACATACATGATCACCAACATTCCATCTGGAATTACCTACCATTGGAGCTGCGTCTGCTACCTTTGAGTAATCAAACTGGGTTTTATAAATCACTCAAGTCTTTTTTCTTTTGCCGTGGCTGGGCTGGGAGCGCTCTTGAGTAGATTTCTTGAAGGGGCGCTATATAAATCTCCAGAATGAATGAATGAATGAATATTGAATAATCATAGCAATCCTAAAACAAGAAACTCTCTTCTCACCTCTCAGTGTGTGTTCTAATTCACTGACCTCAAATGGAAAGAAGGTCACCAGGATGCCAGATGGAAAATACTTCATGGGCAGTCACTCCCTAAATTGCTAACTCGACTCACAGTTGCCCAGCATAACTGCACCAGCCAGCATCAGCAACAGGCATCAACAGGCACCAAACAGCACCAAACAGCACAGCAGTCACCCACCAACCATCCTGTAATGATTAACAGAACTTGGAAAGCAATACCTTATCCATAAAGTGCATAGCAAAGCAAGGTCCCTCATGTGCTTTTATACACTTTGATAAGCTGGAGCCACTCCACAGGTAGATACTTCCATTGGCGCCTCCTGTGAAACAAATGTCCTGCGTCTTTCCAAAAGCTACGCAAAGCATCGTGTCCTGCTTGGCAACATTGCCAAAGACTCCTCGATTGGAAGTGAAGCCACTGCCTGGAAAAAACACCGAACATCTCTCTAAACCTGCGGCTTCAGCAACAAACAGCACAATGAAAAGCACATATTTTGGCAAAATTTTTATGAATGACATCTTTCACAAGCAAATATATAATTTCTTAGCCAAGCCTTGTCGAATTCTAACATGCATAATGCTGCAGCTGCATTTGATAATCAGTCAATTGTAAGTTGAAGAACACAGAAACAAATGAAGATAAGATTTCCCTCACTCAATCAGCCAATCCACCAAGCAGTCAGCCACCAAAAACCCACTCTGTCATTCAACCAGCCATTACACTATACATCCATACATAAATCCACCAGGCAGCCAGCAAGTCAATCACTCTGCCATCTTCCCAACCAGCCACTCAGCTGGTCAACCATCCATCAAGCCAGCCAGCCAACCAGTCAATTACCTAGTCAGTCATGTTCCGTCCACTCAGCCAGTCCGACATCAGCTGGTCAGCCATCCGTTAGTCAGCATTATAACTTCATTACAGCTATAGAAACAAAAGTCATTATTCTCACCTGCCTGAATCCAGAATTTGATGTGCTTATCTCCGACTGTTACAAGTTTGTTAGTGTCATATGGGTTCCACTTTATCACAAATATTTTGCCCTTGTGTGCTCTGAAATTCAACAAAACAGTTACACCTTAGTAATACTAACGAACATAGACTTACGATGCAGTAGACCTCTCCACTGGCAATAAACTCAAATCAAGGTCAGGACGAAGTTTAACTGGAATAAAACTTCTGTTCCTTATTTGTCAAATTCCAACTCTCAAACTATTCCTAATGCAACACAATTAAGAAAGGAAACCAGTTCCATTAAACAGCAGTTTTAATTAAGCCTCTCATTAAATTTGCAGTGCAATATAAATTTTAGAAAACTTCTCATTCACTGTTTTCCTTTCAGTCATAAACTTACATTCATTACATCTTTGCAGGTTACTGTCTAGCAGGGTTTATGTTGTTCATTCTGAACTCCTCCTTTGACACTTGTTCATAAAGACCATGTTGCTTATGTGTTTTCTAAACTGTTATCCGTAAATTAGTTTCAGTTCCGCCAATGCAACAGGGCGATGAGGGTCTAAAGTGAGTTCGATACAGTTTTTGTTACAATACTGAGCAAACACAGCATTACAAGTCATAATCATAATTATACTCTTGTGATTTCTTCAGTATCCACAGATAGCGAAGTCAAGAGAACAGATGCTCAGTCAAAACACACAATTCAGTTGAGGTGAGAGTCAATGCCACGTCACCCAGCGTGATTGTGAATTTCAAACACTAAAGCAAAAGTGCTCTGAACTATCGAAAGTCTTACGTGGCCAGTAATAATCTTTGCACAGCAGGAAATAAATACAGGTAATGCTAAAGCCAGTAATTATTGCCAAATATATATTTAAAACTTTGTGTGAAATAATCAGTCTAAGGTGTTGTACATATTATGCATGTTCTCAAAGTATTTGCTGCTTACATGGCGATCAAACTTATCTATTAAGATGCATCTTAAGTCTCTAATTAGACAGTGTAATTTAACACACAACTTATATACAAGCATACAAGCTCCAAGATAGATATATTCCCTTAGTTAACTAAGTCATTGGAACCAGCTCATGAACACTTGAGCAGTCAAAACAAACACTTGAGTAGGCAGGTGAGGTCATAGTCACTGCCAGGTCAAGATCCAAGATCCAATCTATCTGATTGCCTTAGTTAGCTAACAAACTTGTTAACTAATTATCTAATTAACTTATTAACTAATTAACCTAGTTTTATGGACATCTGTACCTTGTGGTGGCTAGCTTCTCTCCCTTTCGCCAATCCCAGACTACTATGCTGTGTTCGTCATCCAGTCCAACAGACGCCAACTTCTTACCATCAACTGCAAAATTTAAACTCATCAGTTGTCCAAACAACATTCAATGATTCTCCTGTCTACGTACACAGATTTACAGTCAATAGCAAAATGTTTCAATTCTGCCCAACTCTTATTTCTCTTTAGTTTATATTCATTCATCTTAAGGCTCAATTTTGAAACATAAATCATAGAGCCGTTTTCAACTGCAAATTGGTTAGCAAACATTGCTTAATGTAAGTCCTTCAAGTCATTTCTATTACAATAAAGACATTTCTGTGATTTTCCTGATAAATCAGATGACTACTAACTGCTGAAGTCCAACGCACAAATGCCTCGCTGATGCTGTCCCTTCAAAATCGACAGAACTTTCAGAGTCTCGGAATCCCAGACATGGATCACAGGGTCACGACCAACCTGTCAGAAATCATATACCAAAGCAAAAGTCTAAATTAAGTCTTATGTGGCCAGCAATAATCTCTGCACAGCTGGAAATAATTACAGGTACTGCTAAAGCCAATAATTTCCAAATATAATGTTCGCATTTTGTGAAATCATCAGACCAAAGTATTGAATGCATGCATACCAAATATTTGCCAAGTGCTTTTAAGGATATCTCAACAGCACTGCTTATCTGGGTGTCTAACTGATGTAAATGTAAATGTATTTGATTTTATATAGTGACCGTATATGGCCTCGATCCTGCTAATGTTTCAACGAATTGTTTGGGTGAGATCCTTCACCACCGCTTGTCCGTTTGAATAGGCACCACACCATTTGGGTCCCCGTGCACAGACCATGCTACTATGCTAGCCTGAGATTTTAAATCTCTGAAATTAAAAGCCACCTTTGGGAAGCGAACTGCAATCCACACGCTCTTTTTCAGAGGCACGTGAGCCGCAGCCTACGCTCTTACCAATGTAGCTAACTGGGCCAGAGAACTGATCTATCTAGTGCCTCTTAATGTTGTAATGTGACCTTTATATCTATGCAGAGGTACTCTCACAAAGTGTGCATAGCACCATCTGCAGTGCAGTAGGTGGAGAATTAGGTGCCAGAATCAGCACGGAAGTAAACTGCAAGATCATTGATGCAATGACTCCAGTCAAAGTATTTGGCATTTGTCTCTAGTCAACTCAGAACCTTTTGAATGCTGAATGAGAAACTCCAGGAACTTTTAGGATTATTTAAAATAAGTCTAAATCAATAAGTGTTTTAAGATATCAAACATATTAGTTTATCTTTGCTTAAAATAGTCAAAAACAAGTCTGCTAAGCTGTACTTGTCCTGTAGCAATGTAGTCCTTGATTGGATGGATGCAGAGGCAGAGTATGTCATCCGTGTGGCCGAGATAGAACCTCTGGCTGTGGCTCTCCTTATTGTAGACTATTCCGACAGCAGCCACATGGTACACAATTTCACCACTTTGCAGATAGAACAGATTGTTACGGCAGTCAAAACCTCGGTACCTGGAACATGAGAGCCGAAAGCACACGCTTAGCAGTTGTAACTTTCATTGTAAAATGGCATTTGTATTGAACCTTGTAGGTGTCTCTAAGAAGTATGCGAAATAACCTTGCATTTCTCTATGTGAAAACAGCCTTGCAATTTCTGCATGAAACAGTCTAGCATTGATATAGAAGTCTACACATAAATTGCAATCATACTGCAGTGTGTCAGTTCTAAATAATAAAAGAAGATTATTAAGTCCACACTGTCATACGACATCATCACTATGTTTTGAGTACCCATGAACAAAGTAGAGTTGAAGACCATCCTGTGGAGCCGGTAGTTTCTTGATGCCGAGCGACGGTGTCTCAATTTTTGCCTTCTTCTGCAATGCAGTTACGTCCTCCTTGTAAACTGGTCGTTCATACGACTTCAGCTTTTCCCTTTCCACGTCAGAGTCAACCTCCGCTACATCCGATAAGTCGGAGTCACTCTCCTCACTGTCCGATGCCACGCAGGCTGCAACATAATCCAGCCACATGTATGGCGAATATGACTTCACATGTTCACATGCTAATTGGAAAGTCATTAAAAGAGAAATACTTGAATTCAATCTGTATAGAATAAGGGGAGCTCATCAGTTGCACATTTATCATGTATGCATGTATGTACAGGGTATGTATGTCTGTGTATATCAATCAACCAATCAATCAATCAATCAATCAATCAATCAATCAATCAATCAATCAATCAATCAATCAATCAATCAATCAATCAGTCAGTCAATCATTCAATCAGTCAATCACTCACTCACTCACTCACTCACTCAACCATGTTTTTTTAATCACAAATATATATTATATAATTTATAATTATATATTATATAAAGGCTCATCAGTCACTCTAGGCTTGCCTAGCTTGCTTAGAGTAACACAGGGAGGAAATCCGATCGACGTATTCGATGATCGTAGATTCGGAACCGACCTGGGCTGATGAACCAAAGTCCTCCGTGCCCACCTTCATGTGGTGCAGACTGTTAGTACCCTCCCTTAATTGGGTAGGAGAACGAACGGGCACGGCAGGCAAAACCAGGGGAAGGCAATGGCAAACCACCCTGTTACCATGCCAAGAAAACCTTTATGAATCAAGCTAATTCAAACAAAGTAGTAGTCGCAGATGGTGAGACTCCCAGGCCGGAGTGCGACTCAACAGCTACTGGGAAAGAGCGAAATGGAGAGTTGAAAGCAATTCAGTCTAATGAAGCAACAGGACAAAAGCCGAAAGGAGGTTCAGTGGCAGATCGTACTGGAAAGCAAAGACTCATCCTGAGCTGTAAAAATAAAATGAAAATAAGCACATGGAATGTCCGTAGTATGCAGAGTGGAAAGATGGATATCATTCAGAGAGAGATGGAACGACTTGATATATCAATCATGGGGTTAAGTGAAACAAGATGGAAAGGACAGGGCCATTTCAATTGGAATGGTTATAGGATCATAATGTCAGGTAAAAAAGAAAAAGGAAGAAGTGGGGTAGCAATTATGTGTGATAGAACAAGCGCAAATGCAATAATGGGTTACGATACAGTGAGTGACAGAATCTTGAGCGTAAGATTTCGAGGAAAGAAAGTTAATATAACAATTATACAAATATATGCACCAACGTCAATGGCGATTGAGGAAGAGCACGAAAGCTTTTACAATGAATTACAAAGTGTAATTGATAAAACTCCTAAAGGAGATGTAATAATGGTCATTGGTGACTTTAATGCGAAGGTGGGAAAATATAATGGAGGAGGGGGAGACACGTTAGGAGGTCATGGGTTGGGAGAGCAAAATGATGCAGGAGAGAGATTAGTGGATTTTTGCGAAGGAAACAGCCTGAGAATAATGAATACATGGTTTGAACAGCCAAAAAGAAGGTTGTATACGTGGACGTCACCAGATGGAAAACACAGGAACCAGATTGATTACATACTGATAAATAAAAGATGGAATAGCACGATAAGAGATGTTAGAACAAAACCAGGCGCTGACTGTGGAACCGATCATGAACTACTAGTAGCAACAGTGCAAACGAAACTAAAAAAATTAAAAAAGGAGAAAGATTGATCACATACGACTGCAAGGAAATATCACAGGAATACAGAGTAGAAATAAGGAATAGATTTGAAATATTGGAGAGGGACGATGCAGAAACAGAGGAGGTTGAGAACAATTTATGGGAAAAGACAAAGGAAGTGATCTTAGAAACTGCGGAGAAATATATTCCGAAGAAAAGAAAAACTAAAACAACTCCTTGGCTATCGAAAGAAGCTATTAACATAGCCATATGCAGAAGGGAAGCAAAAAGAGAAGGAGATAAAGATAAGATAAGAAAACTGAACAGCGCATTCCAAAAACAAGCGCGCATGGACAAAGAAAAACATCTAAATGAATTATGCAAGGAAATGGAGGAGGAGGGAAGAAAAGGAAGAACTAAAACTATGTTTTCAAAAGTGAGGGAAATAACGAGAAAAAACACACCAAAAATGGGGTCGCTGAAAGCAGGTGATGGACACATAATTGCGGATGAAGAAGGAATGAAGAAAAGATGGAAGGAATACACAGAAGAGTTGTACAACGAAGATAAAAGAGTAAAGGTAGAAAAAACAGATGTAACAGAGTATGAAAATGAACCGGAAATCATGGAAGCAGAGGTAGAATGGGCTATTAAACAATTGAAAGATAATAAGGCCCCGGGTCAAGACGGGATACCAATAGAAATGGTAAAAGCTGGGGATGGCGTGATGACAAAGACAATAACAAAAATTTGTAATAACATATGGAAAACTGGAAAGTGGCCAGAAGATTGGAAAAGTTCAGTCTTTATCCCTTTATTTAAAAAAGGAGACGCAAAAGAGTGTGAAAATTACAGGACAATAGCAATGATATCACACATAAGCAAAATATTACTCAAAATAATACATAAAAGAATGGAGAGTACAATAGAGAGAGAGCTTCCTGATAGTCAAGCAGGATTTAGGAAATTTCGTGGAACACGTGATCATATTGCCAATATGAGGTGGATAATGGAGAGACAAAGGGAGTTTGGACAGAAAGTATACATATGCTTCATTGATTATAGCAAAGCGTTTGACTGCATTAATCATGAATTGATGTGGAAAACCTTGGGAGAAATGGGAATACCGAAACACTTGATACAACTTCTTAGGGGTTTGTACGAAGATCAGATAGCGGTGATAAGGACTGAATATGGAGATACTGACAGATTCAGGATTAGGAAGGGAGTGCGGCAAGGATGCATTCTGTCTCCTTTCCTATTTAATATGTATGCTGAAAGGATAATGAGGCAGGCGGGAATGGATGAGGCTATGGAAGGAATAAAGATAGCGGGAAGAACAATGAACAATCTGAGATACGCTGACGATACAACACTATTGGCGGGTAAAAAAACCGATTTGGTAGAACTAATAAGAAGGCTCAAGAGTGAAAGTGAGAAAGCAGGACTCTACTTCAATATAAAGAAGACAAAGATCATGACAACAGAGGAGGAGGACAGTTTTGTAGTAGATGGAGAGGAAATAGAAACGGTAACTAGCTTCACGTTTTTGGGATCAGTAATAGAAAAAGAGGGAAAGTGTGATATGGAAATAAATCGTAGAGTAGCGATAGGAAAAACTGCAATGAATGGTCTGGAAAAAATATGGAAGGACAAACATGTGAGTATAGACACGAAAAAAAGATTGGTGAAGGCTCTGATCATACCAACAGTAACATACGGCAGTGAGACATGGACAATGACCAAGAAAATGAAAAAAAAGATTAACGCATGCGAAATGTGGATATGGAGGAAGATGCAGAGAATATCATGGAAAGAGAAAAGGACCAACGATTGGGTGCGCATGAGTATCGGAATTGAGAATGAAGAGACACTACAACAAACAGTGCTAAGAGCAAAGTTGAGGTTCTTTGGTCATGTCATGCGATCAGATGGATTGGAAAAGGAAATGATGTTAGCATATGGAGAGGGAAGGAGAAAACAAGGACGACCAAGGAAAAAATGGATGGACGAGATACATGAAACAACTGGAATGAATTTGGCAGAACTGAGAGATGCGACGGCGGACAGAAGGAAATGGAGAGGCTTGATCATGAAGGTCGCTAGAGTTCCAGGAACTGACAGCACAAGGTAACAAGGTAATATATATATAATTTATGTATGTGTTCATGTATGACTGTATGTATGTATACATGTGTGCATGGATCCATGTGTTTTGATTTAAGCATGTATATTCAACCATACATCAGGAAGTCCATCACATAAAAATTAATGCTACAACCTTACTTACTTATGTATATTACATGCATATGATTTGAAAAGTAATTAAGATAAAAATAATTAGTAAAAACTTGTAATTAAGCTATTAGGATACAGACTGTGTTGATTAGGAACGGCATCGACAGCAGCTCCCTCCACCAGGTGTCGCCACTGAAAGACGGCATGATCTCCGCCACCAGTCGTCAGAACACAGCTCTTGTCAAACGAGAAACGGCAGTTGGTCACATGTGCAGAATGGCCGCCATACTTCTTAAACTTTGCACCTGGCACATTAGGGACAACTACCGGTACTGAGTAAGTTATGTTTAAACGTATGTCTAAAAACTTTATTTTTAAAAAGCAATTTAAACACCAGACAGCGATGCAAAAGCAGCATTCACTGAAAGAAGTGAAATTAAACCAAACTGAAAGTAATAAACTTTTTGAAACTCAGAAATGTAAAGAGTTTAACTACATCAATGCATGCATCAGAACACTTAGTATAGCACATTTTTAAGCACCTTATAAAAACACTGTACCTACAGCTATCTAGCAGAACTAAACAGGCACGTTTTAAGACAGTTATCAATCCACACTGGGAGATGGGTGAATGGCAACATGCTGGCACAAAGATCAGATGGATGCGGGTTTGATACCTGCTAGCACCACAAGGTCAAATCAGCCTTCCACTCCCTAGAGGGCGACTGTAAAATGAGCAGTAGGACAGATGGGCGCCTTGCAGGCTGCCATACAGTTGAATTGACTCCTGTTAAACTTATTATCATCTGTTACTACTGTATCACATAATCTTAAAGCGTACTTGTCAGTTTGAATTAATAAACGATGATGATGATGATGATAATAATCATTAATATTATTATTATACTGCACAGTCAAAGGTAACAGTACACAATGTTGCCTCACCTTTGCTCAAGCTCGGAAACCTGAACAGTTTAACTAGACCAAAGTCATCTCCAGTGACAATGACCTCAGCTTTGAAGAAGGCATCTGTGGCATTGACATCATTCTTTGCTGAATATTTCGCCCAGATTCCATTAACCTCAGGACCGAGGACACCAGTAAATGTAGCCCAACGTATGTTCTGTATCTCCTCTGCACTGGTCGCCTGCTTCCCAACTTAGAAAATGGTAAACAAATCAGAAGATTTCATATCAGCACGGTAACCGATCGGTCAGAGCGCTGAGCCTGTAACGTGGTAAGATTTAAGGTAAGATTTCCATAACAAATTCAATTACACAATATACGGATTAACTTAGTATCAGATGGTCAAGGCATAAACTGAAACAAATGTCATCAAATATGAATCTCGCTAATAACTTAGGTCATCACAAGTAATTGATATTCATGTAATCATGAAAGTTAAAATAAGTTTATAAAAGTGCTGACGTATTCATCTTTCACATTTCATCTAGATTCTTAACTGAATAACGGGATCAAGGAAAACTAAACAGACTAAGAACATTTAATAATTAATGATTAATGAACAGTGATAACCATTTTATGGCAATTATGATGATGATGACAGCGTCGATGATTTTCATGACAACTTCCAAACTGCTATGACATCAACAATATACCATCATCTTGATCATGATCACCTCCACAAAGTGAAATTATGTCACCGTCAATAGCATCATTGTTGTTCACTGGTTGCCATCATCATCATCATTATCATCATAGTCATCATTTTTCATGCTACAAAGTCTATCAAGATCATGGCTAAGGTAGATAAAATTCCAGCTTTCACTGTAAGGAGGAAGAAACTGACTGGGCATTTTGAAGACGAGGTGTTCTCCGGCCCCACTGTTCGTCTGAATGTACTTGCTGTCCTCCGACCAATCAAGATGCGTGATGAAACTGGAACTTCCGCTGCACTGTCCCACCCGCTTATACTTCTGGGCCACGGCATAGATGTCGACAAAGTTGTCGTTTGACCCGACCGCAATGTGCTGACCATCTGGTGAGTATTTCATTTCGTGAATGACCTCTTTACGATCATTGATATGAACCAATTCGTTGAGGTCTCTATTAAAAACAGTCCAATATCTTATTCTTTAAGGTAGTTCAATGAACATCAACTAGTTTCAAAAACCGAACCTGTCAAATTTACATCTTTTCTGTAAAATCACTTAAAAACAAAGGATACGCAGCACATGAATACAGATTTGTGGGTTTACAGAAGTTCGGTAGTAAAAATATGACAGCATGATAGGTAATTATCTAGAAACTTATATAGGGTTTCTATGTGGCTCACAAAAGTTCTTTCTAATGCCTCTATGCTACACACCACAAGGAACATTAAAGCACATTAAGTTTAGGTTAGTTAGTTAGCCATGTGAACAATGTTTTGTGAGATTCTAAAAGGTGCCATATACATGTTTTGATAAATATACACGTTTACTGGCATGTAAAAAGTAAATGTTCGCGTAATACATTGAAAAACAAAGGCTATGTACTTTATAATAAACAATGACAAAAACAAAGGCTATGTAGTTTATAGTAAACAATGACTGACTTGATTTCAAGTTGAAATTTAATTTCAATTTGAAAGTGAACCTATTTAATTTCAATTTGAAAGTGAACCTATTTAATTTCAATTTGAAAGTGAACCTATTAATATAAACTTTAAAGTGAACCTATTTAAATTCAATTTGAAAGTGAAACTATTTAATTTCAATTTGAAAGTGAACCTACATGTATTTAATTTCAACTTAAAAGTGAACCTATTTTATATCTTCAAGAAGAGGATCAAAGTGAACCCATTTAAATTCAATTTGGAAGTGAACCTATTTGATTTCAATTTGAAAGTCAATCTATTTAATTTCAAGTTGATAGTCAACTGACTTTGAGACCAAGATGGAAAATGATCCATCCATCATTCCAACAGCCAAATGAGTTCCATCTGGATTGAAAGCACAACTCCGAACCGCATGTTCCATCATTGCTTTGCTGTACAGAGAATTGGACTGCATATTCCAGATCCTATAACAACATACAGATCTATGTAATCAAAGTCTGATTCCAATTGTTCTTGATTAAATTTTTGAAACAAGTCTCAACAGTAATGGTGGACTCTACAGGGTTATTTCAAAATAAATCTTTCTACATCTTCTGAAATCATACTATACATGCAAGGATATTTAAAGCAAATGGTATTCAGTGCAAAGAGTTGTGGACTACTGGACTTGTGATAATGGCAAAGACAATAATATTATACCGTTTCAGACAAAGCAAAGGCAGACTTTTAAAGGGTGAGATAAACTCTAAGTCTCAGGATTTGTTCTACACAGATGGAAGTCTTCCAAAACATCACGTAACTTATATTATGCTCAATAGAAAAAGAAAACAATACTGTTAGTCAAAACTGTGTTGCTAATATATAGGTGTAATAAATTACACTGAATTAGAGTGAAAAATACTCCTAAATTACAAACCTCACTGATCGATCATCACTTCCTGTAGCAAAGATTGGCTTTTTTGAGTGAACAGCAAGAGCCCACAGCTCCCCCTCTGCATGGCCCTGCATAATACACTGCACCTTCTCACGATCTCGAACAACTACTTCAAATACTTCGCTGTCCTGAGTTCCAACCAGAACTCTGTCATCACACCAGTTCAAGCTCCGGATTGTCAAGCCTAAAATGAATTTAAACTGTATGTTTAAAAACCTGACTTTTTATTGATTTTATTTAACTGATTATACTGATATTATTTAGTTGATTAATTGACTTTTCACTGACTGAGGTTTTGCATCACACAAGAATCAAATGACATTTTCAGCACAAACAAAACCTGATTCAATACTCGTACAGTTCATAGCACAACTAGTATATACTTCTTTTCCTGTAAAAAGGCATAAAGTTCTAATGGCAATTATGCAATTATTCAGCATTGCAAGCGGCAAGCTACTCAAGTGCTGCTTTACAGTCAACTGTCAGCTTTAGTAAAAAAAAGTCAACATTTAACTTTTCTCACAAGTCTTTTAGTCCTTTAAATCAAAGCTGTCTATATCACAAGACTGCCTCAGCTTCATCAGAGTCCGGGTTCGTCAACAAATAAATTACTAACAACTTTCAATTGTGGAGTATAATATTCAGTGTATCACACAATGAAATAACTTGGACAGCATTAATTACTGTAGCATGTATTCCTTATGACTGCAGTTGGTTTCCCAGTCACTTTTAGTGCACTCATCATTAAAGGGTTAAGGTACCTTTATAACCTCCTGCAACCAGACTCAAGTCAACAGAAAGCGTAGGTCGGAATTCCTTATCCCAAAGTTTCATACAACTATCTTTTCCTCCTGTCACAAAGCCTTCCTCTGACCCATAAATCGCATAGACTGGACCCTGAAAAACAGAAAATAACAAATGATAGATAACATGATAAACTAAAAACATATGAAAACCAGTTCTCTAAAACTTACCAACATAACAAAAGAAGAGCTTTAAGCCCAAGTGGTTCAAAAGACATGGTTGGAAACAAAAATAGTGTGAATTATCAGGAATTACTCAGTGGCTAGTCCTTCCATGCTTCTTTGTAAAAGCTGTGATAGTGTCCACTGAAACAGTAGGCTACTAAAATATCCAAGCCATTCCCCAGTCAACAACTCTTGCACTAAAGTTACTCTTGGATAAATAATTTATTATCTGTGGATAACAGAACAAATGGACCAGAGATTATTTAAATTATATGTATATTCGTTTATTCAATCAATTCTCGTTGTCATAACACAACAGGCAACAAATCTGCTTATAAAAAACAGAAGACATTTCAATCTTTTTCCTTGGTAATAATTTTTAAGAAGATAAGGGTAGCATGTCTTTAAGATATTAGCAGAATAACGATCACCAGCTGAACAGTCAGCTGAAAGCAACCTCTGAAAACAGCAGAAACAGCAGACATTAGTGTTGATAGCTTACTCGTGGACATCAGTTGTCTGCTATTAGAGGTAGTAAGTAGAGTCAGTGTGGCCAGCTAGTAATATGGCACCACAAGAAATCAAGTCTTACATTGTGTGCTGCCCTGATAGCCTGTGACAGTGTACTGCCCTTCCACATGTAGATGTCACCACTGAACGTGACAGAGTAAGTACAATCAGCAGCAGCACCAAACGCAAGACAAAACATCGTCTGAATCTCTCCGACTTTTCCGAAGACGCCCTTTTTGGCGGTCAAGGTGTTGCCACTCAGTGTCCAGAACTTGATGTGTTTGATGCCACAGCTAACGAGAGCATTAGTCTGGTGAGGACTGAACTGGGCATCAAATACCTACAAAAAACATCGTGGAATATCTGCATCAGTCTGCTCAGCCATCTTACTAATTCATTTAGCTCAACGTAGCATAGAATTTTTCACAGTGAATAACTTAGAAATGACAAGCATTATAGCTTTGAAAAACAGCTGATATTTTAAATATTCTTTATAAAAACCTTGTGCTTTTCAATCAATCAATATTCATTTATTTTCAATACCAGAATGATGCATTTCTGCTTACAAGTTCGTATTAAATTGGTTCAGTTACGTTGTCAGAACTGGGTGTAAAGGCTGATTAAAAGAACAAAAATAATATGTGTGCCAGAACTGAATTTTTACCTCTATTATCAGTAGTAGCACCAGTATTTTTGTTATCGGAGTTAGAAATGATCCTTTAAAACTAGAATATGAATAGAAAGACGATCTCTGAAAAATCAGGTCGTAATCGTAATCGTAATCTCCAAACTTCTAAAGCGCCACTCGAAAGCCAAGCACAGGGCACCAGCTTATTCATGAGCGCTGCGTCTAGTCAGAGGGGTTGTGCAAAAGAGTAGTCCGAGGGAGGTTCGAGTCCGGTTTCCAGAGGATCAGAGAGGGCACAGCAGATGTTAAGGCGGGTGTCTTTTAGGTCGAGGATTGAAAGGTACAGGATCAGATGAGTCAGGATAAGAGTTCTTGAACAGCAGAGACTTTAGTTTCGAGTGGAAAGCCTTGGGGTGATGGATAGAGGAGCCTGAGGCAGATGATGGTGGATGATTGGCGATGATGGTGGAGGAACCGAAAAAGTGCGGAATTCAGGAGGTAGATCGTTCCAGAGACGTGGCGCAGTGTTGGATATTGCTCGGTTGGAGAACTTGAGATGAGTAGTGACCGGGGGTCTAGAAAGAGTGAGAACGGAGGATGATCGGGTAGAGCGGGTTGGCTGGATGGTGAAGAGTTCATGCGGAGATATCTGGGCTGGGAGTGTTGTAGGGAGTTGTAGGTTAGTGATAGGACTTTTGAAGTGAATTCGCTCTGTGATTTTTAACCAATGGAGTGATTTGAGGATTGAGTGATGTGATGATACTTGGGCGTTCTGGTGACGGCTCTGGCTAATGAGTTTTGGATGAGCTGCAGACGCTTTAGTTGGGTGGCTTCAAGGTTGAGAAAGAGGGAATTGCAATAGTCGAGCTTTGAGTGGACAATGGAGGTAGCAATGGTGGAGGCAGTTTTGAAGTCGAGCATGACTAGGTCATGACCTAGTTGCTCAAACAATCAGGAAAGATGCCTCAAAACCTGAGATACTGTGCCACCTATTCCTTTTATAATACTCTTACTACTAACCATTATTACCACTATCATTATTAAGCTCCGCAATTTTATCCACTGGATATTTACAGCAAAATATACGTTTGGCAGTAAACAGGTATTGGAATTTACATTTACCATGTCCGCATGTGGTACCGTACCTTTTCTGAATGCCCTCGAACCGTAGCCAGAACCTTTCCTTTACGCCAGTCCCAGACATTGATTATGGCATTGGGGTCAAGACCTACAGAGACCAACCTCTGCAATCAAGAAGAATCATTTCTCAATCAATTTTGTACTCAACAGCAGATTCTTAATAAATATTATCAATACATTACCTACATAAAAATTAACATCAAGTGAACAAGTATTAATATTTTATCAGATTAATAACAATAATTAAGTAAGTAAGTAAAAAAGTAAGTAACATTTAAAAAATGACAGAGAATAAAAAAACGAATGTATACCTGTCCTTCCTTGTCGAAAGCAACTGATCCCACTCCATGTTCGTGGCCTCCCTTCAGAATGGAGACAACCTGAAGAGACACCGAGTGCCACACCATGATGGTTGGCTGCTTTCCAATCTGACCCGTAGCAACATGCACTCTGTCTGGATGTATGCACAGGCTAGGAGACATAACAACAACAGTTTCAACTCACAGCTCCTGGCTGTATAAGAAGCTCAACACAACACATTTATTTACACCAATTCATGTGAACTCTTTAGAAGCACAGTCTCAAGGCTGAAGGGTTATTATTCTGAAGCTCAAACACAACCATGACAATCCAACAACGAGACACAGGTCTTTCAAAATCCCTCAATTTGTTTTGGTGCTCATTTACTGGCTCCGAAAAGATGGATGGTTGAATTGGCTCCAGGTGGAATGGTATTATATGGATGGTCACACATCCAAGTACTGCTTCATACAGTGGTTAAAGTGGTTTGGGTGAGCAGTGGGAACGCCAAAGAAGAGTTTTATTGGAAAGCATGTGTTATCAAGGTTCGATTGTATGGTGAGGAGTGGAACGCAAGCTAAAAATATTGAGAGCAGTGGGAACGCCATTCCCACAGTTCCCACACCACTTTAAACCCTGGCCTCGTACCGTATCTGGCCTCAAAGGCAATGAACTTTACTGTTCCTGCAAGTGTCAAATTAACATCACCGAGCCTTGTAACTATGGTATATATAATATACATTAAGACTAATATAATTAAGTTACTGTGCTTGAGAAAATCTAATAATGTCAGAAAATTCACAAAGTGGTTTAATATTGCAATGAATTGGTCTGGAAGTGCTAAATGTGCCTGAGAGGACCCTCACAAAGTCAAGAAAAGTACTGAACGGGAATGCAGGGCCGTAAATTCTGGGGAGGGAAGGGTGGGAATTCCCTCCCCACTTTAAAGCTGGGGAGGGAACGTGAAGGAATTTTCTCTCCACTAGTGGAAGTTTTGAATATCGCACACAAATCACATATACACATTCATGCAATGAATGCATACATAGCCTACATGCATACATACATGAGCAGACACAAAAACATATAGGGCCTATACTATAGACACAAGCACATGCAATGCCATGCGCATACACATAGGCGCCGACTTTTAGTAAAAGGTACTGGGGCAAGAATTTCGTTCCCATGATTCCGTGATCGGACGATCCCTTTGCCTATCCTGCTCAAGGGCCGTTTTATTGCCCAGGGCCTACTCTGAACCTTTCAGGGGCCTACGAAAGTCTGAAAATGAGATATTGAAAAATAAGCTTAATGATTGAATTTGACTCGAAAATGAAAAAAGGAGATTTCAATTTCTAAATTAATATTTTTAACTGTACTGAAACAGTTTAACTTTAAGATAGGCCTATTAACTTAAAGTTAAGTTAAGTTGTGCAACAGCCTAGACTATGTGAACTTTACAGCTCTTTGCATTAGCAAAATCATTTATATTACAGGGGTGTCAAAGAGCCGCCCAAGGGCAATTTCTAGCCCATGATGAGTTATTTTTGGCCCTCGGAAAATTGCCTAAAGACTACGCAATTTGATAATAAAAATTAAATTTGTCATTTTTAGCGCATTGTGAGTTTTATTATTTTGAAGTTTGTACTGATAATGAAGGTCTAAATTAAGATTTTAAACCTAATTTGATTGTTTGTATGGTAAAAGGCACCAACCGCACCGTTTCAGATTTAGTTTTGCAAAACTTTTCTATGGACGGGCTCACCCAGCTTCCTCCCTCCCAGACCCTGCCCCATTTTGCTCAGGCGTCGTCGGCAACCTGTCCCGCCACTTGCTGGAAAAATATTGCCACTGGCTCGCCATTACAAAACGTCAATTTCAGAGCTGGCAGTTGAGTTGAGGCCTATGAAAGCAAGAGTGCCTAGGGTCTACGACTCTACGACGACCTTAAAACGACCCTGTCCTGCCCTGTCTTCCCTCTCCCTGAGTCCCCCTTTCCTCCAGCCCTTTCAACTGGACCAACTATACAACATGCTGTGCTTCCTCTTTGCTCAATCATAAAGACGAGCAAACAACAACCATGAGTATTACTTACAAAAAAATTTCAGTTTTCTGTAACTACTATTGAATGGTCGCTTACCAGTACTCATACGGGCGGCACGTCCATCGCTTTCAGGCACTGTGTAAGCAGTACCACTAGTAGGCCTACCAGTGGCCGCTACAGCCGCTTCAGTGAGTTGTGACAGTTTCACCGGCGGCAGTAACCTTTAAGACTGTGACCATCAATAATTCAATTCTGAAAGATTTGTTAACACTTAGCCTATAAACTCCAGGCTTTCAGAGAGTGGCGTACCGATCCGTTTTCGCGACACCCAATAATTTTCCGATAGGTCTACGTTCAACTGAGCTTCCCTAACTTTTGCTGTTCTGTCTATCTTAACGTATGTAAGCATGGAGGGACGGAGGGGTTAGAGAGACAGATAGCATTGACATGCCATTGAAGATTGACCTTAAATTGACCCTCACTGCGATGGAGCGAAGTGTCTTATACTCTTAGGATGTAGCCTATAATAGGCTAAACGTTCCCAAGTGCAACCGATCGAGTCATCCCCCATACAAAGCGCATGCACAGTGAATGATTCACCCTCGATATGATACTCTACCCAACAGCGCTCAGACAGATGGAACATGTCCATCAACGAATTATCACGCATGCGGCCTGTGGTATACGTAGGCATGTCAAATTTCTAATGCAGGCTGCAGTTAAACCTGAGTCACACAGCGTTTTATAAGCGGCTTTTGATATGGCATTTTTCTGAATATGGAGGCCGTAGAGGCGCTCTTTGTTCTTAAACTAAAAATGAATAAGTTTTATTAAGCATTTTGAATTATCAATGGCCAAAAAAGTACTGGGGCGAAACTATACTCTCGCCCCAGAACCGTGGCGAGTACTGGGGCGAAAGTCCTTGTTGCCCCTGTGGAGTCGGCGCCTATGCGCATACAGTTCAACATATTCGCATGACTTGCCTTACAAATATTTCTAAATGCAATAAACTCGTTTCAATTTAATCATGACGAAGGCATATTAGCTGTTAATAATAACCTGACGATATCGTCGTCGTGTTCAAGAAAGAACCGCTGCTTATGTTCGGCAACGTTGAAAACGACGCCGACTCCAGCCACGAAGTAGACAACTTCATTTGTGGCCGTATAGCACAGGTTGTTTCGGCACTGGTGGCCTCTGTAGCCATAGACCCATTCGAGTCGTAGCTGAGATTTCGGGGCTGTTTTGTCGGACATTTTCTAACAGTTGTCGCTATGAAACATAAGAAAAATCTCCACCGGTTCCTTTCGTTATTTCTCCATCGCCCAAGGACGCCACCGTCGTTGACAAGCACGTGACCTATCTGCCATGCTAAAGAGTGATAACGACGCTATTTATTTCGCGCTATTCAATTGTAAGTAGGCCTTAGTAGGGCCCTCTGAAATTATACAATTGTAAAAATGTAAACTGTTTTCTATATCGACCGTGTGATCTCCACCCTGCTAATTTTTCTATGAATTTAGCTGGTGAGATTCTTCACCACTTCTGTGCGTGTGAATAGGCGAAAGCCGCGAAACGCACGCACTAGCACGATGCTGCACGATCCATGTAAGGTCTGTACAAGACCGAGATTAAATCTCTTAAGTTAATACAATACAATACAGCTGAACTTTGATATTGCCCTCCTTCCAAAGTTCAGAAGTACACATACGACGATGTCGCAGATAGGCCTAAAATGATATTGCAGAGCAATAATGTGAGCGAATAAACTTGCTCAAGGTCCCTACACAGCAACTGCCTTTGGCAAGGCTCGAACCCGTACTCCACGCCTTACAGCGTTCTAGCCAATGTTAGTGCTGGATTAATGCAGAAGATGAAAATTATTAATTATGTTGCCCAGATATTCCAAGCGATGCTCCATCACAGTATTTATAAATAATTACTTATAAGTTATAATACTGTGGCCATACTGCGCTGTGGCTTCATCTAGGCTTCATAGTTTATTGTATCCATGTTCGCGCTGGAGCCAACCATAGATTATAATAACATCCGGCACCCTCATTTCATTAATAAATCAACTTAATTGATGTATAAATTTATCGAAAATGACTAAATCATGTGCTGCTTACGGATGCACAGCAAGACGTGTTCGTGGAGGATTACGCACGTTTCACAGGTTAGTAATATTTCTAAACTTATAATAGGGTAGGCGATAATCGCTCACAGTTGCTCTGCAATATAGTTGTACCTCCGCCCCATCCAAATTTGGACAATCTGCGGGTAGATGATTTTGCAACCCGACCCCGGTACCGCTATCACCGCGGTACAAGTAGGCCTTTCGATCGTCCCATTCACGTACCATGCTAATAGGCTTACCACTTGGCATGTAAATAATAGTAATAATAGGCGATAATCTATCGTTTTCATCGACGTATATTGGGTGGACACAGCAGAAGCCAGTAGCACAAGCTGAAGTTGTGTCCTGAAGCCTGCACCTATTATTATATCAGTGAGCGCGGTAAAAGCGTATTCTGGCATCGTAAATTATTTTCTTGTTTCTTACCATGCAGTTTAGCATCCTGAATTATTTTAATACTTATAATAGCGCGTTACAGTAATCCTCAGTAATCTACGTCCATTGCAAGGTCTTTGTCCTCATCGTCCACTATATCTTCCATGAACTGTCGAACCTTTTTTCCATGATGCTCCTGTAGTTGTTCTACTATTCCAGGACACTGCAAGTCGTGCCGAATTCTGACTCATGGAGGCGACGCTGACCATCGTGCTGCTGCACGAGTTGCTGTGGCCAACGATGGCTCCCCATGCCTTCCAACCTAAAGACCCGCCACTGACAAAGCCTTGATCCACGAATTGCAGTGTCTGGGAAGAGTAGAACAACCCCAGGAGCGTCGTGGAATAATTTACGACGCTAAACTACATGACAACAAAACAAAAAATATTTTAAGACGCTAAACTACGCGTTCACCATGAGAGCTGCCTGACATCATGCAGGGCAGAAAGCTTAGTAGCTGCCGTGGACATACATTGTAGATGGTAGCTGTAGGCATCTAGACTAGTTGTAGGCATCTAGACATTATATATTATTATTGTATAACATTCAGAATTTGTTGATAAAGGCATGTACTTTGTAAGAAACCGAAGGATAAAAAATTTATCATTTGCTGTGTTTTTGGGCAATTTTGTTGTCACTGAAACAACAGGACTTCAACAACAGTAGTACTGTTTTTGATGTCCTGTTGTTGTTGATGTCATGCACGAGCGTTGAGGCAGCGCCAGTGGAGAGGGAGCGGGATATCACCCCAAGTTGCAAGAGCTGGTAGTAACAGCTACAGCAGAGGAGATTGAAATGAATGCAAGCTCCTGGTCCAAGGTGATTCCCAGGTCCCAGACTGAGGATGAAAAAGTGAGATGCGGATATATCCGGGCGAAAGACTCAAAGTCTATTTTAGCAAGCTGTTGGCGGATGCCAAGCCAGATTAGCTGATTCAATAGGGAACCCAGTGTTATTACCATCAACGTATGTTGGTTATTACATAAATGACAAACATTAATACTTATAAGAATTATAATAACTATAATGATAATCAATAATAATAAAAATTTTCTGTGTTGAAAAGAATTGATGGTGTTAATGTTGATTAACATAGTACAGCACTTTTTTCTAGAACACTGAAATTAAATTTAAAAAGTAACTAAATAATTTGTAATTAAAAATTTTAATTAACTAAATTATTTTTTAATAGCTGTTCGGTCTGAAAGAGCACTGATATAGTAAAAGATGGTGATTTCGTGTTGTGCGTATGGGTGCACTGCAAGAGCTCTTACTGGAGGGACAAGAAGTTTTCACAGGCAAGAAATAATTTTTTTATAACTATTTAGGACGGATATTTAAATTCCTGCCTAGGCCTGACTATTGATAATTTTATTCTATAGATGCATTCTTCAATTCAATTCCTATATTAACTAGTTATAATTTTATTATATAGATGTATTCTTCAACAGTTGAAAATATTGAAAAGTTGGCCACTGCAAATCTCATTCCAGTTGTATAAATAATACTGCAGCAAGAAGTGTATCGGAAGTTTGACACTGGAAAAACATCATAGTCTTGTCAAATTCAATGGCATGAGTGATAAAGTTGAACAAAGCAATCCTTTCTGGCAAGTCTGACTGCAGACAATATGAAAACATGGAAACGTTGAAAATGTTTATTAATTTGTGCATCATACAATAGCTTCTTAGTTCTGTACAGTTTGTAATGCTTGCTTAGATTGAAATACTGTCAGTATTGTGATTATGCAACATCATAAGTGCATTTATTATAGAGTGCAATTACTTCATTTCTTTCATTTCTCTGGTATAATATTTCAGAGTTTGGATTTTGTATTGTTCTTCTTATTGCTGTTTCCTGAATAATACATGTATGTACATAATTAAAAAAAACGAAAGACTACTACATATTTTGTAATCTATATGGTATCTGTATTCTTGTCGTAAACATATTGAAGAAATAAAAACATTGTGATATTATTGGTTACATTATTATGTTTCATTTATTTGTAATTAATTAAATTTATGCAATTAATTAAATAATTTTTCTCAATTATTAATGACTACTACAAGTACTCAGAAAACTAATTGTTCATTGAATACTGATGTAAGTTCTTTAGCAACTACATGTAACTAATTGTATGATCAGATGATGTTCAAAATGTTAAAATTTATTAATACTACAGATCTATGTTAATTAATAAATGTGAATGTAGTACAAATATATAGCACTTTTAATACCATAGTTGTAATAATAAAATATAACATCTACTGTACTATCGTATTCACATTATCAGATTATTATGAGCACTACATTCCTGCTTTGCATGCAACGGGCCAGGCTTCAGCTTGAATGGCTTATGCTGTATCTACCCAATATACGTTGATGATCGTTTTAGCGTCCCCAATTATTCACCCATTTTAGCCTATTGTTTCACTGTTCTAAATGAAAAATACAGACCTTTATGGAATCAGTACCAGTAGTTTTGTAATGCATTAAAACTAACGACGCAACAGTAATTGTTTAGATAATTATGTCCTTTTAGCATCCCAATTATTACATAAACTTATCATAAACGACTATTCAAAATAATATTCAACTTGAGAAGGGAACTAACCCAAAGACCCCAATACCAGCTTTTGCTTCTTGTTGATTCATGTTTCTACCTAATAAATTTTGTTTCTGGTTTTATGTATTTTACAAACTTATACTCTGGTGTGTGTGAACTGTGCAATTTAACATTGAAATTAATTTGTAATTTGGGCGAATAATTGGGATGCTAAAAGGACATAATTATCTAATAGGCTAATGATGATAATGCCTTCATATTTTCTGCAGTCTGGACACCATTGTCACCACGAAGGGCCTCCTAAATCAAAATTTTCCATGCTTGCACCACAAGAGCAAAAAATTTACTATTTCTTCGTGTTTTTGTTAGATTTCCAAGAAATGCTGATATGTGTAAAAGATGGATTAAAGCAACTAGGCGGAAGGATTTCAAAGCAACTTCATGTAGTTACATCTGTTCGGATCATTTTGTTGAGGAGGACTTTGATGAAAGCAAAACTTCTGGATTTTGCTCTAGGCGATATCTAAAACCAGATGCTGTTCCTAGTATCTTTGCATTTCCGGATTACATGGTACGAAAGAAAGCGAGAACTCACGAACCTCTACAGTCAACAGCTGATGTTGAAGTTACAAAAGCCACTGATCACATCGACGTGAACAGCAGACCTACTTCAAGCTCACTGGAAAGTATAAAAGCTCCAACAATTCAATATATTGGTGACTTTATTGCCAAACCAACTTCAGGGAGTTACATCTGTTCAGATCATTTTGTTGAGGGATTTGATGAAAGCAAAACTTCTGTATCTTGCTCTAGCGGGTATTTAAAAACAGATGCTGTTCCTAGTGTCTTCGTTGTGGTTCCGGATCACTTGGCAGCCAAGAAAGTGAACACTTGCAAGCCTCCGCTGAATGAAAAATGTCCACAGTCAACAGCTGATGCTGAAGTTACAAAAGACACTGATCACTTTGATGTGAACAGCAGCCCTAACTCAAGTTCACTGAAAAGTATAACTGCTCCAACAATTCAATACGTTGGTGACTGTGTTGCCAAATCAACTTCAGGGAGTTACACCTGTCTGGTTGTTGAGGAGGCATTTGATGAAAGCAAAACTTCAGGACTTTGCCCCACATGGTATTTAAAACCAGATTCTGTTTCTAGTGTCTTTGCGTTTCCGGATCACTTGGCACCCAAGAAAGTGAACACTCACATGCCTCCACTGAATGAAAAATGTCCACAGTCAACAGCTGATGTTGAAATTACAAAAGCCACTGATCACATCGATGTGAATAGCAGACCAACTTCAAGTTCACTGAAAAGTATAAAAGGTCCAACACTTCGATACGTTGGTGACTGCATACCCAAAGATACTGACAGTTTGACGGACACTAAAAACAAGTTGAATTTCGTTTTATCTGCTTACCAGTTGCAGCAAAAGAGTATGAAAGGCCTTATGCAAAAGTGTCGACGTATGAACAAGCGTTATATTTCCGTTAAAAACACATTAGACAAGCTTCAATTTAAATCTGAACCAACTTTTCATCATTCGGAAATCACACATTGAAGATTTACCTGTAGTATAATCTTGATGGTTACTTTGATTATTGACTCTTGTGTTAATGCCTTGGTTCACCACTTCGATAGTTGCAGAAATAAACTCCAAGGGGCCCAAGTTCAAAACACTTGACAAAACTTATTCTTTTTAAATGGTTCCCTTATCAGACTCAATATCAGTTATGTGTGTATGCTATTCCAAGACAAATGTTTAAAAAAATACAGTTTTAGTAGTTTGTATGTGACCTCATCAGTAGGCAGTACAGATCTACATGTATAAACAGGATTAATGATGGGCTCTAGCTATAGGCATGCAAACTTTATACACATTGATAATTTACAATTCACAGAACTATCAAAGTTATTGTGTTATTTAACATGTTGAAATTATTTTGTTAATGTATTCTAAATTTACAGCAATATTACAATTGTTTTATTATGTAAAAATTCACATTATTGTAACTATTTTAATGTTAGAAACTTTACAGTAGATACTCCATTCTAATTATATTAAAGTGTTGGGGGACGTCTATTTTTATTATAATTAGTAAATTACTTTTACGTATGTCTGAATATTTTCATTGTTTACCACAGGCTAAATGTACATTACAATTATTTGGTAAATATATGTATAAAAAGTTTACACTTGAAACTAGTAGTTCTATACATACTACCTTATAGACGGCCTTGCCACTCATAATATCACTGGCTAATTTTTTTGCTTTCAGACATCTGGCTGTATACTTTGTATATGTACAGTAATTTTATATTTATGGGCTCTTCGCCCTATTCTGGGTTTTAAAATAAACACAAACTAGAGGTAGCCTGATGAAAAAGACAAATCTCAAGCTGAAATCTAATTTCATTACTAATTAAGTAAATTAAACTATGCTGAATGAATAGTTCTTGAGAAACAGTTATAGAACAAACAGGCAGTTGTTGGTCTTCTAACTAAAAAAAATGAATTTCGAGTCAAACACATTGTACACATTGCGTTTTGAACACATTAATTGATACCAATCTTTCAACAGATCTGCTCACAAATTGCTAAAAACAGTTGTTATTCTGTCATTGCAGATTGTGCCCCATACATGACTCAGCTAAAATGACACATACCACAACCATACACCGTCGGTGGGAAGACGAGACTTGAGTGAGAGGATGGGCCACCTGCCCTCATATGAAGGCTTAAAAATGAAGTTGCTAACACTTCATACCCACGGCTGTCTCAGGGCTAGCTTAAAGTACTACTCTTCTTCACTGCATAGCTTAGCATTTAACCAAATACTACACGCAATTGGAAACCAATAACCAGTGACTCTCAAAAGTCAGTACACACACAAAGTACCAAGGACCTTTCAGCGGCAAAATGTGTACAATGCTATTTTAACGAGGGAAGTGAATTTCATAATATAATTTCCTTC
Source organism: Aporrectodea caliginosa (assembly GCA_020284085.1). Lineage (NCBI taxonomy): Eukaryota > Metazoa > Annelida > Clitellata > Crassiclitellata > Lumbricidae > Aporrectodea > Aporrectodea caliginosa. The sequence goes on along the minus strand of JACEVL010000129.1, from coordinate 1,613,459 downwards.
ATTCCTTTACGTGATGTAAAACTGTATTCAAAATTTCATGTCCATGGAGTTCACGTAGTCTTTCAAGATGCCTGAAATCAAAACACCGTAGCAGCACTTTACCAAATGCATCACGTGCCTCACAGTTCAACATCATTAACAGAACAAAATTTACTAGATAAAAGCTGTATAGCCTACAAGAGCCACTCTAGGAACTCACATCTATGTATGTATGTATGAACAAACTTGATATAGTGCCTTTTAGGTAACTCACAGAAGTACAGCACCAGTGGCTAACTCATACATGTATAAAGAAGTGCATCTTAACACTTGAACGACAAGCTACATTGGTTTCCCAGTTGCTTTTAATACATGTGTGTTGTTAAAGTGTTAAGACAGTTTGAAAATTTATGCTGCACAGAATCAAATGCAGCAGTACATACATCCAGTGGCATGCATTGATGATACTTGCATATGCAAACGAAGCAGGGAGTCAACTCCAAAACAAGACTATCCTAGTAATAAAATGATTGCACCATGAACACTAATAAGAAATGCTATATAAATGTTATAAATACAATGCCATCAATGTGCCTACCTTATTGATATTAACACCACACTATCTTAATTTCAAACATGTTATCATTACATATGAGAAATACATGAAAAGTAATTAAAATATGCAGTTAGAGTTTACAGTACGGGAAACATCTGGTGAAGTTAACTAAATAATCACTTGTTTCGTCAACTCCAAGAATAAAAATTACAAACAATGTGTTGCTCACATGCAGGAATGGCAGCAATACAGCAAAAAAATCTGAAGCACAGGTCAAAATCTACATAGGCCTACTGGTAATAATAGGTTATGAGAACAATTCCAAAGGAGATACCTTTGAAAGCATATTACATGATTATTGAAGCTATGCAAATTCATGGTTACATTTAAAATAAATAGGCGAGTTTTAGTGTCAGTTTAAGATCTAACCTCTGATCTCCCTGGCTAAGTTTTGCGATGAGAATGGCACAGTTATGCTGGACGGTTGGCTTGGTCTTGTCACGTGCCAGCACCAGAAGCTCCATCATGACGTTCGTCTTGGCAAGAGCTTTGCAGACTTTTGGAAGCTCGGCACAGTGGCTGAGACAGAGTGCAGCATTTCCAACAACTGCCTCATCAGGACTTTGCAGGAGGTTCAGTACAGTCTTCAGGCCTACAAGTCACATTGCCAAAGACATCATTAATAATTCTCCCAAAACATGCCGTGAGTACTAGTACTTATGCATGTTGGTTCATTTAGGGTATACAGTTCAATTAATGTGTGTAAGGGAAATCCATCGGTATGAATGTACAGTAAGACTTCAATATATGAAACTTTGGCATTTCAAACTTTTGGTTATATGGTCCTTATTGAACTGCTGACTGACAGATATATTGAAGTTACAGCCACTCTGCAACGCAACACAGTTGCCCTAGTTGCAAATGACTGATGAACAATTAGCAGGTGCTATGCTGAATGGTACAAGATGAAGACTGATGCATGTGTAGGTCTGGTCACTGGGAAGGGGATCAGTCAATCGAGGCTAAGCTGATTTCACCTTCGCCCCTTAGCCTCATATTATTGACCTAACTCCTAGAGGTTCTGATAGGTGGGGTGACGAAGATGAGGGTTTTGGCACAAGTGACACTACTGACACCGTGACCAGTTGAATAAGAGGTGTTGAAAGGGGGTAGCGGTTATGAAACAGTGTATAGAATGTCAGGAGACCAAAAATGGGACTATGGCCCAGTTGGCTACACTCGTTAGAACATACTCCTCATGTGCCTCTGTGCATTAGGGTGCCAACTCCCATACTGATAGCGGCTTCAGAGATTTGAGTATTGGGCTAGCATGGTCCATTCAAACGGGCAGTGGTGGTTGAGACCAAGCAATCGCTATATAAAAAAGTGTGCACTGCCATTTGTGTGGAGTCGGATAGAGCTTGACGAGAATATCTATCTTGCATATTTCTAACCTTGGTTATATCAAACCATTAACGATGGTCCCTTGAACTTCAAAGTTTTGCTGTACACCCTCTCCTTTGCACAAGCCACAATAGTCAGAGCAGTCCCAGAATACATCAGGAACCATGTTCCACTTTTGGTTGAGCTGGGTTGACGAATGCTTCAATCTGCTGCCTTGTCCCATGCTACCATGCCACAACTAGAGCACAGCACATTACCCGTCTTTCTGGAAAACTCCAAGCTGCTCTGGCTGTTGCATACGAAACAGCTAACTTTATCGTGCACTGTTAAGTAACTCTTAGATAGCCATATTTTAGGGCCTCCAAATGGTTCTTATAAGGTGCCTATATTCATATAGATACATGCCTACACATTACTAGGAAATGGTGACTGGCCTTTAGGATAGTCGACGATCTGTTTCCTGGCCTCCGTGCTAGTCTTTGTACAAGCGGCAAGACATGCAGCACCAGACTTTGTTGTAGCTGCTGCATCACTCTACAAGCATTGCCACAAGTAAACAATCAGCTGATGCATTTATCTCCAAACCGAAGAGTGCAAAAGAAAAACAACTAAAATGAATTGTTACCTCAAACGTGTAACAACAGCTATCAGAATAATTCCAAAAGTAATAATCACCATTTAAACCACAAATAAAGGTAAAATAGCTCGTGTTACACTAATTTCCACAAATTATGTGCTAAAACTTAATGCCATTTCAAGTTATTTTAATGAATTGCATAATCAACAATGTTATTTCAAGTTTCACAACAATTTTAAATGACCAGCCTTTCTTCCCCACAGCATGTGAAAATCAGACTTGTATTGTCTCGAGCCATGTCTCGGTCTCGAGACGTCTCGAGACAGGTCCAAGTGGTCTCGGTCTCGGACCTCACTGTCTCGGTCTCGGTTAGATCATTCACTTTTGGAAACTGTCTCGAAACACAAGTCTTGTCTTTTTGGAAACTGTCTCGAAGCGAAAGTCTTGTTCTCTTGTAGAAGCGGTCTCCATAAGTTCTCGTACAAACTGTATTTTGTTCGGAACTTCGTACAGTATTGCGCTAGTCTTGTGCCGAATGGATAACTAGTTAATCGGAAGTGCCAAAAAGACAGGCAGTTTAAAAAAAGCCGTGTTTCTGGTATTAAGATTTAAGAGTATTGAAAAAAGCAGTTTTAAGTTTGCACTTTCGGTCCAAATATCTTAAAATGTCTCATAAAGAACCTGAAATCAGCTGAAATATGCATTCACGCAGTTTGAAATCAATGAACCGCATAAATGGCATGTCGTTCGTGCAAAAGCCAACATAAGCGAAACTCTTAACAACATCTAGCCTAGTTTCTCAAGGTGAGTGATGTGACTTAAAAATCGCTAATAGGCCTAGGGCCTAAATGGAATTTTGTTGGTTTAAATTTTAGAATCATTTAGAAGATTTAGAATGGCTGAAATATTTAATTTCTTTTATAGTTTATACGATTCAGGTGATCGGCTGATGTCAGTGACTTGACCCTTGTATTAGACTTCAAAAGTTGAGAAAAATTGTTTCGGAACTTGGGTCCAATGTGCATTTCACTCGTTTTGAACTGTCTCGAACTGTCTCGGACCTGGTGTCTTCTCGGTCTCGGACCCCACTGTCTCGGTTACTCGAACCCCACTGTCTCGGTCTCGGTCTCGAGTTTTTCTGTCCCGTATACAAGTCTGGTGAAAATTAATAAATGCTATGAACTCTGATAACAAATATTATGAAATAAAAGTCATAAATACAATTAAGCTATCAAACAGTTGGCAGATACATGTGCTTGTTAAATCCAAAGTAATTGTTTGAAAGGCTATATATAACAACGCATTAATTACAGCAATTATTTAACATGTGCTCAAACCTTAAGAATCTCTAAAATTTCAGGAATTAACAGGTCTTGACATTGTGGTACAAATGTATCTCCATTGGCAACAAGCAACCTGCTTAGAAGCAAACAGAGTCGCTGCAGCAACCCATGATCGCCCTCTTGGATTCCTTGCAGCCTCCAGCGACCGAGCATCTTGCTACACTGAATACACAACTGCAACCCAGTCTCTGGAAAGTCGTCACTCGTTTTCTCAAGACCCAAATTCGCCAAAAGACCCAACACAGAAAAGAGGGTTTCCTGGCTCTGTTGATCTAGTGTCACATCACAGTATTTCATCTAAAAACAAGAGACATATGAGATGATGTTATGTTTCTATTTTCAGTGTTTCAATATCCAGTAACAAGTTTATTTGATGACTCTTGCCTAAATTTGCTTGATTCTTCGTCACAACTTTTCCAGATGCTTTAAAATAAGTTTTGCACATGCATTTGCCATGTACAGATGAATCTACCAGTCCAACCACCATTAAGCATCTCAACTAAAAATCACTGTAACAATGCAGGCTACTTTCATAGAGAAAAAGAGCAAACACAACATCACTGCACCTCTTGCCTCAATTTGGAACATGACCTTGAACCGAACCTGACCTTACCTGCCTATCGATTCTCTTGTGACCGAGCACCTGTGAATAAATCTCTAGATTATGATAGTATTTCCTAGCATACCCTGTAAAATAAACAATTGTTGATACACAAAGTAAGCCATCAGGAAAAGCATATGAGTTTCTCTGATAATTTTTTAGTTACCACAATCTTTTGACAAGCTTTCCATGTGTGCGTCCTGGAAGCCAGTTTTCTCCGAAGGAAAGTCTCAATCGCAAGATTTGTAAGTATGTGAACAGCAGTGGTGACCACAGTAAATGACTCTGCATTCTCTATCTGTCAGACAATGGAAAACGCAGACTGCAAGACAGTATTCAGTTCATTCAAATCCAGGATTATAATAAATTACGACTAGATTCAAAACTAATTTATCCACACAGCAAAACAAAATGCAAAATGTTCTTCAACATTGTGCTCTATCCAATAATAGTACGACCTGCCTTTGTGTGGTGCTTAATGCGACAACCATTCTTTACATCCAAATTTTTTTACAAGTCTGATGAATGGATGATTACAAGTTAGTACAGGATTCGAATTTAACTGTATGGCAGCCATACAAGGTGCCCATCTGTCCTACTGCTCATTTTACCAGTGCCATGAATAACAGGTTGAGTTGACCTTTGGGAGGGTAGAATCGACCCCGCTTCCTACTTGTATGTTCTGCTCATCAAGCCAGTGTCTATCCCATCTGTATTATGTAAAATAATTTTTGCCAACATCAAGTCTTTGTTGTCACAAGATGTGGTTAAACTCTGAATCCATCCGTATATAGAAATATATTTGTCAAATAGATTCTATCTACCTACAGTATCACTTTGGTGAAACTGTAACAAATTTTAAGTAATTCAATTTTATCCAAGAAGTTGCAAATGTTATGCGTCCATTTGCTTAAACTCTTCAGGTGTTATATAACAAAATGTTCCAATTCATTGCTTAATGGAATGGTGCATACCATGCATTCAAGAGATGGAATCAGAGCATCTTCTGCAGAAGAACACATCTCGACTCGGAATCTAGACAAGGAATAAAAGTTACAAAACAAAAATATATAAACTGAAACCAAAAATTCGCTTGTTAAAAATGTACCTTGTTTTCAATTTCATTACAATAAAAAAGTGCAGACACAGATCCAAAATAGTTTGTAGAAACAGATCTGTTAAGGCACAACTCATGAAAAAAGTTAATGTCCACAAAAATAACAGGATAATTACAGAACTAATCCACAAAGACATTTGCGTTTTTATTTATTTCGACAATTTATTACACGTAAATGGTCGAGACAATTATATCATCATAATCATAACCATATTACCTTCACCATAAAAGAGTGATGTTGAAAATACAGCCAAAGCTTGTAGCAAAACAGGGAGTTTTTAAATTTATAAATACAAACAGACTACTTTTATTAAACAGAATTTGAGTTGTATCAAAATGCCAATAATTTTAAATTATTTTCAGACTGCATGGCATGATTGGATTGACGATTTAGATGCTTACTTCTTCTCCAATGTTAGATTATTCAGAATGCCAATGCACTGAATCGATTTTGTTGACGTCAGTATCGATGACAAACTAGACATAAGCCTGTTGACAAAGAAACTTCAAATTAAATCACAATAAGATGAACAACTTGGTGGCTCACTTACCTTGTAACTTGTATGCAAGCATGTATGTATGTATGTATGTATGTATGATAAATTAGAGCACTACGGTATTAGAGACGTTGCTCTAAAATGGTTCAAAAGCTACCTAACCAATCGCTCTCAACAGGTCTTATGTAATGGATCCTTATCTACTCTGAATCTAATCTTATACGGTGTTCCTCAGGGAAGCATTCTGGGGCCACTCTATTCTTAATCTACATCAATGATCTTCCCAACTCCTCTACTCTACTTCGTTATATCTTATTTGCAGATGACTCTAATGCATTCTTATCTCACACCTCCTATGAATAGTTGATCAGTCTGGCTAATAAGGAACTGGCTCTTGCAAGTGTATGGTTCAAGGCCAACAAACTCACCCTAAATCTCACTAAAACCAACTACATTATATTTACCGTAGATCCAGTAAAAAGCTTATCCCGCTCTCTGAAAATCAACTCATAATTGACGATATGATAATTCCTCAGGTTGACTCTACTAAATTCCTTGGTGTCTTTGTCGATCAGCACTTGAAATGGAATGTACATACCCATGAAATATCGAAAAAAATTATGAAAAATATTGATAATAAGAAGAATTTCCCACTTACTCCCCCCCTTAGTTTTGAAGAACCTATACTTTGCTCTAATTCAACCTTACCTAACATATTGTAATTTCATCTGGTCCTCTACTTACCCAGCTCATCTAACTAAATTAAAACTACTGCAAAAAAAGCCATACCAATCATAACTAAATCCTCATTCAATTCTCACACCAAATCACTTTTCTATGATCTTAAGATTTTAAATATTGACCAAATTAGATACGTGAAAACATGTGAATTTATGTACCAATATGACAACAATCTCTTACCTTCTGCTTTTCTATCCTTTTTTACTCCTGTCACAAAATCTATAGCTACTAGAAGTAATCGAACTTATATGTCTACATATGCTAGAACCAACACCCGTAAATTCACAATGCAGTACCAGGGTCCCCTCACTTGGAACAATTTACCTAGGGATATCCAAGGTGTTACTAATCTATCTCACTTCAAAAGACTTACTGTACATGACATACTAAATATTGCCACATGATCCCGTGCTCCTCTTCTCAAGTCCTTGTACTAGTACATGCATACTTATCTATCCAGTCTTACATTAATATGATTAGGCCCCTACTTAGCGGGACTCGTCCCTTCAGGTGTGCCTTTTGTTCCCTGATAATCTGCTTATATAAGTTTTTGTATTTACCTATACTTTTGATTGCAGAAAATGCAAGTGTATTTGTCTTGTCTTGGGATCAATAAATGTATGTATGCATGTGTCTGAACATTTATATAGCACTTATAGCACCTCTCAAAAGCACTGGAAGACCATGTTGGACATGCCAATCAATCCCCTTCCTAGACGGTCAACATGTAGGGATCTAGAGCTAGTCCCCAACACACAGCAACTCAGTGCCATTAATTAATGCATTAGATATTGACACTCATAACGTAAGGTATGGCAAGGTACTCAACTAAAGCCATAAGGAAGGAGACATCCTGACAGAAAAGAAAACAGACTAACCGTACGACATCGTATTTAGCCAGAATTCCCTGACGACCGACTTCTGTCTCTGAGATTCGGTACAACAATTGCACTGCGGCCTTCACAATAAGCTGAATGTGGACTTTATTATGACTCTTGCTTTCCAGCACCTTCAATAACCCAAGGTGTAGATCAGTCGCTTGCAGTATCTCCGTCTTGTTAGCATCTGCACTCAGATAAGAGAAAACAACATCGTGAATATTCAAAATTCATTTTATTTCCTGCTTATTACGCGATTGAAACAAATTCCAAATCAAGTCATTTAAAATTATAAAAATCAGATGTACAACTGCATGCACTATGACAGAGTTATCTCTTAGGCGTTTCTGTTCTTGGTGTTGGTCCAAGCTCTGGAATTAACTGCGACCTGTACAGTCTGAAAGTTCTTTAATGACATCATGGTCTAAATATAAGACTCATCTGCTTCAAGTTACCAATCGTATCTGTCTTCTGTTCTGGTTTCTTGATTTAGTGTTTTTTGACTGTGGCTTTGTAAACAACCATCTATCTCACCAATTGATGCCTTGTGCATTATTATCACAGTGATTTACAAAATCATTACATTAGATCAGATAAAAATTAAGGTACAAGTATCCAGACCATATATGCGACTACCGTACTGAATGTAATTTATTCATTTGTAATGACATTTAACATCGTATAGGCTAGTGCAGACAGCATCTCTGAGTTGATATCTTGAACAGGTGCTATATAAATGTTCAGTTACATTACATTACAATATCCTGGGTTTTGCATTAAACCAGTTTGTTATGAAAGCTATTCTAAAGCTGAAGTAAATCTGGAATCCATAACTCAGAATTAGAATGAAAAGGACGTTTGTTGTAAGAAGGGTCTGTTCTGTAGCACCGTAACTCCATCAGCTTCTATTTCTCAGTAAGTTTACAATCTGTAAATTATGTGGACTTACCATTATCACTGCAGGCCAACTGAAGAACTTGCAGATATGCAGCACAAACATCAGCCTCTTGCTCTGAAAGCTTGTCTGGCATATTGGAGAAACATCTTTAAAGCAAAAAAGTACAACAGTTTAAAATTAAGTAAAGAATCTAACCAAAGTAATTCTATAACTCTGGAGCTTCAATATAAATGGACATTTTTTAAGTTATGCACTATTGAAAGAATTGCTCATAGGACAATATACTATTCTCAATCAATCCACTATATAGCATTACCGGTACTTCCAGCCATGATGACTTTCAGCGCTCCACCACTATCACACCTATTCGACTATTTGCAGAACATCAAATAAAATATCCAAATATTTAATTAAATTATCTCAGAAATCAGAAAATTGTACCAGAAGTTCAACTCAAAGCCTGCTTCAGTAACCAACACTAAATGATTGAAAATAAACACTTGGCAACTACCGTAAGTGAGCTAAGAAGGCAAATTAAAGACAGATGTAAGAGTAGATTATAACAATTTCAATAGCTGACATCTGACATTAAGTTTAACATGTGAAAAAGAACTCTTTGAAAACTTACTTTGCAATGACTGGATGAGTTTGCATCAGATTCAGACTTTCATTCACCCGCAGCAAAGTTTTAGAATTTCCTGGAAGACAAAACAATATTGAAAGAAACTTTCCTGCCTAGTTACATAAACCAAAATAGTCCAAAACATCAACAAACACCATATATTACTGAAATCCCAAAAGGCACCTGTTTAGTGGCAGATTTTTCAATGGATGCAACCTTACACTGACCTGAGTTATATAGACGATGGCAGAGTCACAAATAATGCTGCTTAATATTAATTATTATCAATTTGCAACTTCACAAGGCATCAACCGATGGTGCACCAAAACCAAGCCATAATCAGGTAATATTCAGAAGGTTAGTCCAATAAGACAGAGAGGCAGTCTATGGTGGATAAAATATACTACGGAGATTAAAATAATCAACTTAGTGTAACTGAAAAGAATGTTTATACAGGTTACAGATAGCAATGAAATAAAACAGAAAACAAAATATTAGAACATGAAGCTAATAAGATCATCAGATAAATTAAATTCAAATATTTTTACCATCCTGTATGAGGCTCTGGACAACACGGAGTCCTCCGCTGTAGCACATAAGGGGCTGTTCTGGCCGATTGAGTTTCTTCAGAATCTCCACCAGACCCTTGGCCATGCTGTCGCCTTCGTTAAACAGCTTTATTGCTGATTCCTCCTCAGCCTGACCTTCAAGGGCGGTCTTTGCTTGAAGAATATAAGCTGCCAAGTACAAGAGAAAATCCTATTTTCACTTTACAATACTTAGAAGGTAAGGGACGTACACAATCAACTTTGATCAAACGACAATCAGTTAGAGTTTTGTGGAGTGTTTGCTTGACTCCCCATTCCCCATAAGCTGCTGTGTGCCAAACACAATCTATCAAATTACACGATGTACGTAACTTGTTTTGATATATAGCATTCAACCATTAAACTTACCACTTCATTTTTGCGAATAGGCAACATTACTTGAGGCTGAACAATTTGTAACCTATTCAATCATGTCAATATTGTCTTATGTTAAGAAGACTCATACAGTATTTGAAATGATCTCTCAGAATGGTCGTCAATCAACAGAATTGCCGTAAATGATACTTGAAACATTTTTAACAGGTAATTAAATTAGAGTGAACTTCACCTAAAACTACCAAGGTTATTGCAAATCTTGGATGAACTACACAAGAACTTGCTTTAGTACAAATTCTCACAAATACAAACCATGTGATTTTGAGAAAACAGCTACATAAGTAAGTAGAAAATATAGTAATCAAATGCAACACTGAATTTGACAGCACTCAGGTCAACACCTTCTTAATCTGCTACCTTAAAAAAAGCACCAAATTAATTTATCAAGAACTTGATGTCTTTTCCATTTCCTGGCCAGATTGCTTCGTTTTCATTGGTTCTTGACTTGACTCTGGCACCACACAACAGGGAGGTGCAAAGGACAATGATGAAGTATGCAGTCAAAGATGACGAGGACGACGAGTATTGAATGGACAACACCCAGAGGGTCCAACAAGTGGAAGTGTGCGTTTGACACCAATAGGAAGCGGGACCATGGACTTAAGCAAGGAAGAAGGGAAGTAAAAGAACAAATAAGATTTCGATCTTACTGTTAATCATTGCTTCTTTCTCTGGCACAGCTTTGATTGCATTTGTATAGCTGTCTATTGCTTTCTCATATTCTTTCAAACCAACGTAAGCTTTTCCTTGCAAGATGAACGCCTTCAGACAGTTGTCATTCACCTGGAAATAAATAACAATAATACTTTGTACGCATTTATTCTATATTTCACCCATAAAACAATTGTAATATGAATCTCATCATTTATAAATTTCGTTTTAGTTGGGAGGGGGATAGTTACCGTAAATGGTAACACTCTTTCTTGAAGAACAATTAGATCTTGAAAGATGCGGTTTGATACCTGTAGCCCCTATATCCTTCCACTCCCTAGGGGTAGCTTTAAAATGAGCGGATGCCTAACATGCTGTCAAGAAGTGTGTTCAATAAGACCATGAATTTGTACCATCATGTTTCAATGCATCAATGTTCATTACTGTGGTTTGTCAGCGAGCTTGTCAATAAACATGAATATTATTACTGAAACTTGATAATCTAACAAAAAGGTGCGACATAAACCAAACTCGCTTATGACTTTACCTCTTTCTGATGAAATAGTTTAGATTTTCTGTTGGGGTCTGCCCAAAGCATCAGAAAGCTCAATCAACTAGAATGAAAATGATAAGATCAATAACAGCAAGAATGACAACACTGAGATAGAAAAGAATGAAAATCCCACGCACCCTGAAGGCCCATGTACAGGCATCAAGTGCTGCATCAAACTGACCAAGGCGAATATGAGCCTGAGCAAGATTTGTATGAAGAATATCCCAATCCTTTATCTTCTCAGTAGCCTGTATCAGCAAATACAATTTAAATGTTACATAAAAGAAAATTCTCAGAACAGCATCAGGTCTCACAATCTTTGACATCACATAGATAATATATGAGAAAGATTCTAAGACATGCTATGAAGTAAACATATCATGAAAAGGCTTTAAATAAATTCATGTGTTAAATTATTTTCCTAGTTCACAACAGCACAGAACAACGCATCAAAAACAATAACTTAGACTACAACAAAAATCATGTATTATTTTGGAAAACATTCTCTAAAAGTGTATATTGAAGATGAGACTTCAATATACCCGGTACACAGGTTCAATAAACAGTTACAGTAGCATGTGTTTGCATTAGTCATGTCCGAGCCATTGACTGTTATTTGATATAACTGGAAGTTTGAAACACTGAAGTTCCAAATACCGAAGTTTTACAGTATAAGAAGTTCCAAATATTTTATATAATATTAAATCTTCCAATTTTTAAACAAACTGTATCACCTGTTTGTAAAGAAGTAACAGCATTCTCATAGTTTCCTTTCGAGAATTCCACATTGCCTTCATCCTTAAGTTTCTCTGCTTCTTTCTTCATCTGCCTTTTTCGTTCAGCTCTTTCCTGACAGTCCTTTTCCATGGCAGCCATAAAACCAGCTGAAATTCAGAAACAGAAATAGCTCCTGTATCAGTCAACAGAAGAAAACAAAATCCACTTCCTAGACTCTCAACTCAACTTGCAAATGTCATTTTCAATATATGTGAGACAGACATGATTAGCAGAATGAAAATAAACTTCTGTACACGTTTTTGTTGCACCATAAGCAACCAACAAGTCATAATATATCTTTCTGCCCTTAAATTACATACTTAATTTCTTACTCGCCCAAACAGGGCTTGAATCCTCAAAATCTGGCTTGACAGTCCAGCATGCTAACCACTATGCTAAAAACAAGTCATCCAAAAAATCCTCTTGATGTTCATTCTACCCCTTTCTTCCTCATCACTGTAAAAATCATCATTTCCACCATCAACTTCACCAACATCATCACCATCAAGTCAAATATGTTAACAATTATGCTATCATACAAAATCCTCTTCAAGTTCATTCTAACCTTTACTTTCTCATCACTTTCAAAATCATCATTATCACCATCAACTCCACCATCATCATGAACAACAATCTCAAGTACCTTGGTCGGTGCTACTCTGGCTTGGTTCAGTTTTACAGGCATCTTTGTTAATCACAGTTCGATCAACAACTGCAATCATGAAAAGACTATTTACTGGAGTTGCACACAGAATGCACCTTAAAAAGCCATATGTCAGAATTTTGGTAAAATATAGCCCAGATATTCAAGCCATTTCTGAGAGGATACCTGTCACTCTGTCATTGAATAATGAAACAATATTCCAAGGCAACAACCAAACATCATTAATCCGTAATTGTAAAACATCAATATTTCTGAAGTGCTTCTCTAAAGTTAAAGCACAGGGCACCAGCTTATTCACAAGCACTGTGTCATGTCAGAGGGGTTGTCCAGAGATGTCAAGGGAAGATACACTGCAAAAGAAACAATCAGTGTTCCACATCAGTTTGAAATTCACCCAGATTCACACCATGCTAGAGGAAAATCTCTCTAAAAACAAAGATAAAGAAATCATGACTACTAACTTACGATAAATATGTATCAGTAGACTTTGAAAAATATGCCAAATCATATTTTTAAAAACACGACACCTCTAATTTACATTTTATTTTAGCGTCGTAATATCCTAGGTGCACTTAATGGAAACATCCAGATACATATCAATCTGAAAGCAGATTGAAATAGTCTAGAGCTTTTACCTGCTGATTAACGTTTTCTCAACTTAAAGTCTACTTTCATATTTCTTGTTGTAAATGAGCATTATAATTATGTGCCTAATTATCAGACCATTTAAAGAAGCTTTCAAACTGCATCATACGACTTAAGGTAATATAAATTTAATATCTACTTTTATAAAGAAATCAAGACTACTAAATTATGATAAATTTGTACCAGTAGACCTTGAAGAATATGCTAACTCAAATTTACGAAAAAAGATATTTATACCTGTCTTTAAGTCAGGTTCCTCTACCTCTAGATTTCTGGATACAGGTTTCTCAATATCTGCATTGACCTTATTGAGAAACTCATCTGCCTTCTGAATTGAGGTTTTACAGACTTTGTCATCAGAAGATGTAAGACCTTTGACAATAGACTCTGCATAAACAATAAAAAGATACAACTTTGCAATAAATACTGGCTCCTAAAGGTTATTAAACTGCCTCAAAATGTTATAAAGCTAAGTACCCAACTATTACAGCAAAGACTAGAGAATTGTCTGCTTACCGATGAATGTTTTGCTCCAAATGAACTTAAACACCATTCGGCTACAAAAGCAGTTCTTCTGCCAGATACTTACAAGGCACAATAAACATCTAATTAACCACCTTTGTGTATGTAACTCCATATCAACAATGACATGATTTGCATCCTCGCATTATTATTTTCCTGAACTTAATATTTAAAGTTTGTCCTAATTATGTACCGAGTATACGAAATTTCATTTCAAACGATTTCGACAAGTTCTGGACCAAAACGGTTGACAAAATAATGGAAATGAAATTCTTCAGTAAAATGCATGCAACTAATGATGATTCAGACATGCATTGCCCACATTAAAGGGGTGCAAAGGGTGCTGCAGCACCCGGGTTCGCAGTTTTGAGGGGCTCTCATTTTATAAATATGTACATGATGGACCGGTGGGTGACAGAGGGTTCTGTGGAAGGTAATCACAGCACCCGGACCCGCACTAACCTTAATGCGGCCCTGATTCTAGAACAGCTCATCTGTTGGTAGCACGGACCAGATAGTTGCTGAAACCACCATAGTATGTCCTGGCGAAATGACCATCTGGGAAGCAATTGTACTAGCTTCTTCTGAGCTCTGTTGATTTCTCATGCGTTGTACACTGACGCCATAGAAGTTAGTTGATGAGCAGCACCAACTGCCTGTACACTGCCAATATTATTCTATGTTGGCTCACGGCATTATACGGGACTGCTTTGAATGTCGATTGCTTAATTGAATTAAATGCTAAATTATTCGTACCAATTTCGTTTACTTTGCTCAAAAAAGAGTCGAAATCTTTCTCGTTTTTCTTTTCATCCATTTTGATGCAGATTTTGACGTCCGTAGCAACGGAAGTCGGTGGTGTGGCTAATGTAACTAAAGGGATACGTTTATTTAGGTATGTCGTTTTCAGAAGGCCCTCTACGTCAATTAATAGTCCTCAGGTCAGTTACTGTTTACAAACTGCTTCCAGAAGATCATCATCATATATTCGTAATAGTAATAACAAAAATCTTAGAGTCTAAGACTGTAAGATCTTTGGTAATATAATAAAATACGTTAATTAATTTGGTTGAACGAGCGGCAACTTAGTGCCCCGGAAATGGACCTAATACGGTAATACCACATACAGTATCATGTGGTAATACCAGAACATTATTGGACACAAGATGCACGTGACCAAAATCGGTTCCGTGATTGGATGATTCCAGTGTGATTCTCCTTACAGATTTTAGTTTAGTTATAGTTATAGTTATAGTTAATGGTTTTTTATTTTAGTTATAGTTATAGTTATAGTTAGTATTATTTTTTAGTTATAGTTATAGTTATAGTTAATGGATTTTTATTTTAGTTAATTTTAGTTACTACTTAGTTACAATAATTAAGGCTATAAGCAAAATTGTGCGTATTAACACGCTGTTTCACAATTTGCTCAGAGCTTTGAAAGCCTTTGAAGCATGGGTGCATTCAGCCTCATGAATACACGAGTTTCCAAAGTAACTGAGAAATTGCATAATAAAATATAGCATTTTCGTTCTCATTTATGTCGAATCGTCCTTATTGCACTTCCTATTTTTATTTTTTGCATTAACGAAAATAAAGATGAATTTTCGTTAGTGTTATTTTCGTTATAGTTATAGTTATAGTTAATTATATTTTTTTCGTTATAGTTATAGTTATCGTTAACGAAGTCATTTTATTTTCGTTAACGAACATTTTCGTTATCGTTATCGTTAACGAGAATCACACTGGATGATTCTATTGAATGATGGCGTCATCTTGTAAAACAAAGCGGCGCGGATGACGTAAAATCAATTGTCATGGTAGCGTTCGTAGACCTGCGTTTATATTATTAGAAGACTTCTTGTGAAATATTCATTCGAAATGTCGATTTTAGATTTCTTTTCGACGTATTTTCGGCATAGGCCTAAATTACAAGCCTGGTGTTCAGAAACAATTAAGAAGATCGACAAGGTGATTGATTTTACAAGGTATTAATAATGTTTCTTTTCTATTAGCACAACCTCTTGGTACAGAGGTTACGTTTTCATAAGGTTCCAGTGTACATTATGTTTTTACAATTACTTTACCATATCACAAAACAGGTTGAATTGCAGAGTATTTGGTATTTGTTAGTATAGGGGAAATGTATCATATAGTCTGTTTCGAGGATACGCGTACGTTGAGAAATTTGAATTTCAATTGTGCCTTTTTGGTGAGCACGTGTTTTACGAAGAATGACTGTGGTAATAGGCCTATGTTCTGGTTTGACTTCTCTAGCATGTCAACAGGGCTTCTCATTTGAGGCGATCGATCGATCGATCTCCTTGGTCGATCGCCTAGCGAGGGTCTGGTGGATCGGTAAATCGATCGCGCAAATCGAGCGCGATCGATTTAGGCCTACTCCAAGAGGAAACTTGAGCCATTATTTTATTTACCTAATTTACATTAGCCTACTTTAATTTTTGCTTACTAGCGGCAGCGGTGAATGCGTTCGGAACGCAGCGTTTGGTGACCAGAGAGGACCATGCCTAGGCCCTATAATGACTGCTGACTGATCGCTCCAATTTCCGTCGAAGTCACGTGTCACCTGCTCAAAGAAGCTCTAGACTGCCGCAGGGACGAGTTACATGCTGAAAAATGACAAAGAAAATGTAAGAAACTTTTGATGATGTTCTTATCTTACGATACCTTGACCTACCGTGCAGCACTGTGCTTAACAATAACCATACCTTGCTTTACATTGCTGACCCTTCTTGTGTTCAGCTGGAAATGGATGGATGGCTGGATGGATGGATGGACACCAGAAATGAGGGTACAGAGGTCAGGAATAAGCGTACTGTTCTCTGTGAAATTATCCTGGCCTAATGATGCTTGGTAATAAGTTAAGACGAAATATTTATTCAGTCCCTATTGTTCTGTATATGGGGATTGTTTTGGGGTTTTGCCCATAGGGGCCATTTTGTCTTGTACGGACCGTAGTTGCATAATTATGGCATTTGTACTTGTCCAGATTTTCATGATCACGTCAACCCTCCTCCGCCAGCATGACCACGTGGAGCCAATGAAGGATCCACTTTTCCATATGGGACCTTACGAAAATGTTGACAGAGTTTCGGTCTTCGTAAAATGCTGACATCTCTGAAGTGAGGACGTCGACCTTTCTCAAAGAGAGAACTCGCTCTTCATGAAACGGAGGGCACACACATCATCGAACAGAAGCAACTGTTACCCCAGGTGGGCACGGCCTTTGTGAAAAACGCAAGAATCGTTGATGTGTTGTTAGCACACAGTTCATCACACAGACAAAACTATTCCTGGAGGCTGGGTCTTGTTGAGCTCAGAAAACCTGTGAGGGTTCAGCCTTCGTGATACAGGGCAATATAAACTGGCCTTCGTCAAACAAAAGAGAACTTTTCGTAAGCTGAATGAGAGAAACAAAGAAAACTTGACGTGTGACCCTTTTGTCGGCACCAATGAACATTGTCACGCAACTTTTCCTCCAGGATGCGAGGAAGATAACGTCATCAAAGTACTCTACAGATTCTGTCATTACGAAAAAGCGACACCTGGTGAGTAAAAAATTGAAACAACGCATATTTTATAGTCCAATCGGATTGCATCTAGTCTCCGTTATATAAAAGAGCTCGTTGCATCTAATCTCATCTTATTTCATCTGAGCTTCTTCTATTGCGCCACACCAATTGACCGAGATGGATGGGTGAGTGGACGGACGGATGGATGGATGGATTATTGGATCGACAAACATCCAATGTCAGGCTGAATACAGGATTCGCCTTTTCGCGAACAGCAGAGTTCACCTACTCACTTTGAGCCCATTCCCATTCTCTCCATCCAATCATCCATTATTCCATCCATCCATCCATCCACCAATCAATCTCAATAACATGCGACTGACGTGCAGCTCTAAACCATCGCAGTTCTTACCAAAGATAGAACCCTATATGAAATCGAATCCTACTTAAAGATACATAGGCCTACATACAGAGCCAGCCCAACTTAAAGATTGAAGAGTGTAATTACGAATGCATCTACCTAACCATCTAATCTAATCTAATCCAACCTAATTACATCCAATCTAATCTGATCTAATGACTTCTAATGATGTCTTATCAGTTGATGGTCAATTACCTATGTGCCTGTCTGTCTGTCTGCATGCCTTCCTTTCTGCCTGTTTGTGAGCATCTCTGTATACCTATGTTTTTCGGGTTGATGATTGCTTTTACTGTAGGCCTATGCACTCAACTGAGCAGCTGGGAATCTGACGGTTCTCAACTGGATCAGTTTTAAAATATAGTGCGAGTAATTTAGATGAAAATTTTTAATCGTTGCCCACCCCTAGCTTATAAGTGATTTAAAGTTGACAGAGACCATCAGTCTCTATGCTGTATGATAATCTGATCATTAATCTTTAAGCAGTTTCGAAAACTGTTCAATAAAATGGAGATATAGACGTAAGAATTGTTCAACCCAGGCTTTGCTTTCCTTTTCTATAGTTTCCAGTTGTTACGCTGCTGTGTTTTGAGATTTGTTCCTCGAGACGTTACTGTTACAGCGTTTCTTACCTTACTTTAATTTCAGCCTACTCAGATTTCAGACCGAAACTTTCAGTCGCACAACTTCGACATTCCACACGATTCTTCGTCAGGTGGAGAGCAGTCATCTACGAACCACAGTCTGATCCAGTACATTTACCAGAAAGTTGGGAATTTTGCGTCCAGTCTTTCGGCTCAGAACACGGTAGTGAAGGTAGGATAATTATGATCTTGTAATCAACAAAGAAATGGCCTACCTGTCTGAGGCTTGAACGTATACTTGGCTCTTCTGGCGTAGGGACAGAATCCAGTCCTCTGAGAACTGTTGTTAATAGATATGTCTAATACATTACTTCCTTCCTCAGCTTTATTAAGTTTACTTTCCGTAAACTGTCAGTGGGAAGATCAGACGGCGAGAGAAATGAGTGACCACCGGACCTCGTATTTCCGCGAACATGTCTAATTGGCAGACAGTCAGCTTTTCATTTCGCTTGTGTTGACTTTTATACAAAGTCTTGTCTTTGTAATTGCAATTGGAATTGAAAATTTATATAGCGCCTCTCAAAGAACAAAACAAATCAGTGACGCTCTTTGCGCTGGCCTATGTGGTGCTAAATGTCATTAGGACCTACTCTTTTCCATCAGTTAAATAGCAAACAAATGCACAGTAAAGTAGAAGAGTGACCATGTGCACAAATGGAGCCAACGAACGGATTGTGATCAAGAGTAGGCCAATACGAGATTACACTACGTGCCGCTTAGTATAGCGCCTTCAAATCCCCTAAATCACAAAGACGCTGCATTGCGCACATGACTGTTTAACTCATCTAAATGTTACTGTGCATGCGTTATAAGGTATTTTGAAAGTGTTTGCTGGACAGAATTAGGCCTAAATGCAACAGCCACACATACAGCGGAAGACTGTTCCAAGAGGAAGATCCGAGACGTGAGAAAATACAATGGGTTTGAGTTGATGAACGGAAGCGTGGAAGCGTGGCAGCTTCAAGAGCAGCTGAGCCAAACAAACGATCGCTGAGCTGCTTGACTTGAGGCTGGAACATAGGCCTATATAAAGCTTACTGATATATATGGGTTCGGTACCGACAAACTAGACCCCTCCCAGCAGAGGAATTTTGTAGTTTTTTCTTTTCTATAATGATACGACATAAAAATTTTCTGTCATAACGTGTAATAATAATAATTTTCGTCGTTTTGCTGTGTTTCTGTAGGTACGTTACCGGTGCATGTGTGATTGAGGAGAGTTGGAAGGGAGATGAGGGTCGTGATGGGGATGGGTGTTAGGCTGCACTGTGGCTCTGTCTGGTTTCTTTATTATGTGTTAGGGGTTTATTTGTTGTAGTCTGCTGGGCCTCTGGCGTGGCGTTAAAGCCCGTAAGCTCATGAAGGCAGGGAGGGCCACTGGCGCGTCTTAAAACCCCGCAAGCCCCGTTATTATTTATTTTAAATTTATTTTTTATTTTCTTAATATTGTATTGTTTTGGAGATGAGCCGAGGGATAAGAATGAGATTAGAAAGGTAAGAGCGAAGAGTAGATGAGAAGGAAGAAGGTGGCGGAGGTGGCATCGGGAGAAGGTATCGAGAGGAGAACATCGGTTAGTTTTAAGGTATGCAAAGCTGATGAAATCAAATGCTGATTATTATGATTCTAGTCTAGTATGTCTACACTTATAATGGACTTTGAGAATGACTCACATGAAATTTATCTATCTGTCTGTCTGTCTGTCTGTCTGTCTGTCTGTCTGTCTGTCTGTCTGTCTGTCTGTCTGTCTGTCTGTCTGTCTGTCTGTCTGTCTGTCTATCTATCTATCTATCTATCTATCTATCTATCTATCTATCTATCTCTCTATCTATCCATCTATCATCTATCATCTATATATATATATATATATATATATATTATATATATATATATATATATCGTTAATCTAATATTATTCATTTATGCATTCTTTCTATGACTGCCTGTCTGTCTCTGTTTCTCTCTCTCTCTGTCTCTTTATGTATAAATAATATACATATAAGGCTTAGACATGTGTAACCTTGGTCACTGGTCCATTTGGTAAGGCTATAGGCCTATGAGACGGTCTTTCGGTTGGTCGATATTCCGTTTAGTACTGTTGGCCGCGTAGTGAGGGGATAGAGAGAAACAGGAAGGAACGGAAGGTTTCCTCAGAAGGCACTTGTTGTTGGCACACTATAGAGCGCATAATATGTTCTGCGCATAATAGGTTGATTTGCAACAAAGACAAATGTATCATTCGACTAACTTCTAAACTTTTTTTACAGTGTTCGTCAGTGAAGTGAAAATTATGGTCAGACAAGCGCTTCAACCACTGAGATGTGAATGACTCGCTACTCTCGCTTCCTTTCCTCAACATCGGCAATTCTATGGAAGCTGCTTAAGCGAAACAGTGGACAATTTTAAACGAACTGATACGCTACAATATGACTGCAAACGGATACAAATAAAACAGTGTATAATGTTACATCTTGTCTTTTATCTGTTGTCATTGTGCTACTTTTCACTTTTGTATGCATTGCCGACACCGGAGAGGGGATTGGTAACCACTACTTGGTGGGGGGGGGGGTCACGCCCTTGCCTGCCAGCATGCCACATAGACCCCATGTGATACTCATATTCCCATATGCGATCCCTAAACAGTGCATGTGGCGTCTAATATATGGCATCTAATGTCTGAACATGCAGAGGTTACATGGGAGGCCCTTAAGGGGCCGAAGGGTCTCGCTAACCATGCAGCGCCACCTGGGGTAATAGCAGTAGATAACGTAAAGAGGCGAATAAGTAAGTAAGTAAGTAAGTAGTTTATTCACCACAAAAAACAAAATGACAATACACACATTTTACAAACCGAGTGGTGGGCTACCGGTGAAGTCTCATAGGACTCATCTCGCCGGTCACCCTAATAATGCTGGCGTAATACATGTTTTAAAAGAGCAAGTACAAAATACCACTGTATATAGTACCAATTAACAAACCAGTCTAAAAAAATCGAGGATGGAGTCACAAATGCCTTAACTAGACTTAATTAGAACTTAACTAGAGTGTTAATTAACAACAGTATGAATGCACATTTTACTAGGTCATAGTAGGCCTAATCACAGAGAATTAGGTAGAAGCATTACAATAGGGAATAATAGTTCTTTCTGTTTGTTTGGCCGTGGGTGGGCTGGGAGCGCCTCTGAGTAGGATTCTTGTAGTGGCGCTCTATAAATCTCCGGAATGAATGAATAATGTATTGTTAGCATTTGAAGTGTCATTGCATAACTCATGAAACCCATAAACTATAGACACTCAATTTGCGTTTAAAGAGATGATAGCTAGGTATAAGGACCCTATCTCAATAGGAATTGCTTTCCATGTTCTCGGCCTCTCACATTTGATTGAAGAGAGTCTTCTGTTAGCACGGGCAAAGGGGATACGAAAGGGATTTGGGTTTCTGGATGGATGGGGGATAAATGCCTAAGTTAGGACGAAAGAAATCTTGGTATATTGGAAGCAGTAAATTACAGTTATAGAGTTACACGAACAGACTATAGGCATGCTCATAGATGCTACCTTCTACTTGGAACCATCTTCCACATGAATTGCGTCTTGAGCTCCTCAGCCTCTCTCTTCCTCTGTTTCGGAAACGCCTGAAGACTATCTTATTTGTTTGAGCCCTGGGTCGGGAGCGCCTCTGAATCTCTGAGTGGCGCTATACAAATGTTCAGTTACAATTACAATGAAAGCCCCGAGTAAATAGGAGAGTCTTGAGACGCCGATTTACCAGAGTCTTGCCTCCCACAACCATCTGACTTCAAATAGTAGGCTAATTAGAAGGCTGGTGCAATCTGAAGGACCCACCACGTTCGAACTCTGTGCTATGTGCCATGTTCCCTGCAGGGAACATAGAGGAGACCCACGTTTAATGTATGCAAGAGCTGATGAGATCAAATGCAAATTATTGTAATTCTGGTCTAGTAGGCCTACAGTAGGCCTACACTGAAATGGACTTCGAGAAGGCCTTCTTTGAAATAAAGTCGCACTCTTTCTGTTTCTATGTCTTTCGCTCTCTGTCTCTCTGTCTCTGTCTCTGTCTCTGTCTCTGTCTCTGTCTCTGTCTCTGTCTCTGTCTCTGTCTCTGTCTCTGTCTCTGTCTCTGTCTCTGTCTCTGTCTCTGTCTCTGTCTCTGTCTCTGTCTCTGTCTCTGTCTCTGTCTCTCTGTCTCTGTCTCTGTCTCTGTCTCTGTCTCTGTCTCTGTCTCTGTCTCTGTCTCTGTCTCTGTCTGTCTGTCTGTCTGTCTGTCTGTCTGTCTGTCTGTCTGTCTCTCTCTCTCTCTCTCTCTCTCTCTCTCTCTCTCTCTCTCAAATCGCCTCTAATTCTTCAAGAAATCTTACCCCGACTCAACTGATCCTGTACCTTCCAACTCTCGACCTAAACGACACCCCACCTTAGCAGCTACTGTGACCCCTCTGATACTCTGGAAACCGGACTCGGACTTCCTCGGACTACTCTTTTGGACAACCCTTCTGACTAGACGCAGCGCTCGTGAATAAGCTGGTGCCCTGCGCTTGGCTTTTCGAGTGGCGCTTTAGAAGTTTGGGGATTACGATTACGATTAATTCGAGTATTGACGTCTAGCACGTTAGTCTAATATTTTTCATTCATTCGTTCTTATAAGAGACGGTCTTTCGATAGGTCAGCAGTCCGTTTGGTAGGCCATATCCTTCACCACCTTTGCCCGTTTGAATTAGTGGCACGCCATTTAAGGTCCCCATGTAGGCATAATAATAATTATGCCTATAATGCCTACAGACTATTGTCTTATTGCCTCTAGCCTACGTGTCCAAACCAAGGAAAAGAAACAGAGGCAGACCAAGACTACGCTGGATAGATTAAACAGTAGCCTACTTCATTACGCCCGAAGGCAGAAACAAATCAGACGTCACAACATGCATGCACAAATCTGAACAAACATAAAGTCAAACGCACAGACTGCGAAAATGTTCGGTAAAGGTCATTTATGCAACTAAATTACCGTTCAAGATGCCGGCAAATTCAGAGGACATAACAAATCACTTGGTATAGGAGATAATAGGACTAACATTAAGGGAGCAATGGACCTGACAAATGACGGAGGACAATACTATTGAGATAATTTATTTGTAGGCACCTATAGCTACCCATCGCCGCCAAATGGCTGGTGTTTGGAATTGATGATGATGATGATGATGATGATGATGATGATGATGATGATGATGATGATGATGATGATGATGATGATGATGATGATGATGATGATGATGATGATGATGATGATGATGATGATGATGATGATGATGATGATGTATGCACTGTGCCAAGCGGAGATTCAAATCTCTTAAATACAACCACAGCCGCTATGTGAACCTTCATTCTGATTCATCATAACGCCGATGCCATGTTGCGAACAAGCTTAGAAGTTAGAGCAATTAAGGCTGTATAGTTAACGGGGAGCAAGCGGAAATTTTTTCCGCAGATGGGATGGACATTTAGCCGTGCAGATACTCTGCACAGGATAGGCCTAGGCCATTTCTTAATAAGGGGCCGTCCATAAATGACGTCACTCAATTTTGGCCGATTTTACCCCCCTCCCCCTCGTCACACTTCGTCACAAAAAGTAACACCCCCTCTGAAAATGACGTCACAAAGCTCTGACCCCCCCTTAAACCAAATTTCCATGGTGAAGCAAAATGCTCCTTCATGGAACAAATAGGGAAAGCATGAATATTTTAAAATCTAACGGTGACCAAATATTGAAATAATATTTCAATACAAAAATTATTAATAATGGTGCCCGTATACATTAAAATAATTTTAAAAATAATAAAATTTAATCCTCACAATTAGTGCTGTTATTATTAAAATCAGTGGTGTAGTGGGGAACGTGGGGAACGCCGTTCCCCACTTTTTTCTCACACTATGCAAAATTCTTGCAAGATGGCACTTTTTGCTTAGTTTAATATACAGGCGTTCCCCCACTTCATTTTTTAGGACTACACTACTGATTAAAATTAAATTGTTGTTAATTGTTAAATTTAATAGCATAGACCTGATGTGACGTCACACTTCTCAGACCCCCCCCCACTCCCACCCCATGTCACACATCGTCACAAATTTCCGACCCCTAGGTGCGTGACGTCATTTATGGACGGCCCCTTATCAAAATATTCGAAGTAACGAGCTGGCAGGACGCGTGAGAAAAATGATGACATTCTTTGTACAAAGGTTATTTCGATCAGATGATAGATCTTCTTTGGGGCCGTCCATAAAGTACGTCACGCTCCAGGGGAGGGGGTTTAAGAAAGTGTGACAGTTTGTGACTGGGGGAGGGGGTCAGGCCATGTGTGACGTCACACATTTATTTTTTTTAAATTTTATTTATAATTTATTTTTTATTTTTTTAGTAGAATTTCATAGCTTTAAAAATAATTTTCAAAAATTTTCTGAAACATTTTAATTAGTTTTATGTCAAAATAGCATGAAATGCATATCCTCTGAATGTGTTTTTCACGATTCCTCTCGCTAGGAGCGCTAGTAATAATGCTGTTGCGAAGCCTTGTTTATGTATTAGCCTTGCTTTCGGAAGTATTATTATTTCTATGTTCGAAAGTGTGACGTACTTTTGGGGGGGGTCCGAGTTTTGTGACAGTTTGTGACAGGGGAGGGGGGTAAAATTGGTCAAAAATAGCGTGACGTACTTTATGGACCTTTGCATCCTTAGGCAAAAATAAATACATGGACAGGGTCCACATCATCGACGTCGATGGTCCACATAGCCTACATCCATGCATCAACATAGGCCTATAGAAACATGCGTGATGCATTTGTTTGTAGCCTTTGTAGGTAATCTTCAATCAATTGTTTTAGGGTTACACTATACGGAGATCATACTCTTGAAGAAAATTCGCTCAAGTTAACTGTGAGAAGCAGGTAAATATATAGCATTTGCTCTGCATAGTACTTAATATTCGAGGGGTTTAAGCCAGAAGGTCGTATCTACGATTTTTTGTAAAATGGACATTTTCACAGAAATTGAATCAACTGACTACAAAGCAGGTACTGCCAGAAGGCCGTAGCTATAAGGCTTCATTTAAGAGAGTTGGTTTGAAGATACAACCCAAATTATGGGTCACATTTATGCCATAAGGATGTAAAAATAGCAGTTTTCATGCCAGAAGGGTTGCATCTTGAAGAAGATACATCCATCTGGCAGTACGTGAAACCCATGCATTGCTTAGATACGTCTCTATGGCACAAATGAATTATTTTTAGGCAATTAAAATTAGCGTGAAAAATGCTTATTTTACTTACTTTACTCTTCAAACAACTTAAACCACTTACTTACTTGCGTAGAAATTGGAGAGCGTAATATCATCTATGTTATTCTAAAGTTATTAGTTGTTTATACCATTTTGTAAGGGTGCGTTTTATGATTTTACACCATAATATTGTATCTTCCAAAAAAAATTATTATCTTGGCCCATAATTATTAATAATTTGTGCTAGATTGTGCAGTATGACTCAGTGTTTCTTCAGATAGTTGTTGTTGGTGGTTATCTTGCAAATTACACAGAATTTATGATGTTTTCATCATAAAAAGTTTTCTCTTGCCAGAAGGTTGCATCTTGTCAAACTTTGACAAAATTCACCAAATTGTCACGTTATGTGTAAACAATACAATGCATACTTTAATGCATTTTGAAAAGGAGTCTTATTGCTCAGCATTTAGCTAGAAATAATTTTCATTGTTTAAATAAAAAAATGCTGAAAAAATTGTTTAAAAAAAAACTGTAACAAAATTTCCGTTTTCTTCGTTTATCTCGAAATGTCAAAAAACCTAGTTACTCCCTTCTGGCTTAAACCTCTAGGCTATATTGTAGCAGTTAAAGTATTAGGCGACTGGACCTTTGTCGCGTAAAGCATTAAAATGCATTTTACGGAAAGAACAAGAGACAGAACAATGCAGTTTATTAGAAGAGGAAACAAAAAGAATGCAGTTAATTAGAAGAGTAAACAAACATAAGTTGAAATTTGAAGGAGAAAGATTCTCTCCACTGCTGCATACGATCTCCCTCTGAAGATACATTTACCTCATGCATTTAGATCTTTCCCCTTTACAGCCAACCAGAAATTTCACCTTGAACAAGAGTGCAGTTAATGACAGACAGAATGGTATTATGGATTCCTTTAATGGTATTTTCAAAATATTCTGCAGATTTTATGTAACTGTGAAGGTACTTTAGGTTTCAGGCTTTCAGCTGTAACAAAATGTAATATTATTTACAATATTACTAAGACTATCGATTGTTGCCATGTGCTTTGTGATAACAGTGCTATACAAGTAGAAGTCTTTAGATACGATTAGATTATGTTACAGCACTGCAGAGATCAAGACAAAACAACACAAAGCCCAGAAGACCACATAGGCTATCCAGAAAGTCAGCTTTCAAGTAAAGCCCAAAGTCCCAAACAGAATATGCCAGATATTTTCATATTCAGATTTTTGTATTTTATATAAGACCCTTTTAAGAGGTGAAGATAATTTCATATAGACAAATAATTATAATTTATACAATTTCGCATTGTAAACTTTAATGTATAACACAGTAGGTAGTTTCAATTTGGCTTAATCTCTTTCAGATCATAAAGATCTATTATGGGAGCTCACTTTCTTCAGCTGATAAGCAGATACAAAATACAGGAAAGTCAACTTTAAAGTAAAGCCAAAGGCAAAGCAATCAGGGCTTCTCATTTGAGGCGATCGATCGATCGATCTCCTTGGGACAAATCTAATATAATTTTTATGAGGTAGGCTACAGTTGCTGAGGGTTCTTTACCGTTCACTGAAAAGCCTAAACTAGAGTATGTAACTATGTATATATCCCATCTGCAATGAACAGTTTGAATAAAACAACTGGCCTATGAGGTTATTATTATTATCATCATCAACATCATCTTCATCATCGTCTCGTCATCATCATCATCATCATCATCATCATCATTAAATAAATTTGTGACGCGCGCAAGGTCACACCGAAATGTGAATCTGATCGAGGCGCGGATAGTCAGCCCGCTCAGCCGCCATGCAGAGAAAGATGCAGTTAGATAGGCCTATCCATGTCCTAATTGAGAGCCAAGGAGATATAGTGAATTTTGAGCCGCTTTTTGATGGAAGTGAATTTGAGTTACGAAAGCGAGAGCGAAAGTCGATTCCATTCCCTGGGAACAGAAGCATGGAATGCACGCGAGCCTCTGACTGTTCTGCATGACCCGGCCGTAGGCCCCTAATTGATGATCGTATATAGGCAACGAGGAGGAATGCAACTTGTTCAAGGAGTTATTAGTGATTGAAGATAAGGATGTGTGCTGTGCTGAAGGATTTGTGGGTCAAACAGGCCAATTTAAATTTTATCCTGATTTCTGAACTCAACAGGGAGCCAATGCAGCTGAAGGAGTAGGACTGAGGACTGAGGAACCTGTTCGTATAGTGGGACTAGAATACCACTGGGACACGCAGCACCACATAAGCTATTATTTTTGGATGCGTTGCATGACTTGCATCCTATTGAGCTCAAGGTCTGAAAGACCAACAAAAACCGGATTAGCATAATCATTAATCAAGGCGAGAGGAGACAAAGGAACAGGCTTAATTAATTGCGACATATTCTCAGTCAGAGCCGACCTGATGTGACGTAGGCCTATAATGTAAATCTTTGAACATTTCCTCAGAGCCCATAACAACCACGTCAAGGAGACCAGCTTAAACATCGGCGCTATACCAATCAAAGTCCGCAGTAGCCAGGTGACAGGTCTACTGTTTTGTCAGTGATTTGCAAGGTGGATAATTTAAAAATTAAATGCAATCAATCATTATAACTAACAGCTAGGATACTGCATAAACTACCCTCAGTGTGACACTTAATTACAATGTCCTCCGTTCGTTTCCTTGATCTTTAATTCTTCACATGTTGTTGATTACAAATTATTTGAGCATGTGGCTTAAAAGTCATCAGGCTCATAAATTACGCGTAAACTAGAAGGTGACCTGGCGAAGCATTTGTAATTATCATCTGGCACCACAGCCAACTTCCTTGAACGTCTTCCTGTAGGCCTAGGTGTTGGCCGCTGTGATGGACAAGAACCATCGGCATTCCTCTTATCTGAGTTGACCGACAAGGACACAGTCGACGGTCTGCTTTTGGAGCCGACGGCTGCACCAGCTCCCATTGTTGACGTGTTGGCGTAGTAAAAGGCGGGAAGCGCTTTTTCCTTCGAAGATTCCAGATCGCAGTTGACGCAGACGACGTTGTCAAGGCTGTCGTTAAGCCATGACGTCATCTGCGGACAGAGGGAAATTACGTCACTGAGTATGTCCTCAAACACAATGAACCCGAGTTTCCCGCCAACCGTCTGGCGTCGATGACTCATGACCGATAAGGCAGACGAAAGGCTTTCGCGCGGTGCATACGACGGGGCCAGGGATTCCCTCCTCGTTGTGTCACCGTTGGGTGAGGCAGGCGATGGGAGACGGTTTCCCTCAGCCATTGAATGTCGACTGGAATGACGACGATGATGTCGGCGATGACTGCGATTTGAATGAGGTCGATCGTCATTTGGGTGACTGTTTACAGGAGACGCTGATTTCGATTGCTGCTCTTCATCATACAATACGTCATCATATATGTCACTGCGGCCGACAGTTTCCATTGTCCAGCTTTCAACTGCAGATATGGTGTGTACCGCAAACACTGAGGAATCTCGTTATGTTCCTATAATACGTTAAAAGACGATTTTTCAATTAAAATAAGTTGGCCGAAACAGTTGACATCTGGAGGTCTATGCGTATACATAGCCTATAGGTACTTTCGTAGTTTTAAAATAATGCAAGATTTCGCTTGTGGTCTATTATAGCCAACTAATTGCGTTTTATAATGTTGTGCATGAGGAGAATCACTTGACGGCTTAGGCCTAACCGGTACGAAATCGGCTGCCTTAATTGATAATGGCGGGAAGAATGAGTGCATGCATGGGAAACAGAAGCAGACAGAAGTAGCCCACACGAAGTATTCTCTTGAAGTAGCTTAAGTTTAAGCTGTGCTATCCTATCCTGATTCTACTCCTGCGTCACTACACGACCACCAACAACTGCTGCCTTGATTTCCATCCTCCAGGCTGTTACAGACCTCCTATCAACAAATGACTATGTCACGTTGATTTCCCTGGACTTTTCAAAAGCTTTTGACTCTGTGCGCCATTCCATCCTTGCAAAAAAAGCTTTCCCAACTAGAAATCCCAGATCATATCTACAATTGGCTGGTAGAATTTCTGCAAGACAGAAAACACCTTACACGCTTCTCCAGGCTGAAATCAACCATTGCATTCACAAACGCCAGCGTTGTTCAAGGTTCTGGGGTAGGCCCATCATCATACATCATCGATGCCCCGGATTTGCACCCGGTCAATCCTCATAACTTAATTAGGAAGTATGCGGATGACACTTATTTAATAATAGGATCCTCCATGAGGAGTTCCACTTCGGAGGAGTTGGAAAACGTATCGGAATGGACCGTTAGGAACAATCTACGACTGAATGAGAGCAAATCTAAGGAAATGATCATCCACCGTCGACACGACAAAGGAACATCTGACCCACCTACCTTAGGAGTCGTGAGGAACAATCTACGACTAGGAGTCGTGAGAGTAACATCAATGCTGATGCTTGGAGTGACTATTACAAACGATCTCAGCGCTTCTTCCCATGTCAACAGGATTCTAAGTGCATGCTCTGGTTCGCTTCACGCTCTCAGAGTCCTCAGGGCACACGGTCTCCCTCCGACTGCGCTTCATGAAGTTGCACGTGCAACTACCATCTCTCGCCCAGGGGCGGCGCTGGGTTTTTAGTTCTGGGGGTCCACGAAAATGATATTAACTTGCAAGCTGCATGGCAGGCGCCCGAGTGCGAGGCACTGCGAGCGCCGAAGGCGCGAAGCTGCCCACGATTAGGGGTCTGGGGGAGCGTCGTAAGCTCCCCAACGCTTTTGGAGTATAATGTTGCCATATGGAGCTCATTTTAGCCACTCTGAACTAAACATTTATAGCTTAAAATGAACTTGATTTGTTAGTTGTTACGTTGACTTGGTCAAAAATTTGCAAACATGTAAATACTAATCCTTTGGGCTGATTTGATCCACAATGAAGTACATAATCAATATCATCAACCAGTTCAGTAAGCGGATTTCTATTTAATGATGCCATAAAATTATTATTGTTATTATTTTCACTAAGAGTCAACACTGTACACACGGACCAATGACGTACCAATCATAAGCACGCAGTGCAGAGAGGTTTAGTAAGTAAGTTAAATATAATTTAAAGAATTTGAGTAGACCTAATAAATAGTGATGATCATAATATTAATTTCATATATTGGAATGAGTTACAAAGTCATGACATTAGTTGCAAGGCTGTCAGCGAAACCAGACCCCCCCACCAAAAAAATCTATTCGGATTTACACGAATTGGAGAAATGGTCTGAACGACAGCTGGGGGGTCCGGACCCCTGGACCCCCACGGCCAGCGCCGCCCCTGGACTCTCGCCTTCTCTATGCCTCCCCCGCTTGGTGGGGATTCACCACCGCAAACGACCGACGAAAACTCGAACGTTTCCTGCTAAGGGCCAAACGATTGGGCTATATATACCTCCCTCCTGAACACCAGGATTTAGACAGAATGATGGAAGATGCAGACGTCAGACTCCTCCAAGCGGTCAACCGGAACTCACAACATGTGCTTAGAGGCCTCTTTCCTCCGACCGTACGTAGGCCATATGCTCTGCGCCCTAGGCCTCATGAATATGAACTGCCCAAAAAGATGACCACAATTTCACCTCTAGGGTTCTATTTCGGACCATTCGGGATGTTAAGATTTAACTCTCAATCTGACTAAAGGCATAAACTTATAGTTTTTAATTTCATTACCTTCATTATCCCATGTAAACAAGTTGCGGTATGTCAACTTAGTATTTTAATAAACGAAATCTACTACTACCATCATCGTCACCGATTGCTACCGTAGCACCATGATACAAGTATACGTTTATCCTACATGTATAAGCATAATAATGTTTATGCATGCTTGCAACTATTATATATACTAGATGTTTGCCGTCCTAAGACGGTTAAAAACAATTTGAAAATGTCAAGAGTTGCGTCTTCTCGTGCTATGATTGATATAAGTCTTCTCCCTCTCCCTCCCTCCCTCCGTCCCCTTCCCTCCTAAGCCATATTGTCGAAAACAGCGTTACAGGCTTCACACGCATGCACGCACGCACAGAGATTTCTGTTTCATTATATTATTAATTATCATTATGTATATATATGTATATCATATATATGTATATATGCATATGTTATGTATTGGCGTTTGTGCACACACAGTCGTGCACAGACAGAAAGAAGAACAGATAGGCAGAAAGAGACACCCATCTGTTCGCATGTAAGACCATCCAATTACACAGAGCAGTTTGAGCAGTTTGAGCGAAAGGTAGGCCCCCTATATCTGTGTTACTGACGGAGGTCGTGATCGAGTGGTCAGTGGCCGTGGCCAAAAAGCGAAGTTGCGGGCACCAGCATAAATTTACAGGCGCTCAGTCAAAACAAAATCGATAGGCAAGTAAGAACAAAGTCATTTCGAGGTCAAGATCCAAAGGGTTGTGCAGGCACGCAGTCAGATGGTTACCGTAAGGTCAGTGGTATTCAGAATTGAAATGTCGAGAGCTGTAAAAGAAGAAATGGAAACAGGGCAGGAATTGTGGAAAATTTAATCAGTTTCATTAATAAAAAAATATAATAGAAGAGAAATGTCTATCTGTCGTCATTCAACATTCAGGTCACAATCCATGCATGCTGGAGTACCGGGTGAACTTATAGGCCTATATACTGAATGCAGTTAGCCTGAACATATAAGTTAGAGTGACCCTTTCGAACTCACACTGACTGTGTAGTCGCTTTGACCACTGAATGTCAATGCAAGTCAGCATGCTATAAGCGGTAAGCCTATAACAAACAGACTATATAGTATATCGTGAACCCCACCCGGCTTTATATAAATCCTTTAAGGGCCTATATTCAAATATTAAAATGCCGATACGTGCATTTAAGTCTGCAGGCAATATATTTAAGCAGATCCGCGAAGAACATCACGAAGTATACATCTATAGGCCTATATATATATATCTATACACATTAGGCCTAGGCCTAATTCGTTTGGAATACACGTTTAGCCTACGTTTGTACTGCCTACATGCATAAGCATAATAATATTAATGCTTATGCATGCTTGCAACTATTATATACAGATATATTATATATATATATGTATTATATATATATATATATATATATATATATATATATAGCGTGCATATGTTATCTATTGGCGTTTGTGCACACATAGTCGTGCACAGACAGAAAGAAGAATAGATAGGCAGAAAGAGACACCCATCTGGTCGTATACATGTAAGACCATCCAATTATACACAGCTGCAGTTCGAGCGTCAGTAACACTATCTGTGTTACTGACGGAGGTCGTGATGACGTGATCGAGTGGTCAGTGGCCTTGCTACTTGTCAGTCATCGTCGACCTTTGTCAATAGGTTAAGTATAGAAATCATGGGAAATCAATTTCATGCCTGCAGCAAATCGATTCACTTATAGATCGACCAGTCACGAGATATGCAGATACACAAGCAGACAGACAGGCAGACAGACAAATAGACAGAAAGACAGACTGACTGACAGAATACATGACTGACTGACTGGCTGGCTGACTGACTGACTGACGAATTTTGCAGATAGTAAGAAACAAACACTACGCAGCAGTACAAGAATATATATATATATATATATATATATATATATATATATATATATATATATATATATATAGCATAGTGGCCTTTGGTCAGTATTCAGTATTAAGGTGGGTTTGGGCGCTGTTGGTATACTATACGATATATGCTGGCAGGCACTAGGTCTATAGGACCTGGTGGCGTGACATTATTTCTAACCGAGCTCAATACTGCTTGACCACTCCGCCTGCCAGCGTTTTACCAACAGCGCCAAACCTCACCTTAATACTGAGTGCGTATATATATACTCTTGTTCTTTAAAAAATATTAAAACCGTTCATGAAGTAGCCTATATCTCATGGTCAACATGAGATAGGCTATCCCTATTAGCTCGATCTTCTTCTAACTTCCTCAAGTCCTCAACTAAGTAATTGAAAAGACGTGGGGAGGTCAGGAAACTAAAATATCTCCGTTGTTTCGTGTGCAACCTATTAACAACATTAGATTTTGACCTATAGGCCCTAGCCTACGTTCGTGTATCTTGGCAATCTGTAAAATTTTCAATCCCTCTGTTTTTCCCCCAACAATTATTACACTGCATGTATACTAGGGAGTGTAGGCTTATCTAAACGATGGGGATCAGATCAGAGATGAGCATGATTAATTAAAATGCTAATCGATAAGAATTAGAATTATATAGCTACCGAAATTTGCTAATCGATTAGAATTAGAATTTTCAAAATCTTGTAGCTAATCGATTAGAATTAGAATTAGCTACTGAAATTTGCTGATCGATTAGAATTAAGATTAGCAAAATCTTATAGGGCCTATCTGATCAATTAGACTTTAGAGTTAGCCGTTTGTCTGTTGGATTAGCTAATCGATTAGAATCTATAGGTATACTATAATACCCACCAGGTCCTGTGGATCAGATAAGGTCGTCAAAAGGCGAAAGACCTAAAAGCCCTCTAGTAGACAACCCGCCAACGCAACTATTTTGCTATAAAAACTCCGTGAACATACTAATTCGGCATACATTTACTTCTGTCTGCAGTCTTACTGTTATTCGCGTCCACCTGTTACAGAGACCGCATAATATGGTCCACAGTAAACCGTTCGATCAATTAAATGGCGATGATAAACAGTCCTGTTCAGTCACACTGACTCCATTGAAGTGGTCACTATAGTGGTGCGTATACAAGCACACGACTACACACATCACGGCGCCGTTTGATGTTTACAAGTCTCATAGTTAAGAGTCAAAAGCGCTATTTGCTTTTGATACGCGCGCGCCCGTGTGTGTGTGCGTGTGCGTGCGTGCGTGTGTGTAGGTGTATGTATGTATGTAGTGTGTGTGTGTGTGTGTGTGTGTGTGTGTGTGTGTGTGTGTGTGTGTGTGTGTGTGTCTGTGTGTGTGTGTGTGTGTGTGTGTAGGTCTGTGTGTGTGTGTGTAGGTCTGTGTGTGTGTAGGTCTGTGTGTAGGTCTGTGTGTAGGTGTGTATGTGTATGTGTGTGTGTGTGTAATGTGTGTGTGTGTATGTGAGGTGGTAGGTACGTGCGCCGCGGTGCGCGTATGAGTGCGGCCTAGCAAACATAATAATTATGTAGCCTATAGTACGTATTACAGGCCAACTGCATGTTTCTGTGACGCCTGCCTGCGACGTGAAGAGCCCTTTAGAGATTATGAACTCGTACGTTGCGCTAAACATGTGAAGAGGTCAGCTGCAGACGGTCACCATTGACATCAGCTGAGTAGCAGCTTCTCAATAATCTGGTGCTCTGCGCAGCTATAGCACTTAAGTAGCGCTTGACAGCCTTGACCATTACGTGTTTACTATTACGCTTGCGATGTAAGCCTACTTTTCAACAGTGTATAGGCCCTAGGCCCTATATATAGGCGTATAATACTGATATACTTTTCACTGTACGGTCGTAGGCCTACCACAAGTTGGCACGTTTGCTGGACAGTCATTCGCAGTCAATAAATCGATCATAGCTAATCACTTCAGTACTATGTAATTCCAGAATTCCACTCTTTCATATTGATTATTTTTTTTGGGTCCGCAATTAGCCTAGCCTATAGGCCTAGGCTACATATTATAGGCTATATAGTGCTATACAATTATATATCAGTTGCATTTACATCGCATTACATAAATCAGTTGCTGCAGTTGATGCAATAAAGTTATTGATTGATTGATTGATTGATTGATTGATTGATATATATATATATATATTATTTATAGATATATATATATATATATATATATATATATATATATATATATATATATATATAGACGATTTCTGTTGCCAATTTTTCTTCCATGGTTCATGCCTTCATCTGACTATTGTAACTCGTTACTTAGGCCCCTATATAGACCTAACAAAACTCCGTCTGGCTCCACTCCATCAATAGGCCTATAATAATAATAATAATAATAATAATAATAATAATAATAATAATAATAATAATAATAATAATAATTCTTCCTTTATTGAAGCAATCCGTTTGACACATCGCAACCGGTACAGTTTACAGTTAGGGCCTATGCAATAATGCAATTGAAACAATTCACAAGAACGCAAATGACAGAAGACATAATTAAATCTTAACTACTAACAGAACAGACAGCCTGCAATACACGGCGCTAATAGCAGCGTATACAAAGCACATCCGCCTACGGGGCTCGAACTCGGTACCCCTCGCTCTCTACGCCAGATGTTATCCAAAGCGCTATCTGCCCTTCCTATACTCAATGCACTGAATGCAGCTGCTCGTTTGATCGCCCGCCTTCCTCGTTTCTCCCATATTTCGACTTTTATGACTGAGCACCTTCATTGGCTTCCTTTAACTGCTCGGATTTAGTTTAAAATTCTCTTTCTTACATGTCAAACGTTTCTGGGTCAAGCTGCACGCTACCTCTGTGATCTTATCACGTACACGTACGGCCTATCTCACCTATACCTCTGGACGTCCTCTCCGCTCTTTAGACCATATCATGACCTTCTAGTTCCTCGGTCCGGACTGCCACAGCACAGCATCGTGCCTACGCCTCTGTTGGCCTTTTGCTGTGGAATAACCTTCCCGCTATACCGGTAACTCGTGCTGTGATGTTATCTAGCTGGGGGCACTATAATGTTTCTGCTCGTTCTCTTAAGACTTTTCTTTTTTCGAGGGGCCCTTCGCCTCGGATTAGGTTGTACTGTGAGAGACGCTTTATAAATCCGCAAATAGAATATATATATATATATATATATATATATATATATATATAGGGCTTTGGGATTTTGAGATCACTAATTAACTCCGACCGAAGGCCTCTTGGTGTGCATTGATCATAAAATTAATGATCGAGCCTACTTGAAATGTTATTTGTAATCTACAAAACGGATTCTGGAAATCACTAGAAATTTATAAATGTTTTCAAGTGAAGCACGTATAGGGCCTACGTGTTTGGAAACAAAGTCTATGTTTGAAGTTCATGGACAACTTGTCCATGAACTTCAGGACAAGGACAACTTTGCACTAACGCAATAAATTCAGACAGGACAACAAAAGTTTGCCTAACAATAGCGCCATCTGGCGAACCTGTAATGAATTAATATTCAGAAAGTGAATTAAGATTTTATAAGGTCTATACGCCTATGCTGTGGTTGCTTCTCCTAAAGCGCTCAAATCATCGAATGCAGTTAACTACACTGGTGCAATTTATTAACACAAACTTAATGGTGAGCCAATAGGGCCTACTGGCAGTTTGGTGATCATAATATGGCTCAAAATTATATGACTGCGAAATAGGCCTAATCCTTTTAAAAACTTGTCATTTCCTGTTAATTCTTTTCGCCCGCTGTAGCCTATAGCTAGCACGCATCTATGAAATTAATTTCCGTCAATCCGCCTCCACCAGCCTCGCGGTATACCATTCGATCAATACCTCAACTCATTTGTTTTTCCAGCAGCTATAGGGCCTGCATGCGCTTTTAAGGTTAACGTTATTTAGTACGCGCGATCTGTAGGCCTAAGTATATGGAATGCCAGGAATGGTTTCCACTAGTTTAACGACCTAAGATTTAACAACAGCAACAATTTTTGTACAGTTCTTACTGTTGAGGCCTTAATTGAGGGTCAATGATCTATATAATTTTAGTATACGTCTATTTACAGTTTTATAAACAGGATAATAGCCTATATATAGCTATAGGCTAACATGCAAATGAATCTCCAGAAATCTGAAGAATGAGTTAATGGACTCATTGACTATATGCCTACGAAAGTCGCGATAAAATGCTGTAACCAAATACAAAACTAAATACAAAATCAATGTTTCAATGGTTTTTGCGAAAAATTAGTTAGAAATTGCTTGCAGCCTGTGAGAATAACAAACTAGAAACATAATTATAATTAACTCGATCCGCCTCTGCTCGTACTCTAGCTGACAATGCCAGTCCCAAGCCTGGATAAAGAAGGAGGGCGACGCTAATAATCTTTGTTATTGATAGTGTCGTTAAACTGAAACTACTAACAGAATAACAAAAACTGAGAGAAAGAGGAAGCAATGGTATCGGGAATGGCGTGACGGAGTGTTAAAGGTCATCGCAGGTTGATGGCTGATCAACAGACTGAGGCATCAACGGAGAGAGTGTGTGCTCTCCGATCGAAAACGAGGCTCTAAGACAAAACTTCCGGTTCCAGCTGACAGGATTTTTGTTTCGATTAAATATTAATTACAAAAAATTGTTTCATGGCGTCCAGAAGGTAGGAAATGTTAAACACTGATCTTGCTCTTTACAGTTGTGTGTTTTGGTCGTTTCTAAATCGGTTGAAGCTCTGGCGAAATGGACGCGAAAGTCGAGTTTGTGATGTTGCGTTTGTATGATTACATTTTATTGGCGTAAAGAGATTTAATGTTTCTTGTATGAAATCAACGGGTTGTAGAAGATTTAGTGTTTAGTAAGTATGTTAAGATGATAATTTAGTGACAGATTTTATGGTCTTCTAATATACGTGAGCTTTCTGAGGATTTTAAGTAACGAGACGTAGAATTACAGCTGTTCTGTGTAGATGTGTCTATCTTGATTGTACGTATTTGTGTGAACATTCAGCATTTATGTAGTGCATTTCAGGGCCTGTCAAAGGCTTTCAGTTGCAAGCCTTGTGGGTAATTAGAAATTAATAGTCCAGTGCGACTTATTTACTATGTGCCCTGTATTGAGCAGTTTGTGTCTTTGTTTAAAAGGTTTTGTAAACATCTCTTATCTTTCTTGTGGGGTCAGCCCGAATCCCCGTAAACGCTGAAAATAGAAAAAACCCGATTTCCCGAAAACAGTTTTCTAGAAAGCGGCCGAGCTATTCAAAGTTAAATTGTAAACATGACAAAGACCTTGCGTGGCCTTGATGTCGTATCGATATACTGCCTATGCAAATGTTTATTTGTTAATTATGTTCATTCGGGTCGGACTTAGAAAATCAATTTCGGGGATCCGGTCGAAATTCGTTTCGGGGATTTGGGCCGCACCCCTTTCTTGTCAGTGGTTTTTGCCACATGAAATTACACTTTTGGATTTGTGAGGTGTGTATAAAATCATGGGGTAAATATAATCTAATGTTCAGTGGTGACTTGAGTTTAGTTTTACATAACACTGCAGAGTTCAGTTTTGCCAGCCATCGCAGTAAGCTAATGTAAGAAAATTGTGGGCGTTGCATCATGAATGAGTTAAGTGTCACAACACAAGAAGAGAACTGATAATTGCTAAGAAACATAGGAAATTAGGTTATGTCGGCATAAGACATTTCCCTGTGAACGTGACAGATTAATTTTTGCTGCAAAGTGTTATGTAGCTTTAAGTGTGTATCGTATTTACTTTCGTCATCGTCATAAATGGTGTCCCTCTCTGGAGCGATGCCATTTCCACATTGCATTAATGCTAAATGTCTATCTGAACTCATATTTGTGCCATTATGCAGGCCTGCACGTAGCCAGACGTAAATTCAAGAGGAGGCAGACTATTGGGAAAATCCTGGTCATTGGGTCATTAATCTTTTGGATGTTGACCTGATTACGGCTTGGTTTTGGTGTGCCATCGGTTGATGCCTTGTGCATTAGACACCAGCACAACAGCAGTTACTAATTACATTACATTACATTAATCAATTGAAGTTCCAGTATATAAAAAAGCAAGAGGAGGCAACTGCTTCCTCGTGCCTCAATGTAGCTACGCCTATGGCCATGTGTATCCCAAAGTTTAGCAGGTGCAGGTTTCCACTTGTCAAGGGCATTGAACTGGCCCCTTCTAAAATCTTGGAATTGGATATTGTAGCAGCACAGCTTGTGTATTGCCTTTACTACGGGGGCCATGTACTACATGACCTGCTCCCATCAGTCAAACTGCCTTCTACCACCTGCCCCATGGGCCCATAACCACACAATACCTCCGGCAGCTGGCATGATGAGGAAACTTTCATGATTAGGATGATATAGCGGATTTAGGATAATATGTATGATTTTAGAATATTTGACTGTCTTGATCTGCTCAATGAATGATGTATGTGTATTACTATTTCAAAATGCAGATAGCAATTGGTCAATTAAAGAATATTTTTATCTTATCTTTTATCTTTGTCCAAATAGCTGGAACCTTCTCAAATATCAGTTAAACATCCATGTGTACCGTGTCTTTGTGAGGTACTTAAATGTGCTGTACATATTAATTGCATGCAATGGATACATATATGTTCATGTATACATTTGAATCATCTTCAACACTGGGGTGTGTTGAATAGTGTTAGGTTAAAGTATAAATTCCTCATAGTTCTGCATGAGGAATTTGTGGAAGTACATTGGTACATGGTGCACCATTACTTAATGCTGTATGGACACCTTACTAGTTAAATGTAACTTTGTTTGACTGCTCTTTCATTTTAGGTGGTTTCATCCAAATATTTCCGGACTGGAGGCATGCAATCTATTAATGGAATATGGATTTGATGGAAGTTTCCTTGCTCGGCCCAGCAAAAGCAACCCTGGGGACTTCACTCTTTCTGTCAGGTACTCCTAATGAAATATTTGCCTAATTTATTTGATTAATATGATATTAATTTTACTGCCTAGAAGTACGGTGGTTTGAAGAAGGTCTTATGATGATCAGTGGTGATTAGCAGCATATTGAATTCTGTAGAGGCAGACATCGGTTTGAAGTGTTAGCAACTTCATTTTCTTAGCCTTGGCATATGAGGGTGGGTGGCCAGTCCTCTCCCTCACCATCTGATCTTCCCACCAACAGTGTATGGTCAGTGTAGTAATTGTAAGTGAGTTGGCTAGGGGTGCAGCAGGTGGAGCAGAAAGCTGGAACCAAATTTCTGCACATAGTGCAGATTTGAACCCCAACCTCTCGTTTGACAGTCCAGCATGCTAACCACTACACTATCAAGCACCCTCCCCCAGTCTTCTTCATCGTGTTACTAATTGAGTATTTAATTGAAAAAGCATTATAAATAGACACTCATTGACTGACGTATGTTGCTATCCATAAATACCTAACAGAGATTGTTACAACGTTAGGTCAGAGTCAAGAGATGCTGTTAACAGATAATTCCTTTACCTATTAAGAATATCTTACTTTAAGCACAGCCAGAGAAGGACAGTTCGATGACCTGGTTGAATTATGATTGGTCTCAGGAGCGAAGAGTGACTTTAAATATTGTGGTTGACCAGAGCATAATGTCTTATAAACTATAAGCCCCAATTTCAGGGGTTAAATTCAGTCGGATCTGAGATCTGGAACCTTGGATTTGAGATTTGCCACCTGAACTATGAGGTCAGCCACCTAAAAGAGGAGACCAATGGATCACTTAAAAGTGTGTTGTTGGTGACAATAGTCGACCATGTTCACCTGTTTCACACATTTTATGCATTTCCGAATTGCAAATAGCAAATATGTCGGTTGTAGATTCACCAGATAGGCTTAAGTTTTACATTTGTAAAGATTTGGAGATCCCCCAACTCTCGATGAGCAATTTGACCGTGCTGCCCAATTTGAAGCAATTCCTTTGCTGAACAGGAAGCCGGTGCAAAGATTTAAGTACAGAGGTTCTATGCTCAGCTATGGGTCTGTTGATTTCTGTGGCTTTGTAATTGACAGGAGATCGTCAGAGGTGACACACATCAAGATTCAGAATACAGGTGACTTTTATGATCTGTACGGAGGTGAAAAGTTTGCAACGTTGGCCGAATTGGTTCAGTACTATACCGAGGGCCAAGGGGTTCTTAAGGAGAGAAGCGGAGAAATCATACAGCTGAAATATCCATTCTACTCGGCCGATCCTACAACAGAAAGGTAGGCTTGCCTTCTCTGAAATGCCTGAATGAACCCGGAGTACCTGGTAAAGTTTCTAAAGCATGTTGCTTAGTGAAACTGAGTTACTGTATTGTATCTATAATTCTATATGCTTAAAAAGAACCTCTTGTAGTGCACACCAATCAGAGGCACACAGTGCAAAAGACCCAGAGAAAAGAAAGTGGTTTTAAGACAGTGATGTCAATAATTGCAATTGAATTATCTCTAATCTTCTGGATAGTCTGTGAAGTTCATTGCTTCTTTTGCTATATTAAGGCATTGTTTCTGCATGGCCCGATGGATTTTTACAGTCTTCATTGAGCATTCTCCAGAGTTGTCATAGATGCAAAGACTGCATTATTTCTTGTCTATAAATTTTTTGAAGATAATGTGTTCCTGAAGTTTTCTGCTGATAACTTAAATCTTCTTGATGGATTCTGTTTACATTTTTTTCAATGTCAAGCATTCTAGTCCTAATGGGGATATGGTCTCATTACTGGGTGAATTCTGGCCTTTGTTTTCTTTCACATCTCCGTGTGTTTCTATGTATATTATTCATTCTTGTAAACACTTGTGAAGTTTGAGCAGTTCTTCAGTGTATGTCTTGGTTGCTGTTGCCACTTGCAAATGAATTAGGCAGACGGTCCATCATTTCTGGCTGGATGTGCAAGCAAGAAGTGAATGCATCTGGTAACAGCTCTACTTAACAGAGAAGATTAAAAGAATTATTGGTTTTGCATCAAAAGCCAATGGATTGACTATGAATGTTTTCTCCATTTTCTAATCAGATTGAAAATCACAGTGACTTTAGTGATGAAAGACACTGTGGTATACCATATACATAATTGAAGAGGAACTATAATACATGATTTTTAGAGGCATTTTCAGATTTTAACTCAGGGGCACTTGCAACTGAGCCATTTTGACAGAGAGAAGTGGGTGCATTCCAGATAGTCTGCACTAGTAATATTTGTTGGGTAATGATGAGAACAAATTATGTTCTTGTCATTCAGATGTTTTTGTTGTTGTTGCATTTTTATTGCTTATAAACTCGTAAATGATAGGTGTGCTGAAGAGGCCAGACTGTACCTCATTCTTGTTATTCAGTTGTTGTTGCATTCTTGTTGCTTATAAATTCTTGTAAGTGATCAGAGTGCTTAGGAGGCTAGGCAGGACCTTCCGTTTGGTCCTATGTGGCCAGGTGTCATAGTTGTAGTTGTCTCTGATTGTTGTTCAGGGTCATTTTTTAATTTACTTCAAATTATTGGTCTTCCCACAAAAGAAAT
Organism: Aporrectodea caliginosa; assembly: GCA_020284085.1. Taxonomy (NCBI): domain Eukaryota; kingdom Metazoa; phylum Annelida; class Clitellata; order Crassiclitellata; family Lumbricidae; genus Aporrectodea; species Aporrectodea caliginosa. The sequence goes on along the minus strand of JACEVL010000129.1, from coordinate 1,570,363 downwards.
GCCTATGAGAAAGGAAGGGCTCGTGCTACAGACTGTAATTCAAAAATGATTTAACAGTTTAGTAAGTAGCTATTGGCATTTCCATTTGATGTGATGTAGTGATAATAATTCATAATTCATGTAGCTTTCAATGTTTAAAATCAGGTTAAACATGTTTCCTGACAAGCATGAGAGCCAGGGTCCTTGCTTGTCTTGATGACAAAGAGTTCTGAATACATGCTATATCAATCATTTATGACATGACTCTCTATCTTTGTATCAGTATAGGCAGCTGTTACATTTTGGGGCTATACAGGGCTGCATAATCTTTTCTGGGCCTTAAAGTGCTGTTCTTTAATGTTGTATGGCAGTCTACTTTCAGGCATTTAGGTCAGGGGTGGGCAACTTACGGCCCGCAGGCCGGATCCAGCCCCAGGGACCTTTGAACAGGCCCTTGACATGTCTTTATATTAGCATTGTACCTGGCACGTGGGAACCTTATATCCGGTCCTACACGAATGCCTGGATTTCTGTATGTGCACCAACATTATACATGTTTCTTATTCAAGTCTAGTCAACTAGTTTGCTACTCAATCATCAATGTAGTATAATCTCTGCATGTTGAGTGACATTGAAGCAGACTATGGTGACATAGTATATTACTGTGAAGTTCATTGGTTGAGCAGAGCAAACTTTGCATCGCTTTTATCATCTTCGAGAAGAAATGAAACTTTTCATGAATTATCTTATGAAAAATGGGATTTAGCATTTTTGGTGGGCATTACTTCCCATCTGAAGGACCTGAATATATAACTTCAAGGAAGCAATCAACTTGTAACCAACTTGTTTAATCATATCAGAACTTTTCAAACAAAGTTGCTACTCTGAGAAAATCAAATATTCAAAAGGCACAGCTGTGCAGTTTCATGTTTGACTGATTCTGTGAGCATGGCTGATGCAAATACAAATTTCAAGAAGGACACAGAACAAATAAAATGCCTTGAAAGCAGAGTTCCAGTCCCGGTTTGTTGATTTTACTGCTTGTGAACTAAACTTTAAATTGTTTGAATCTCCCTTTTCCATTGATGCAAATTAAGCACCAGACTCCATGCAAATGGAATTGATGGAGTTCTAATGCAATGTCAGTGAGTTGGAAGACTTTACATTTCTCAAGATTCTTACCCTTCTCTTAGATTTCATGCCCTAAATGGTTGCACTGTTTCCCAGCACCTATATTTGTGAACAATTCTTCTCACAGAGGAAACTAACAAATGCAAACACAGATGCAGACTAACAGATGACAATCTCTCCAATGAACTTCAAATTGCCACTTTAAACATTGAAAGAAACATTCCCGATTTGTGTCGTGAGGAGAAGTGTCAGATCTCACTTTAAATATAGCACACTAAATCAACGGATACATTTGTGCAGACTAAAAGTTTTATGCATTATTAAAATGGAATAAACTTAAACCGTATTTTGTCTTTTATTTTGGTGTTGGACTGTATTGGTATTAGGATAAGAAGGTTTCATCGTAAAAATTATCTTCATTTACTGTAACGATTATTCTGCAATATTTAGTTTGAATAAAATTAATATTGTCTCATTTTATGGGGCAAATGAATCTGCTAAAATTAGCCCGCAATTGGCATATGGCCCCTGAGCTGCCATTAAAATCTTAGGGCGGCCCTCTGTTAAAAGAAGTTGCCCATGCCTGATTTAGGTTGTAGAAATTTACAGTGACATGGTCCATGTTGTCTTTTATCCAGAAAACTACAATGTGGAGTTCCTTTTGAGGGGTTCCTAAAAATGTGCTATATAAAAGTCCAGATGCATACTTACATACATACATACAAGTTTTCAAACGTGTAAGTTGTACATTGAAACATGTGGTAAGTTTATGGGGTCCATAAAAACATGTGACTCCACCCATTTTAAGCAAGATTTCCTGTATAACTGTTTGTTGTGATTTTGTGTTCTTATTTGCCACTGATGACAATTAGTCATGGGAATGGATAAAATGTTCTGGGAAATGCATACATAGTGCATGTGTTTTCCCAGCACATCTTATCAATTCTCATGGCTATTTATCAATATCCATGTATGATCTATTTGATTCCTTCTATTTTTCATTCAAGTATTTATATAGCACCTGTTAAAGGAAACTACTCAGAGGTGCTCCTGATTCCAGCACGGTCAGAAAGAACAGTCTTCGACTGCTTATAAAATGAGTCAGAGAGTGACATAGAGAGCTCAGAGCAGGCACAGCTCACAGCTCAAACTGCAGTGCAGTTTTTGCACCGCAGTTTAGAGTCTTATTGTATCCTGTTAAAAAAGAGAAATTAGGGGAACGCAAACATTTCCCAGTTGAGAAAAGTTTATGTATTTCCAGAGAGGTATGACATGCCTTCAGAATTTATTCATTTTAAATTCATGTTTGTTTGGTTGTGAAGGTCAGTGGTTTATATCTTACTTGTTTTGCATTTCTTGTTAGCATGTTTAATCATTCATTTTTGTACATGCATTTTCTGGTCTCTTTTCAGATGGTTCCATGGTCACATCAGTGGAAAAGATGCAGAAAAGCTGTTGAGTGAGAAAGCCAAAAATGGAAGCTTTCTTGTTCGTGAGAGCACAAGCCGACCGGGCGACTTTGTCTTGTCAGTGCGAGTGGATGTGGATAAGACGCACATAACACACGTTATGATTCGATGTCAGGTAAAGCATTCTTGACTCATGAGTCAGCAAACAATTGCAATTCACATAGTGTTTATAATTTTGTTTTGGTTATCCATATATTTTTGATAGTGGTATGGTTCACATTTTTTAGTAGTTGTAGTTGTATGGTATTTGTAATGGAAACGTCTTCCCACTGAACTCTTTATGTATTTCTCAGTTTCTATTAGCAAACATTGTATCTGTCAAATCTCCTAACTTCATGTACCCCAGATCGCACCATTTGTTCATCCTGTTTGTGTTTATAGACTGCTTATGGGTACCTACTCAGAAGTGTAGTGCCAGTTTCAATTGCCAATCGTATTAGTATTAAGAAAAGCTTGCACTAGACTGATCAAGGTACAGAATATAACATTCTGGACTCGGGTTGTTGTTTTCCTCGTTTTCCTTGACCTTCAAGCGGTGTACGCTATGATCTGGCATGTAGGCCTATTGCTGAAGATCTCCAGGATTCTCCTGGATGAGTGGTCGAGATAACTGGACTGGGAGCGCCTCTGAGTAGGCTTCTTGAAGGGGCGCTATATATAAATTCCTGTAATGAATTCCTGAAATGAACTGAAGTCTTCCTTTGGTAAAGACATTTCCGAGTGTATATGGGGACCAGTGCAGACCGTGGAGAGTACAAAAGAATGGCCTACCTTAAGGTTCTACCCTCTATCCAAATCTCTTAAATATTTTAAGAACCTCTCCAAATACAGTCACACAAATTCATCCATGCAGTTGACGTATATGCCGTGAGTCGCAATGTTGTTCTTTCGCAGAACTTGAGGAAACACTGAAAAGAAATATGGAGACCATAACTGAGTATTTTAAGAAATGGAGACTTCATCCAAGTACATCCAAAACTGTTTCCAGTGTCATTCCCCTGCAAATTGCAAAGGCTGAGCACAAATTTTAGAATCAAACTCGACGACTGATGTATTGACCATAAGAAGATCCATTTCTTACCTGGTCATTACTCTGGATGCGTTACTTACATATCATATCATCACCCCTTGAAGAAGACTGCAGACAAGCTCAGCACTCAAAACAACCTACTGAGCAAATTTTCTGGCTCGACTTGAGGTGCCATTACCCGGATGTTAACAACTTCAGCCCTTGTTTTTGCTGTTCAGCAGCAGAGTATTGTGCCTCTCGTATGGTGTTGCTAAGCCCACATACAGTAATTGATGTCCCTATCCTGTCGTCCATCTAGCAACATTGTGCCCAAAGCAACTGCCATGGCTGCCGTTCCTAAGCAGTATCACACCACCTCACATCCATAGAATAGAGGGTACCAAAAGATTGCTGTAAAGGTCTTTGCGAACAAAGATTTGCCACACTGTGACGATATCACTTCGCACCCACCGGCGCGCCTTTCCTTGAGACACCCGTTTTGATTGGACTTGCAATCTGAAGACATGACAGATATTTGGCACGGAGGGATGAGTGGGTAGCAGCGAATGTGACTAACCACTTCCTCATTGCTGTTCTCTAGGCTTCAACTTGCCTCAATCAATGCCTCTGGTCTGATCTCGGATGGGCCAGTGCTGCTGTGCACATAATCTCATTAAATGGAAACAGATCACTGTCCTTTGTGTAGCTGTGGTGCAGTGCAGAATATGGTGCATTTTTTCAATTCTCTGTCTGCAAACTTGTTTCAGTGGTGGACTCTGTTGGTTCTTCAACTTGCCAATGATAACACAGCTGTCTGAGCATGGGCCACATATTCTAGAAAAAGAACTCCTGACAAAAAGTTGTATCATGTGATTTACCAGTCCTCGTGTACCAGGCCTCTCACCACAATGTGATGCTTATTAACGAAAGTCCTTGGAACTCACATGATTCTGTAGAATTTTATTTTAATTTTTAGTTCCTTGACTTGAATATTTCTACATATCTGCTGTTGTATGACAGGATGTGATAAGCTCCTTTTTGTGTTTTTTGTTTTGAAGATAAATTGACACAGTGAACTAATCTGTTGTAATCTAATAACTTCTGTAGTGCCGTTATCTAAATGTCCAAGGCATTGATTGATGTTTGCTTGAAGTAAAATCATAATCAAAACTCATAATCTGTTGGAGAAGGCAGGTTGAATGCCAATATAGGTCAGAGAAAAAATCCAGTAGCTATGCTACAGTGGGTAAGGAAGTTGAAAGAGAGGAGTCGTAAGACATGAAAGAGCTGGTTGTTGAGCTGCTGAATTGACATAGCTAATGCCTTCTTGGTCAGAATTTTGAAAATGTTTGCTTGAAGTAAAGTCATAATAAAAACTCATAATCTGTTGGAGAAGCCAGTAGCTATTAGCTATACTACAGTGGGTAAGGAAGTTGAAGGACACATGAGTCTTAAGTTTAGCCCTGAATGACATCAAATAGCTGGTTGTTGAGCCGATGAATTGATATAGCTAACGCCTTCTTGGTGAAAATTTAAAAAAATTTGTAGTGTGTTGTCTACTAGTGTGGTTATGCTGTCTAATGGCGGCCCATCTTGTTTGTTCTAGGATGGTAAGTTTGATATTGGCGGTGGTGAGCAGTTCCATTCGCTGTCAGATCTGGTAGAACATTATCGTAAGAATCCAATGGTGGAGAAGTCTGGAACGGTAGTGCACTTAAAACAGGTTTGTGTGATATTGTGATGATAAGTCCTTGCAGTAAAATGTCCTAATATTTAATAGTTTTGGTAAAACTTCCTTTTATGTGTCAGTTTCATAAGTCATCCAGATGATTTGCTTGTTTTCCTGTGTTGTTTATGACCTGAAATAAACCAGTATCTGGTTAGGGTAGTTGGCCATATGGATCTCCTCATCTGATGGCATCATTAGTGTTTGTAACTGTTACATAGTCATAGTCCTGTGATTCATGATAGACTCCACTATGGCAGTCTAAAGTGCATTGGCCAATAGACAGAGAGAGAGACAGAGAGAGAGAGAGAGAGAGAGAGAGAGAGAGAGAGAGAGAGAGAGAGAGAGAGAGAGAGAGCTTGAGAGCTTATATCAGGGATTGTCTTAAACCTCTGGCCATGATTTTAATGTTCTGCATATTTAAATATATTTTCCAGTGTATCAGAGAACATCTTGCTCTGCTTGAAATGCAACAATGGTGTTATTGTCTAAAGATTCCAACTCTGTTCAATGTTATTGTTACTCCTCTATTGCAAGTAGTCTATGTTTTGGTCAATTGTTTTGTACTCTGACAGCCTTTCAATGCCACACGGATCAATGCCTCAGCTATCAACAACCGAGTCAGCGAGTTGGAAAAGGAAAATGGTGGACAGGGTATTGGAAAGGCTGGATTCTGGGAAGAGTTTGAGGTATGCCACCTAGAGCAGTGTTTCTTAACCAGTGCTCGACCGAACCCCTGGGGTTCGGTGAGCCAGTGCCAGGGGTTCGGCAGAGGTCCTCTGAAATATATACATATTCAGGGTCAGTGAGTGTGAGTGAAAATCATTTGCTATTTTATTTTTATTTTTTCGACTTTTTAAAATAAAATAGTTAACTGTTAGTGGTTCATGTATTGAATGTATTAATATTGTATCACATTTTGGTACAATTTTTTATTTCCTTTTGTTCCCATTTGTTAAAAAATTATTGTTGAAACTTGAGGGGTTCGGTGAGTGGTCATGGATTTCTCTTGGGGTTCGGCGCCCTTGAAAAGGTTAAGAACCACTGACCTAGAGCCATAAAGTATCACTTTTGTTTTGGTAGTTCTAGTGACTAATACAGGAATCCAGGAACTTTGATAATGGCTAGCAATATGAGCAACCTTGTTATTCTTCTGGATTATCTGACTTCATGTGTATTCTTGTGGTTACAAAGGTTATTATTTCTGCATTTTATTAAGTTCTGTTATTTAATGGTAAACATCAACTTGTGGGGATGAGCTGTTGTTCGTGAAGAACTTGCATGAAGTCCGTACATAATAATGTTCTCAGCGAAGGCTGGACCCTGCACCCTACACATTGCAAGTCAGGCACTCATCAATCTGCTACCATGTCACGCATGGTTGTGTTTCTGATAGATGCATGCTAAGCACATACAGCATTACTAATTGAATACCTATGTTGGATTACCAGTAATTGAGTCATTGTCAGCTGTATAACGTAGCTGTGAAGTGATTTGATTTGGACCGATTGCTTTGGTTTACTTCCTGTTTGTTGTACGAGAGTTTATAGGCATGCAATTATCGATGCTGAAGTTCTGTCCTTGACCAGGATTCAGTTGGCAGTTGTCAGGTTCAGTGCTTAAATAGATATATAGGACAGACATTGTTCCGTGTGATACCCTTCCATCCAAATATATGTTATGCATGTACTGGTAATAATAACCAAAGTACAGCAGCACCTAATTGGGGAGGGGGAGGAGGATGGGGAGGACACTGGTAACCATAAATGCAATATGGAAACTGATGATAATCGGTATAAGTTGTGGTGTGATGTATTGATAATTCACTGATAAGATATCGTCTGTTGCCTGTGTGATTCGTCTGTTCTCATAACAAACTGATGGAATGATACAAGCTAATTAAGAATAATAATTTTCTTAATATTGTTTTGAAAAAATGGTATTTCTCTCCTATTTAAGATCATAGGGTGAGTTTAAAGCAGTTCCTGAACATGCAATTGAAGTGCCATCTGAACAGAGCTCAAGGTTTGAAGGAAAAGCAGATGGTGTTTTAATAATACTGACAGAGCTCTGGGAACACTTGTGACTTTCAAGTAATCTTCATGCTCCTAATGTGATATTTTATATCACGAGGAATCCTTTAAACCTTGGGTTCTAAGAAGAACAGTAGCACTGATCATCAGATGGTCCAAATATCAAGTTTGCCTTTTGTTTTTATATGAACTTTCTCGTATTCAGGATTTAATTTGTGTTTTATCTGTGAATTCTATTAGCAACTGCAGCAAGTGGAATGTCGCCACCTGTACAGTCGGAAGGAAGGACAGAAGCAGGAGAACAGAGCAAAAAATAGATACAAGAACATACTTCCATGTGAGTGGTTGTACTAAAATGAGAAAAGTCTTGTTTGTTTTGATTTGTGCAGAGCTCTCGAGAGATTCATAATAGCAGTTATGTCAACATCCATACACCCTGGCCTTAGAAATATTTGCGTTCATGTATGGTTTCTGCATAGGACACACCTGATGTAATTTATATTGCTGCAGTGTAGATGTGTGACTTAAAGTCCTGTTGACAGTTTCTTAACCTTGAGTATCATCGATGAACTAAAGACATTACTTTAAACATTATTTTAATGAGTTATGAAAGTGAGTACTAGAATTATGGCAGAACTGGATGGTATTATGGGTCACGAAGTGCAGTCTCTGTTAAGTGGTTTTCAAGTCGCATATGTACATAAATCCATATGTCAGTGCACAGAAATACCGTTGTAACACTAACTTTGAAGGTCATATCCAGAACTGCCTTATAATAATGTGAATGAATAATTGTCTAAAACTGAATTAAATTCAGGATCTATACATCCTGCATAACACAGTGCTCCAGTTGGCTAATGTGCTGGGTCTGTAATAGAAGCTAACTGGTTCATTTCTGCAGAGTGAACTCTTTGTAACGACCCTGGATAGGTTATTTAGACAAATGTGCCTTTTGCACCAGGCTGTGTAATTGGTACCAGTGTTTAAGCTAGGAAGTAAACGGCTAAGTCACATGATACACTGACCCCTTGTCCAGGACCTTGGGATTTGTCTGTTGCCCGCTTAATGGGTGAAATGAGCATCTCCATTTCTTTATACTGGAGATGTGGGAGCATTACTTTTACAATCTAGACATCACATAAAATAGGCTACATAAAATATGTAATGGTAAGCTTCTTAAATACGTACAGTAATAAGTAAGTATGTATATACATGCTTGTTGTTGCATGCCTTTAACAGCATTTAATAATTTGATTATTTATCTTTACAGTTGATCACACGCGTGTGATTCTGAGAGATGGTGATAAAAATATCGAAGGATCTGATTACATAAATGCAAATTTGATTACAGTAAGTTATTCAGTTTCTTTGTGGAAGTGACGACCCTAATAGTTGTACCAGAATCTTTAATAAAAACCTTTTGGTCTATTATGCAGCTTGGCATGTGCGTATCGGTGGCTGATATTTGTTGCAAGGTGGCACAACGAGGCGCGGTGACATGCACTATGACAATCTTGTACAGTTTTAAGCCACACTTGATTAGATCATGATTTAAGAGTCAAGCCATGTATGTCTTACTTTGAGACCTGTACTTAAATGACGCTATTTTAAGTGTCCTCATACATACATCTATACACCATACATACATGCACATACTTAAACATATATAATATACTTAGATACATGCATACACATATAAGTAAGTAAGTAAGTAAGTATATCCTTTATTGAAAAAACCAACTGCTAACCGCATTTTGGTGTACAAAGATCATCAAATATAAAAAAAATTTAAGTATAAAGCATCCGTGTGACAAATGTTTTACGAGATAGAGAGTTTGCCTTAGGTATTATTCTATTGTGGGTTCTGGGGCGTAGCGAGTATGAAAGTTTTCATGGGAGGCAGTAGTTGATGTAATACATGTGCAGTAGGGTGGCCCAACACAAAAAAAGTTGGAAATGTTTGGCTCCACAAGGCTGCCCTTGTTACACACGAAAATATAACCCTGTATGCAAAATTTTGGACAGATTGAACTATATTTAGAGGTCGCGCCTTTTGGACACTTTTACACTATATAGTATGAAACGTCAAAAGACATGTATCATTTTGAATTTCAAGGCAGTTATTATTTTGAACTTTGAACAGCCTAATAAAATATATACCTCAGTGTTACTGCTTAGTCAGAGTGCATTGAATGCAAATAATTTGTAATGCAATATATTTTTTATTATTAAAGTAGTTTTCCAGTCTGCATAAATAACCGTCATTGAAGTGCCGGAAAACGCGAAAACCGCGATTTTTTCATTTTGCTCTTGTCGGAAAAGAAATCATTGTGCGATGACTGGAGTCAAGTTGCAGCAAGTATTGTTTCTGTGACTCATCCTTAGATAGTAGGGATAACATCATTGTGAGACTAGATCAGAGCCACTCCACGTTCTGCACAGTCATTGACTACATCAAAAGTTTGACATTAGCCTTTATCGACTGGAATGTAGGGTTCATTGGTCAGAGAGCAGAAAGCTTCGATAGGAAAGTTTTGGCTTGCTCTTCACCCTGGATAGTAAGAAGACCAAGCAGTTTTAAAGAACTCCTTGTGACATACGCCTCCAGTGTAGTGTGGGAGTCAAAGGATCATCTGTCCAGCCGTTTCGTGGATAGCTGACTAGGAGGGTATAAGTAAGGTTTTCATCATAGTGGCCTTGATGTTTTCACTGTTCTCTCATCAAACAAAGCAAGTGGCACAGAGTGCTAGGTGAAATACCAGAGAAGACAACTGAATGCCTCCACTGCTTTTTCTTTGATGACACGGTCTGAGTATATTCAAGAAACTATGCAAGAAGCTTCAAATCATTGAATTGTAACAACACTACTTAGTTGCAATTGGTCGGCTACTTACCCTTACTTTCGAACAGCCGCTTGAGTGCCGCAAAAAGTTCTTGTGAGTCTCTCTGTTCGTCAAGATTTTGGCAAAAAACTTGAAGGATCCTTTTTCTCATTTTTAGAAAGAGCTTGTCCTCTTGACTTGTCATTAAAGTCATTGCATCTTTTCGTGAGATGTCAAATAGTTAATTTAAATCGACCTTAAACTGTCCCTCTTTGAGTCGGTAGAAATCTTGAATTTAAGTCTATTCTTCTTCAGCTGACTGTAACCGTCATACAACTTCCGGAGCTAGCTAACACCCGAATCACTCATTTTGGTGATGAAACATAGCCCCATTTCTTGGTATTGTATTGTATTGTATTGTATTTGAACACTTGTTATAGCGCCCCTACCAGATTTCCTATTCAGAGGCGCTCCCGACTACTGCGCTTGACGCTGAATCGGAGTTTCACGCTGAAGCGCATGAGCAATTGCGAGTGAAGGACTTGCCCAGGGTCCCTACGCGGCGACTTTTGAGGTGGATTCGAACCCGCAACCCTCCAGCTGCAAGGCACCGAACATACCCTACACCACCGCGCCCCAGTTGTATTGTGATGTGTTGTATTGTGTGTTGTATTGTACTCCACGTTTATAATGCGACCGAGCCACCCGCAGTAAAGATCCGAGAAATTAATCTCTGATAAACCGATCCGACCGGGAAGCGAACCCGGGCGCCGGCGTGACGAGCAGGCTACCAACCCACTCGGCCACTCAGGATCCAAGTAGTCCAGACCCAAGAATGTCCTTGTTAGGCATCCCTAACAGCCAAAATTGTGGAGAACTCCTGGTTGATGCCATGACAGTTGCTGTTTTTGCTACATATAAGCGTTTATTATACAAAGTGAAAAGGCATGCATTGTATTTCACAGTTAAGGAGTGCTTCACAAATAAAAAATACTTTAATCATACAAATGTAGCGGTATGAGGAGCAATAGTGAACAATCCAATTGTAAATTAAACGAATTGTTATGAAAACTTTAGTCTATAAGTTAGCATGCAAAATTTATAGATTAGGCCTACCTCTAATTCATCAACCATTTTCTAAATACAAAGAACTTGAAAACAAGCTTTTTTATTTGTAAGTAAGCTTATTATTCTTTAATTTACTTAAATAGGGTTGACATCTAGATTATTATTTAGAAAGAAGGTGCGTGGAGTTCATGGTGTTAATCCTAATTAATAATGTAGCTATTGAAACGCGACGTGCAGTTTTTGCGATCTCTACAAAAAAGTGTCAAAAAGGCGCGACCTCTAAACATGCTCAGATCTCTTCAATTTTTTCACCACATGGTCTTCTTGTCAAGTGGAACAAGGGCAGCCTTGTGGAGCAGCATATTTCAACAAAAATATTTTCCCCATGTAAGTTTGGGCCACACTAATGTGCAGGGTTGCTGATGATGGTAGAAAAGAGGTTAGAGTCTGCTTTTCTGCAAAGTTGCTCGAAACTTAGAGGTGTTTTACCTATATACATAAGTGCATGCATAAATACTACATCCTGATGTGTACAAGTGCATTATAAAAATCACACAAGAGTGTAAGCACGCCTAGTGGTGCGACCTTGCAAGAGAGGCTAGGGTTCAATTCCCTGGGCAAAAAGTTATTTCAAGATTTCAGTTCTACTTTGCAGGGAAACCTGGCTATAAGGAATTCACTAGTATGCTATCAGTGTTAAGATCAATCGGCAAGAGGGCTGGCCAGCCACCCACCCAAGGCAAAGAAAAATAAATCGCTAACTATTTATGCTCATTGTAGCCACTTTGGATTAGGTTAATGGACTGGTCTGTTCTTTTCTGTTTGTATTCTCTGCTTTTGTTTTTGTTAGATGATGGTTTAAATTATTGTTTTAAGGTCTTTTCATTAGAATAGCATGGCTGCCTCATTTCTCTAAGAGAGAACCAAGAAGGAAGTTAGTGACATCCTATTACCTTTGCACTTAATATAACGCTTTGTAAGTATCCCATAAACTAACGTTTGTTTACATGCCTCTGTAGCAGCTCCTCAGAGGGATAGACCCAAGTTGGTCAAAAGATAACTTGCTGTGTTTTAAGGTATCATTTGTGTTTGGTTTGTTTACTGTTCAGGTGGACTTGGAACACAGCAGCGGAGTCCGTCGCAAGTCTTACGTAGCAACGCAAGGATGTCTCCAGCAAACGGTCGTCGACTTCTGGCGAATGGTCTGGCAGGAGAACTGCCGTATCATTGTCGTGACAACGAAACTCGTCGAGCGTGGAAAAGTAAGTGCTGCTGTGGTGTTTACCTATGGGACTGAGGTGTTTTACCTATGGGACTGAGGTGTTTTACCTATGGGACTGAGGTGTTTTACCTATGGGACAGAGGTGTTTTACCTATGGGACAGAGGTGTTTTACCTATGGGACAAGTGTGTGAATATTCAACATTGCGCTTAGTTTTAGGGTTCAAATGACAGTTCTCAGCTGATATTTTCATTTTCAAGATATCTTATGTCAAGATATGTTTTGAGCTGATGTTAAAGATGTGATATGTGCAAGTTTTAGCCTTGTCGGGGACCTTTGGTACAGGGCAGCAGCACTTACTGAACAGCTGCTGGGTAGCAATTTACTGACATTGATGCTTTGTGAAAATTTGATACCTGGCGCTAAGCAATGAATGCAATAACATTCTAAATATATTGGATAAAGAGTATTATGCATAATGATCAGATTGATTCTACACACTTTACAGATGATTGGTAAATTGGTTGTTTAATTTACTGATTGATTGGTTGATATAGTGATTTGTTGGTTGGTCTGTGATTGATTGATTAACTGCTTTTTAGAATAAATGTGTGAGGTACTGGCCAGAGGAGGAGGATGGTCCGAAGGATTATGAAATCTACAAAGCGGTTTTATCGATTAAGCTTGTATCAACTACACAGAACACGGACTATATACTTCGAGAATTTGAACTGTCCAGAAAAGAACTAGAGGTATGAATTAACCTTCTGCATCTTCTTTTGTGAACTATCAAGTTTTACTACAAGAATATTCATTCATTACTAAGATTTATATAGTGCCCCTTCAAGGTTACTACTCAGGAGCACTCCCAACCCCAACACGGCTGAAAAGGACTGTTGTGAGGCAAGAATAGAAAGATTCAGAGCGGATCTTGGGAAGCAAGCACATTGCTGAAGGGGGCCCATTCCAGAGCGAGGGGCCAACCACTGAGAAAGTGCAATTCTGCATAAAGTAGCTGTGCAGTGTGCAGGCAAAAGGTACGATGCGGCAATTATTACAAAATCACTCTAAATAAACTACAGTAAACGATACCCAGATAGGATAAGGTGACATACAAATGGACACATATAAATCTGCAACTAACTAGTCATTGTTACAAGCTGTGTTCTGTCAGCCTAGTGTTCTAAATAAACGAAAATTAATTGATTGACTGATGTTAAACGTGTGTTTACTTGATTCTATCAGAGCCAGAATTATTTTTCTTGCCTTCGTTGATTGATTTTTTTTATTGAGTAACCGCCAATACATAAGACTAAATGTGTTTGACGTGAAAGTATACTATGAAAGTCAGCATTGTATTAACATTAAATGCCACATGAGGACTTGGGCTGCGACAGAGGACAGGAGGAACTCTGAAAGTCTCTGAGGATTTCTTAATTATGTGAACACTACAGCACTGCTTGTTGCGGTCTTCAGGCAAGTGGATTATCTCTGGTATTTGGTGTCTTTATTCTAGGATCCGCCTCAAGAGGTACACAGGCGTAGTGTCTATCAGTATCATTTCACTGCTTGGCCAGACAAGTGGGTTCCCAAGGATCCTGGGCCTGTGCTTAGTTTTCTTCAAGATATCAACGACAAGCAAGAGTGCATAGGTGTATCAGGTCCAATCGTTGTGCACTGCAGGTAGGAACTGAATACACTCATACTGAAAACAGTGAGTTACACCTTATGGGTCACCTTGTCACCTTGTGCTGTCAGTTCTTGGAACTTTAGCGACCTTCATGATCAAGCCTCTCCATTTCCTTCTGTCCGCCGTCGCATCTCTCAGTTCTGCCAAATTCATTCCAGTTGTTTCATGTATCTCGTCCATCCACTTTTTCCTTGGTCGTCCTTGTTTTCTCCTTCCCTCTCCATATGCTAACATCATTTCCTTTTCCAGTCCATCTGATCGCATGACATGACCAAAGAACCTCAACTTTGCTCTTAGCACGGTTTGTTGTAGTGTCTCTTCCTTCTCAATTCCAATACTCCATCGCACCCAATCATTGGTCTTTTTCTCTTTCCATGATATTCTCTGCATCTTCCTCCATATCCACATTTCGCATGCGTTAATCTTTTTTCTCATTTTCTTGGTCATTGTCCATGTCTCGCTGCCGTATGTTACTGTTGGTATGATCAAAGCCTTCACCAATCTTTTTTCGTGTCTATACTCACATGTTTGTCCTTCCATATTTTTCCAGACCATTCATTGCAGCTTTTCCTATAGCCACTCTACGATTTATTTCCATATCACACTTTCCTTCTTTTTCTATTACTGATCCCAAAAACGTGAAGTTAGTTACCGTTTCTATTTCTTCTCCGTCTACTTCAAAACTGTCCTCCTCCTCCTAAACTACCTTATGGGTAGTTTAGGTAATTATAAGTATTGTGAAAACAATGCTCTGAGTGATTAATTGCATTCGGAAATTAAGTTTCATTTCTGTTTCGTATTAGTTTATTAGTTCTCTCCAGGCTTTAAATTTTAATTCATTTTTGCTGCTTCTCGTTTTAGTCTGTAATTATTTAATTGTGATTAAAAAGCCTTAAAGTATTCATTCACTCTCTAATTTGTTCATTCAGGAAATTGGGATTGTAACTTAGTTACACTCACTTATACTCTGAGTGCAGTTCACTGTAGTTTTACTGAGTTCGTGCTGTAAAGTGCTGCGTGTGTTATGCTTGGGTGATATCAGTGTTGGGTAAACTCACACAAGAAATGAGTTAAATCAAAACTCAACTCATGCACCTCAAAATGAGTTTAAACTCAAACTCAACTCATCCTAAGTGAAATGAGTTAACTCAAACTCAGTTGTTAAATGAGTTAACTCATAAACTCACTTGTCTCATACCAGCACGTTCTAATCGAACGTTGTACAAATACACAGTTACCAGGAAATGGTATCATCAAATTATTATTACTAGTATAACTGTTATTATTATTAATGGGATAATGGATAAATCAGGTTATTATTACTGAGTCAAAGTAAACACCACAGTCCACATGTTTCACATCTCAAACATGACTGGTATTAGCTTTAAGCAGAAGTTTTTAAAAGTTGGTGTGTGATAGCCTGTTCCGATATTTAAAAAACCGGCTTGTTTCAACATAATATGTGCCGAGTGAGTTGAGTTTGAAATAATTGAGTTATAACTCAAACTCACAGAAAATATGAGTTAACTCAAACTCATAACTCACACTCTTTAAGATGAGTTAACTCAAACTCATAAATCACAGCAAGTGAGTTAACTCGTGAGTTTAAACTCATCTGAGTTAACTCATACCCAACACTGGGTGATATGCACATTCATATTTGGCTTTCCTTGTTGAGATTAATAAGTCAAGATTTACTGAAGCCTTCATTGCTTTGGATGACTCTGAAGTGGCACTATATCAATGTTTTGTTACTTCTTATTCCTACTCTGTTACAGCACGCGTAGCTGTTATGTTAAAGTGCTGTTACTGTGCTGTTATCCTGTGATGCTGATGTATCTTAAGCAACTGTCGCCACTGTCTTGTGTTTTCAGTGCTGGCATTGGTCGCACAGGTACCGTGATTGTGATTGACATGATTCTGAATCAGATCCAGCGGCAAGGTAACAACAGAATGCCTTACAAATGAGTCAATTTAAACATTTTGTCAATAACTCCTATTCCTCGTTCTGAGCTAAAACTACCATACTACAAAAAACCTGAGAACAAATCCTAGCTTTGGGTTCCTCAGAATGAGGATCCACAGTTCCAAATTGATCAGTATTAATTTAATAAAATTAAAATAAGCATTGCTCTCTTGGAACTACTGTTTTGTATTCTGAGCTAGAATAGGTGTATTTGAAGGAAGTTAAGAAACCATCTTAGCCTTTCACTGTTTTAATTCACATCATCTTTGATAACCATTTTCTGTTAATTTTTTTAAACAGAATTTCCAGAATAACTTTTTACCAATTTGTTTTGAATTTGGGATGTGCAAAATGAACTGTAAAGAATCTGATATTGTTGCTTGAACTCTGCTGTGTCAGGCGCGAGTCAGTATCTGCGAAGAGTGATCAACCTCTGTAAAGACATTTGCTCAGTCAGAACTTGTATATGAGAAAAGCAATCGTCCCCCTCGAAAGACTTATCTGCATGGCTTTCCACTATAGACATGGGACTTTTACTTTAGCTGCATACCAGTTAGGTTCCTGATGTGCCATAAAATTGTTATGTGATGTAAATTGGACATTTATATGGCACAAACTCCTCAGTGGCTTCTCAGCGGTAGGCATCTTCTGCTGAGAACTGTATGCATTGACAACAGACCAACAGTTCAGTTCCTTTTTGCATAAATCTCATAGTTTAAGGACATAACACTAGGGTTGCCAACCGACCTGGATTCGCCTGGACAGTCCAAGAATGGACCTTGTGCATCCCGTGTCTCGGTTTGATCCAAAATTGTCCCAGAACTTGGTGTAAATATCCACTTCAACAAATGATGATTTGACTGTGATTTTTAATGACTATTTTCAGTGGGCTTGATCCTACATTAGGCTGATGAAACATTCATTACCTGCAGTGATGTGGACAGGACAAATTGGTAATGGCAGATCATGTGATTTATGCAGACGTCCCAGATTGCTGAAATTAACAGTTGGTAGCCCTACATAACACACACATAATGAATGAGCAAATGATCTTATTTATGATGATTCTTCCAACAGTCTATATATTGCTGATGATACACAGTCTGCCATGTGACTGTTTGCAGGACTGGACTGTGAGATTGACATTCCAAAGATGATACAGAATGTACGATCACAGAGATCAGGAATGGTGCAGACAGAAGCCCAGTACAAATTTGTGTATCTTGCCGTAAAGCACTACATAGAGGCGATATCGCAAAGGGTTCAGGAAGAGCAGGTGAGCATGATAATATATAATCATATTGACATGCCATATGTCACACTCGAATGGCAAGATGAAAGTGGGTAAGTTTAGGGGTTCTTGGTCCACCCATCAGCAGCAGCTCGCAGTAGTTAAGTGTCAAAGCTGAATTAAACAACAGACCTAAAGTTAAAAGTGGAGCACAAGGAAGTTGCCCAGTGTCTACATTCTGGCCCTTGAGCCTGTAGTGGACGAAACAAAGGGACCTGTTCACAAGACCAGTGCATTGCCTAATATCAGTGGAACATTTCTATTAGATCATTTATTTGTTTGCCTGTTTCTTATGCAGTTTTCATATTGCTGTTGGCATGTTATTTTTGTTTTGCTGTTAATTTATTGTTTTCGTATTGTTATTGGTATACGGTTTGTCATTTATGCAGCGGAGTCTTCGAATAGGGCGTGAATACCACAACATTCGTTACTCAACAGAGGCAGCAGGAGGTCATGACCTTCGAAGTGTAGTGTCAATGCTGACACCAACCACGTCAAGCGTTACCCTGCCAACAAGACTAGTATCCTCTCCAGTGATACGTAGGGGTCCACCTCTGCCGCCCCCAACACCAACGCCTTCTGCAAGGTAGAATTATTATACCAATTGTTTTCATGATGATCAGTTTATTGCTTGCGTGAAATGTTATAGAAAATACAAGTACAGTGCAAAACACTTAAGATGAAAATGAATTGGACAAAGTGTCGCTTAGATCTAAATGAAAGGTCTGTTCCAATTTCAATGCGTTTTAGCATTAAATTTTTCTCTTATGATGAAACTGATAAGACAAAAAAATTAGTTATTATGAAAATGATTCTCGGTCCAGTAAATATAACTGAATGGAAAATCATTCTCATCAGACGAAACGTTGACTGATACATCACAGTGCAGGTTGCCAAAATGGTTTTGTCTTCACGTTTCATATACACATGCTGTAGTTTGCCATCATTGGTCTTTGAATAGGATGTTGCCACTTGAGTAAAGAGATAGCTGGCAAGTTCATACAAGTAACTGGATGATTATATGATTACTAAGAAACTTGTTACTATCAATGCGATTAAAACTAATAAAACGCTTGGCTGGGAGGTTGTTAGTTGCGTAATGTAAGCATGATACGTGCACTCGTACATATGTATGCGCCATTTGCTGCTTGTAAGACATGTACTGTAGTGCATTTATGGATGTTGTGCAGGGTTTATTGTTGCATAAAGGTTAATATGAAATTCAGTTAAGATTAAATTGTATTCTGGTTCCCTGTCTGTCGTCTTAAACGATTTCACTGTATAAATGAAAGAGACGTCACATAAATCTAACGTTTCTTGTCTTTCCTGTTGCAGGTCATCAACTAGCGAAGATTCAAGATTTCAGAACTATCAGAACATCGACAACATTAGCAATCCTCCCAACTTTCCAAGCTTCTGATTTTGTCTATATTGTCGTCGTCGTTTCGTATTGTCCTCGTGTCATCGTCTTCGTCATGACTATGCAGCCGAAAGTGATTAACCTTTAAAAACCACTGAATATTCAGCATTCGTTTTCGTGGTTCGGGGTGGTGCCAATGCAGTGTCTACGTTTGTCAAAGAGTTGGTTGACCGTGTTTTTGTTTGTGCAGGCACATGGGTTCGCGTTGGGTCTAGAGAAGCACAAGTGGTCCTGCGTTGCGCGCAGATGGTGTTGGTGATGCGGTATGACACTCGAGCTTTATTCGAATGGTGTTTGTCTGGCAGACTTCGATTGGAACTCTGTATAGGGACTGTAACAATCTCAGAGCCTACTGCAGATCGTGAATCTGTCCGAGGCTTGGGTGCATTACTGATTCTCCAGTGGTTGCTCTGTTTGCATTCAGAAACTGATGTCAAGATTTGTTGATGCTTAGGTTGGTTAGGTAATACTGTGCCAGCTTTTGGCAAGTTGCCAAGCTGATGTTGCCTGCATTGCCATGAGAGGCACTTGGTTATAGTGATGTCGTTTGATTAACTTATTCTCTGTCTATTTTAGCTATTTTAAAACTGTTGTATTTTATTGACTGTCTGATCTGTAAGGCTGTTCTGCCTATGTGAATGTTGAAAGTTTACTCTGCAATGCCTAAGCTTTGACGATAGCATGCCATTCGTTATATATTAAGGATTCAGATCCTTTTGCCAAACGAAAATTAACTATTTATGCATGAGGAGAGCTGGAGCATCAGCAACTCGAGTTTTTCTGTTGGGTAACTGAATCGTGTGCCACTTCGGACTGATCTTATTTCAGCGGCTATTAGCCTTGCATCATGCACTGTTTTGAGCTGTGCCAGTTAACCCTTTAAGGACGATCGTTTTGAGCTGTATGGGAAACCAATGCAGCTCGTCATTAAAGGGTTAAGTCGAGTTTTTGCACTGTCTGAAGGATGATTTTTATTTTACTGTGGTATAATTTTTGGACTTTTAAATGAGTATACAATACATGCACTTATACCCAGCTATGTTATACCCACTGCATCCAAATTGGTTTTATCATGTAGAACTGCTTAGTGTAGTGGTTCCAAAACAACGTTCCAGAGAATGCTGGCTGTCTATGACTTGCTAAGTGTTCTGCAATTCAAATCTCATAAAATTTGTCACTTTCCGTTCCCTAGAAAAAAATTAATGTAGGCATTTAATTTTGTTGATTCTTTAGTTCAAATGTTTCATGTAAAATATTTAAGTTGTTATTTTGGAAAATTTTCTTTAAAGAACGTTCTTCATAGTGATTATGATGATGTAAAAAAACAGTGTTCTACTAGAGTGCCTTGAGTGTGCAATTGTTCAGTGGTGGAAAATGTTTGGTAACCGCTGGCACAATTCAGAGCTGGTTAGGTGAAGATTTGGATATAAAACCAGAAGGCACGGTTTATGACAATATAAATTTTTGTTTTAAAAAGGCAAACTGCTCTCCTGCCATTTTCTAGCATTGTTGTAGTGTTCAGGAACTAAACTTGGTGTTGTGCAGAATGTGGCTGTCTGGATGCACGTCATACTGTGAATTAGTTAACACTTACAAGAGATGGCCAAAGCTATTGTGGAGCTTGTGTATGTTTCCTAGAAAGGAAGGCATTTAGTGATGATTGTTAACAGTTGTACATGTCTGGGTTTTAGTTTTCCTGGTTAAATCGTAGTTTACGTTGCTAAATTATTTTATATTGTCAATTTAAAATGGAAGCTGGATTGATGAAAATAATTGTTTGCCTGCTTACTTTCCAACACCAAGTATGGCACTGAAGACATTAAAATAATTTGGCAACATAAGCCACACGATAACCAGTTTTCCATATATTTGATCTGCAGTTTAGTAATCCTTTGAGCCCCAACTGAATGGCTAAAAGATGAACTGTGGCTAATGGTTTAGCAAGAGGCAGAAGAGCATTTTGACAACAGTTCTTGTAAATAAATGTGTGTTAGATGATGGTTTTGGAGACCCAAGGATGTTCAGGATGTGTCCATACCGATGTACATGTCATGTGTCTGATTGAAAAGGAAATGTAACTGCTCTCATTCTCCTGGAGCTTTCTGCCACTCTCCGTACGGCTGATAGTGTGCACTCCTTCAGCAGCTCACATGCTGGTTCGGTTTCGTTGGTCCCTGTCTCAGTTGGTTCACTTCTAGCATACACCATCATACTTGATCAGTCTGTATCAATGAACGCCTTGCTTCAGCACCATTTGCCTTGCTTTTCAGTGTTGCACAAAGCTCTCTACTTGTTCCTGTTTATCATTACACTTGGTTCTCTCCATATTAATAGATCTGTAGACTATCATTTGTGTGGTGACAATATCCAGCTATTCCTTTCTTTGAACATTTTCACATCTTATCCTGCTAGTTTCTGTTTGATTTTCAGTATTGAATAACTAGTATTAGACTTGTGAATCCTTTTAAGACTGGATTCTATGGTTTGACCAAATCTTGATCTGCAGATCGGTTTTCACTAGATTTTGCCCGACACCGATTAAATCGGAATCGGCACATCCCTGGATTATCAATACAAATACCAAAAGAAGTAATTTTTTGACCCAAAACAATTTCTTCTTTCATTAGTATAAAAATTGTAACCTGTTTTGGCAATTTCCTGCGGTAATCTTTAATTCTTTATCATTGAAAGTCCATGTAAAATAATAAAATTATGAGTTCAAGCATCAACAAAAATGGCACACAGTCGGTGTTTTTCTTCAGCCACGTGGTTTAAAACATAATACATGTAGCATTACTAGACACATAAAATTGTAAAAATTACTAAATTTGTACTATAGAACCAAATAAAAATAAATATTGCCAATTAATCAGATCAAATCCAGAATTGGCAAAAAAGCCGGCCAAAGATCTGGAATTGGAAAACCGCAAAATAATGCCAATCGGTTTAACCCTACTGGATTCCTTCTCATTAGCATAAGTCAACAACTCCACAAATGTTTTTGGCTTATGTCTATTTGGTTGGGTAGATTGCACTAAATGTGCTTATGCAGTTTGAGCATAATATAAGAATCCATCATGTCATTTTCTGACTGCCTACTTTGTGTGTTCTGTTAGTTGTTCATTGTCTCTCAGGCAAGAATAGTCTCTTTCAGCTTGATTACCTATCATGGCCAGACTTCGGTTACATTTGAAGCAACCATGGATGCCTTTTGCATTGTATGGTGATGATTCTATAGAAGTTATTTGATTAGATTAGATAGTGGTTTCCCATTGTACCTTAACACTTTAATGACGAGTCTGTACTAAATGCATGGAAAACTGATCCCTCTCATCGTTAAAGGGTTACTGTTGTCTTTGGCACAATCATTTCTCTTGGGAGCCTTTGAAGTGGTGGCCTGTAAAATTCCAGTATCTGTTTATATGGATTTTATGTATTGTATGCACAATGCCTAAACACACCAAGGCCAGTTTGCATATACAGTAATAGATAAGTACCCGGTAATAATGGTCATCAAACGAAAATAACGAAGCATGTAATTAGGGTGTATTTTTGTCCATCTTCTGACCAAGCTTTTGTTGACTTTTGTTGATTATTTTGAAGTTGTGTGTTTTTCAAGAAGTAGACCTGAAATTCGTTATTGCCATCAGTTCTTAAAATGTCTGCAGAAACATATCTGCTGCTTTATCTCTTCATGTGCTTCACTGATTAGTTACTGCAGTTTTATAATTTTTGTTGACCTCCGATCAGAAAGTGTTACCAAGTGCTACAGTGGAACTTCAAAACGAGCTGGAGAGTCAGGCTGCAGGTGTCAAAACAGTGTACAGCGAAATTTATCTATTGTTGACATCGAGATCATGCAATGTACAACATCTTTATGTTGAGGTATATACCTTTACTGAGGTTACCTAATGTTTGTATTTACATTTAAAATCTCCTTCAGGGAATCAGAGATGTTTTCATGCTCTTGTGACATAATATGGAAAAGTTGAGGCTTATGGTAGATTACAGTCAGGAATGAAAAATATGTCTAGTAAGATCTGTTGAAAATTGCAAGATGAATACAGGATTGTGTTGTGGAATTTTACATTGACTGAAGAACAAGAGAACCTCTTACTGACTTCTTATAACAGACAAGTAATGACAGCCCAATGCTCAGATTAATGCCACTCCCAAGGCTTCATGGACCTGGGAGAACAGTTGGCCAATTACCAGATAGTGTTCCCAGTCCGATTCACAGGGTTTCTGGTAACAGATATTGCAGAACCTGGTAATATAATACATAATTTCAAAATATCTGCTCAGATAAGCTCCAAATCACAACCTCAGCAGATCTTTCAATTTGAGGAAGAAATTTTCTCTCGCCATGAGAATATGGAGCCATTCCAGACAGTCGTATAACCTGTGAAAAGATGTTTTTGAACAATGGCTTCAAACAGGACAATTATATGTGATCATCTCTAGGCATATCAGTATGTATGTGATGGGGCTCATCTATCAAGAAGTCCATAGAGGAGTGCGAGGTGCAGCTGTCCACTTCTAAGTTTGGTACACACAGTTAATATTTGAGTGCGTTATGTGCGTTAGCACCAAATTCAATTAGCAAACAGTCTGTACTGTGTTGGATCTAATGGGGGACTCTGTAAAAATGGCTGCTATAGGTGGCGCCAGGATGGGATATAGTTTGGCTACTCTAGGTAAAATGTGTGCTCTGTTGTGCGGTAGGTTTATTTCATAGACATCTTACATTTAATATATGATGTCTATGGTTTATTTACACTAAAGTTGTCTAAAGTTTGACCACATCACATACTGGCGACGCCTATCGCCGCTTAAAGGAACTGCTCACAGAGTCCCCCATTAGTTTCTTTTGTTAATGTGATGGTATTTAAGTACCTCACCCCATGGCACAGTTAGCGTTGCAATATCAACAGATTAACCTAATCTAATAACCTGCAGCATTGCTTGATATATGGTATATAAGCTGGTCTTCATTATGTGGCTTTTGTGTGGTGCTCAGAAATTTTGGATAATTACATTACATTTACAACCAAGT
The DNA here is from genome assembly GCA_020284085.1 of Aporrectodea caliginosa. Taxonomy (NCBI): domain Eukaryota; kingdom Metazoa; phylum Annelida; class Clitellata; order Crassiclitellata; family Lumbricidae; genus Aporrectodea; species Aporrectodea caliginosa. The sequence continues at coordinate 1,546,482 of JACEVL010000129.1, read as the reverse complement.
CTGGCATAGTACTCCTCTGGAGTGCAGACATCTGCATTGGGGAGATGATAAGGAAAGTGGAGGGAGGGACCCAAAGCAGATCTTTTATAGCAGACGTCCTTCATAGATACTGACTTCGTATGGATAATGTTCATGGTTTTCTGTAGTGACCACATGGCTTTGACTGCTACTTTTTCATTGAATTCATTGGTTGAGATCCTTCACCACCACTGCCCATTTGAATGGGTTCCACGCCAGTTAAGGTTCCCTTTTTCAGACATGTTGAACTACATGACACAGTTCTTTCTAGGAGCTAAACCAACAAAAGCTTATAGCATGTTGATGTACAATTCACTGATCAGAGATCAGCCGCAGTAATCGAGTACTGGAACTTTAGTAAAATACGGGCAGTGGCTCCTCCCTGTGGCGGATCCAAGGGGGAGAATTTCCAGCTTCAATTATGGTGGGACAAGCCACTTATTAAGTCTCCCTGGCACGAAAAGCTGCATTTTGGCAGAAAGTTCATAGAAGTTCAAGTAATTGTAATCTGATGGTTAAAAAATTTATATCATAATACTGGTAAAGGTAAAATTTTACAAAACAGGGATAAATAACAGAAGTAAATAAAGGCAGAGAGTGACAATTATTGATGCTAGCTACTTGTCCAACCAATCAAATCTATGAACTTATTCCTTCTTTTGCCTCTCTTTCAGCCTTCAGTTCCTCTCTCAAATATTTACATGGGTGTGTCACCGTGTGTGCAATAGCCTAGTGGTTAGCATGCTGGATTGTGTCAACCGAGAAGTCGTAAGGGTTCAAATCCCTGCGAGGACGGAACATTATTTCAAGATTTCTACTCTACCTGCCTCCCGAGCCAACTCAGCTATAATGGCACTGACCGCACACTGTAGATGGGAAGATGAGATGGTGAGGAACAGGACTGGTCAGTGGTCATACCGTCATCCGCCCTCATATGCCTATCATCATATATTCGTTTATTGTGTTAACAACAGACATAACGATAACGCTGTAGGTGTACATAGAAAAAATACATCTAGATATTATAGTATATGAAGTAATAATAGCTTAGTAAGAGTTCAGGAATAACATACGAGATATAAAATTTCGTGAGTCCTTGTCAGGAAGGTTAAAGTTACAGGCTAAATAAAATACAGCCCGTAAAAACAAAGTTTTTTACTATATCCATCTAGTATGATATAATGCGTCTTATGAAGCAGTTACCTCTACAAATATATAGTCCGCATTCATTTTACAACATAGCGTGCGTTTAATGAGGCAGCGCACCCGTGTCTGTTGCGGCCAATGGCAACGCTGGCCAATGGCAACGCTGCGTTTCGGAAAAGGGGATTCCCCGATTCGAAAAGTTGAGTCCCCGATTCTATAAGCTAGCCTTTTTGGGGAGCTGAAATTTTGATAGAATGAAGTGTCTGCGAGGGCGAGTCTATCTGCCAAGTTTCAGGACGATTGAATGATTGTAAGTGATCGAATTAGTCGTCGCAAGATTTGACTTTTTAGCCTGTGGCTCAAACAAGATTACAAGATTTCCGTAAGTTAAACTAGATGGATATAAAATACAGCCCGTAAAACAAAGTTTTTACTATATCCATCTAGTATCCTATAATGCGTCTTATGAAGCAGTTACCTCTACAAATATATAGTCCGCGTTCATTTTACGACTGCGGCCAATCACAACTCTGGCCAATCACAACGCTGCGTATCGGAAAAGGGGATTCCCCGATTCGAAAAGTTTAGTCCCCGATTCTATAAGCTAGCCTTTTTGGGGAGCTGAAATTTTGATAGAATGAAGTGTGTGCGAGGGCGAGTCTATCTGCCAAGTTTCACGACGATTGAATGATTGTAAGTGATCGAACTAGTCGTCGCAAGATTTGACTTTTTAGCCTGTGGCTCAATCAATCAATCAAGCAAGCAAGCAAGCAATCAAGCAAGCAAGATTCCCGCAAGTTAAACTAGATGGATAAAAAAAGTGAAGACGCTAACGCTTAACATCCATGGGTCACGTCGAGAGCGTTGACGGTGATTGGTGGGATAAAAATGACCTCTTACTGTGATTGGTTGGCGTCAGTTCGTAACTAGAATTTCATTGGCTTCCTACTTTTGGCCCAGGGTGCAGTGCGCAAATGGTGACCTAGTTTCCCGGGTTGTTGCTCGAATTACGATGAAAAAGTCTGATTATATGAATAAATTCATGTTTTTTGTATAATATTTCCACGCATTGACAGCCATGTCCAGCGGTATTACCAGAGAAATCGTTTCTCTTCAATTTGGACACTATGCCAACTTCGTCGGAACTCATTGGTGGAATATACAGGTATCTTGATCTTGTTATGGTCAGAGCGTACGTCCCATGCGCTCATCTACGAGAGTGCCTGCGGATTGCGGTTCGCCTCCCGATGCTTATTTCAGTGTTTAAATCTAGGGCTAGCGCGGTCCGTACACGGGAACCTTAAATGGCGTGTTGCCCATTCAAATGGAGAGCGGTAGTGTTCTTCCTTGGCTGGCTTGGTGATAACTGAATGGGGTGCGGGCCGAATCCCCGAAACCCGAATCCCCGAAACGAATTTCGGCCGGATCCCCGAAATTATTTTCTAAGTCCGACTCGAATGAATATAACTAATAAATAAACATTTGAATAGGCAGTATATCGAATACATCAAGGCTACGCTAGGTCTATGTCATGTTTACAATAATTATTTACCTCTGAAGAGATCGGCCGCTTTCTAGAACGGCACTGGCTACGGAACCGTCCGGACGGTGCCGTAATTTCTTTTCTACGGAACCGTCCGCAAATAATCTATGGGCGATTGCACATATCTATGGCGTGAAAGCCGAACCATCAATAGCGCAGTAGTTAAGGGATTAACGAAACTAACCCTAACCCTGACCCTAACCGACCCTCACGACGCCTAATTTGACACTAAACGACCACACGAATACTAACCTGGCCCTAACCGACCCTCAAGTTGTCCGGCCATATAAAAATTCGACGGAAGACAACAAGTTCACGTGACAGGCTTTTGCCAATATTTATTTCAACCGGATGTACACGCCATAGATATGTGCAATCGCCCATAGATTATTTGCGGACGGTTCCGTAGAAAAGAAATAACGGCACCGTCCGGACGGTTCCGTAGCCAGTGCGTAGAAAACTGTTTTCGGGAAATCGGGCTTTTGTGTATTTTCAGCGTATTCGGGGATTCGGGCTGACCCCACTGAATGAGGACTTCTTTTTAGTTATATTCACATTCAAGGCTACAAACAGGCACATGTGCAGATTTTCATCTACGATGTCACTGAAAAAATGGTCAGGGTCTAAGTTATGTGCTTTAAATACAAACATTTTTGGTCAAACATGTATACACTTGTCGTCAGCTCTTTCTGCTTTAAGCTGAAAGTTAACTTCTTCCACTTTGCCTATGGAGGAACCATTCTTGTGTTTTGCTGGGCTTGAAACTGTACCTACTTGCTATTTTAAGCTGCATTTTCAAATGTCAGTTGTATTGTCTTGCATTAAATGAGTCTAGAATGCAAAACCATGTATAATAATAGAACTACTGACACATTTTTACTAGGATTTTTAAGCTTGCTAAACAGTTACCACATTATAACATTCTGCGTTCATAAATAAATTGGTTTTCTGTTGTGCTTTGCTGAGAAAAAGCTAGATTTCTTTCATCTGCATAAATGAAATTTATTTGTATTTATACACTGATGCTTGGAACTTTCATGTTGATTTTTAGAGCTCCTCTTTTGTCTACAATCGAGACAGTTTGACAAATCCAAAAGAAATCAACAACGATGTGCTATTCAGGGAGGGAGAGAACATTCTGGTCAGCTGAATATTAATCCTCAACAAGAATTATTAAACTCTTTTCTCATGAAATTGTATATCCGGTATCCTTACCAGTGAATTTCAAAATTATTCATATTTCTTTAGTAAAGCTTACCAGGGTATTATAATTACGACTTTGTACTATCAGTAAATTGTGTAATAAAATGTGTTTTTCATTGATCACAATTATCTTATAATAATAATAATAATAATAATAATAATAATGATGATAATAATAATAATGAGATTATATGGTAGATGTCAGACTTGAAGCAGAAGCATGGTGAGTCACCCGGAGGAGGGAAAAGTGGACTTGATATGCACAGAAAATAGGAAATCTTGTAAAGAAACTAGGAAATAGTATTACCGGTAATCAAATGTATTGCACTTTTGCTCTATAGACTTGCTGACACCACTGAAATCCTTGTACACTGCAACCTTTATGCCGTTTTGCTAATCTAAAAAAATTGTACATCCAGAATGCTTGTATTAAGTAAGAACAGTAATTGATATTATTATCGATAAAGAAAAGTGCACCTCTTGATAAATCAAAGACAGTGTCAATCAGTGGTAAAGTTCAGAAAATCTGTGCTGTTCATTCGAAATGGAAGTTACTCTGGGCATTGTGCGTTTGCTATTTGTGAAAGTGGTTTTTAAGAAAATTAGCTGAAAGAGTCTTTGGTATTTTGTTGACAGCGAGAAGTTACATATACTCCGAGGTTGATCGTATGTGACTTAAAGGGTGAGTCTCATTTTGAAACAAAACATCTTGTACAGGTTTTTCTGTTTGCTTGTTTTCTTATCAAAACACAAAAAGTTCTGAGATCTGATAATTCAGGTTTATTCGTTTACAGAACTTTATGTATATTTGTAGTAAGAGTTTTATTAACCAAATGTTCTGAGTATTATGAGCATGTGTTGCTATATTTTTCAGGAAGTTTAAATAGCTTGAAAGAAACGGGGACACTGTATGATGCACCAGAAGCAGCGATGAATACAGATGGTATTTGGTATGTATCATATTCAAATTATGGTTTATGTATTTCTTAATTTTAAGGAAAATTATTTTAATGTGGTGTTTGAATCCAGGATTCTGTATTATAATGTTATCCCATTTATAGGTTCATTTTAATATTTTGCAAGGTTTTTAGTATAGGTCTCTTATGACTATGTTATTTTATTTTCCTATTGATTCCGGTAGTTTATAGTTCCATATTTGTTTATTTCTTCTTAGGATGGGAAACGTAGCTAAACACAAGTTCAGTGGAATGACCAAGAATGAGTTTCTGCAAGACCTGGATTATGAAGAGGTATGAATTTTGGCTTTCCTGCTCATCAGATTTTGTTTTCTTTGACTTCTGTAATGACTCTCGAGGTTCTAAAAATTTATCGTTGCACAAATTACCATAAAAATATTTAGACAATTGTAGTAATAATCGGTCAAAAATATGCGAAAAATTGTCTTTATAATAATTTGTCACTGCCCACAGTTGGTCATGCTAAGAAATGCTTGGTTGACATGATGCCTTGCATGTGCCGTTACATGATTTTATTGTTAATTATTCCATACACATTTCTGCTTAGTGTAATTGATCAGATCATCAGTGGAACTTGTTAGGTTAAATGAGGCTGTATAGCGCACAGAAATAAACAAGTATAGACTTTTCTGATACATTCTAATATATTTGACGTCTATAGCAGCCAGAGGGCAACATTTGATGGTCACTTGCAATTTAAACTGTAGTAAGTCTTAACTGATCTTGCCAGATTCCATTAGTTCAGTACTTCAAGTCATGGAGCCTTATTTTTCTATAAGGAAATCAAATTACTACTTCTATCAATAAAGAGAAAAATATATAACTTCAGTGGTGCCAAACATGTAGTTTAGAGTCTCTATGTTACATATATAAATATATTTTATTTTGCGTATGACAGAACATTTTACATGGACACTGTTGTTTGCACTGTTTAATAATGTCATAAAACTATGTAAAAACTGATGTCTTGGTGGAGATAACTCTCTTAATCTTAGTAATCTTAATCTTAATGTAATTTGCTTTTCACTATCAATACGAACAAAGGATGAGCATAATGCCACACTGTTACCATTACCACTGTCATCAGTGACATCTGCAATGTCTGTTTCTGCTGCTGCTGCTATTGTTGCCATCTTTTGACTTGCATGTGTTTTATCTTCCTTAAGGCGCTTTCGAGAGGTTCTGCTCACAGGATGGATACGGATCACGATGAAAAGGAAAAGGCAGGTGAGCGTCAGACAAGTCAACCATGTGTATACTGGTACCCGCATGGTGTTACCACTTCTAATTTCTGAATGTGTTTACCATGATTGGCAAAGCTTACACAGAAGAACTTACTTAGAACTTAGTCCGTCCTTCCCGTGCAGGTCTGCACATCAGGCAACGCATCTCCTCGACTCGTCTTTGTACAGAAGTGTTCAATTAAAAAGTACGTTTTCAAAGGTGGGATATATGGCAAGGAACGTGAAGAAATTAAAGGGAATTTTAGGAAGTGAGAAATTATACTAACTATGTTGGAGAGTGGAGACTTCTTTAAACATGGATATCAAGAATCAACGCCACTGTGACTGCTTGTTGATGGACTGTTTGCTAATGGAGCCGTGATGAACTGTCTGAGCATATGTGCATATCTGTGTAGTTACAAAGTCTTGTATTTAGCAGGCATATCTGCACTAAATCTCTGAGGCTTTGGAAAAGTACAAGTTGCAGCGTCCTGATAATGGCAAGCCTATCTGTTAATGGTGCTTTGCAAAAATGTAAATAAAGTAGCCAGAGTGCTTATATTATAGGCCAGCTGGTAATAAAGCAGTAACTGTGGTCTACAGTTAGAAGTACCTTTGTAATAATGGTAATACAGGCTAATATGTGGCAGAACTGTGCGCATTTGTGGGGCTTGGTTCTGTGGATGTGGTAGTCAAGCAGTGCGGAGTGAGGTTAGTCTTTGGATGGATAACTATTGGTAAATGATCATTTAAGACAACTTTACTCTGAGGTCGTTATATGAGGACCAGTGTTAGGTTGATACTTAATAAATGTGCCCTAACGTTGGATGACTGTGGCCATATTTTGCTTCTCAGCCGGTAGACCTCTTAAGGATGATTCTGAGGAATTTCTATAAGAAGTAAAGCTCCCATAGTAAAGTGTATGGTAAGCACTGATTTCCTAATCTTTGACGCTTGGCCTGGCAGTGGGCAAATAGCAAGCTCCTGGACATGGGCCTACATTGTGCTGCTTTTTCAAGGCACTGCATTTGTTGCTTTATGTTGTATGCCACAGAGATGGATGTTGGAAATTCTGAAGCACAGAAGAAAGTTTCTGGACACAAAGTCTACGACCTTGATGACAGTGTGGTTGTTTGGTCTGACTATCTGAAACCTCATTTTCATCCAAAGACATTGGAGGTCATAAAACATTATCAGCATAACAAGTTAGTCAGAGTTTTATCATCATTATATGGATTTATCGGCATGAAACTTTTAGTCAGGGTCTCATCGATGTTTTCAGCAGGACACTTTTTTCACTGCAGTCCTTGGTGAAATGGTCTGGAAGTTGAGGAACTTTGTAGCAGAAGTGTATACTTGGTACCAGCATTCCACGAATAGATAGTGTAGTGTACCTAACTAATATATTGACTTCTTGATGGGTACTCAACCTTAAAATAGTTTTAACTTTCAATACCACCAAGCCATATAGTAACAGTCTATGGATGTTGCAGGCATATCGATGGTATTTGTACCATATCTGACAATGTGCCTATAGATATTGTTTCTGTTTCAAACCAAATTCTAATTTGTCTATTTCTGCTCACTGGTTGCCTGTTTTAAAATGCCCCTCTTAGTATTATAGTATCTTTTTTGCTGGTTGATAACCTTTGCATATTTTTTTATGTGGATATACAGTACCGGTATATGGATATTTTATTCTAGCGATCATACGAATGTGTATATCTAGAACAATTAATTTAGTGCCTTTTAAGAGTACACAATATAAATTTATAGATATAATACAATAGAATACAAGTTTAACAAGTTCACCTGTCATTAACAATACAGTCTGAACTCATTAACCCAAAATTATTCAAATAATGTGCATTATGATATAGCTTTTAAACTAGTCTGCTCATAAAAATGGGTAATGCTGAAAAAAGTCAATATTTATTGCTACACTGCAGTTCTTGCATGGCATGTTAACCAATACAGTATGTTAAGGGGGACATAACACCACTTCATGCTAAGCAGAGTGGCACATAAACACTGTTAAACAGGGAGTGTTTAAAGCAGTCCACAATGTAATGCTCTTAAGAAAATGAAAAAGTCATCATACATAAACTATCCGGTTTTTTACAGTGAGCTTAAGGCATTTTGATGTGTTTGATAATACCAGTATGCATGTGCTTCCACTTGGATATTACATCATATTAATTGTATAAGTTGGACTGTTGTTTGCAGTGAGTTGGAGACATTTGATATCTTTGGATATGGAGTAGAGGCCTACAAAGCTGAGCAGCATGACATAGAGGATCGTTTGCACTTCTTTGCCGAAGAATGTGACAGCCTGGAGGCAAGTGTTTTCCATTTGGCACAATCTATTGTTCTACCAACAAGTAGCAAGACTGTAACAATGAAACGTATTTGAGTCCTGTTGCCTTAACACTTTAACGACGAGCTGCATTGGTTTCCCTGTCACTTTTAGTACATGCTCGTTGTTAAAGTGTTAAGTGTTTTCAGTAGAATTAACATCATGATCTCTTGTGTGATGTTTCTTTTTTTCATGAATACTTTGTAGGGTTTTTGCATATTGTGCGTTTGTGACATCCTTAACAGGCAATGTGCTGGAAACCATGTATAATGCATACTGGTATAACCATTCACTCTGTGAAGACCAGAGAGTAATGGTTAGTCTGAATATAAACATTTCAATCAGGATTTGTATCAGATTATGGTGTCTGTAGCAGTATTATACAAGATTTAGTTATATGAGGAGGATGGGAACTGCCCTGCAATTGACTAATGCTACCTGTGTTTAGTTTGTGCATTGTTTCCTAGTCGTTAAGCTGCTGCTTGTGTGATCTCCCTCTGTTTTCAACTACAATGCAAGCATGCCCTGCTGTCATCATTTGAATTTCATTTAATATGATTGGAGAAGTGAACTCTTTGCCACAGCAAAAGCAGAATAAGGGTAGTCCTTTGAGCTAGCCCTGAGGCAGCCATGGGTATGAAATGTTAGTGACTTAATTTTCATAGCCACGGCATACGAGGGCGGCTGACCAGTTGTCTCCCTAATCGTCTGATTTTCCTACCGACAGTGTACAGTCAGTGTACTCATTATAGCTGAGTTGGGTAGGATGTGCATGCGGAGCAGAAATCTCTAACCAACTTTCTGCCCTGGCAGGGATTTGAACCCAACCTCTCGATTGACAGTCCAGCATGCTAACCACTACACTATTGAGAACCCTCCACAGAAAATGAAACATAAATGTAAAAATATGAATCTTGCCAATTGTTCAGGGATTTAATCTGATGGTTGATACGTACAATGCCTTTGGTGGATTGGCATCATCGTTCCTTGCAGACGTTTTGGATGACTACAGCAAGAAAACTGTTGTTATTTACAGCGTCTCTCCAGCAAGTTTTCCTTCGGCTGTAAGTCGGATAGCCTTCTGTTTCTTTCATCATCATTATCATCATATCAGTAATTCTCTTCTCATTCTCATTCTTCTCATTAAATTAATATCTTGTTTCATATGTTATTTGATTGAATCAGTTGACTGATATCGTTGATGTTTTCATGGTTATTTAATGTGGTGTTGCTTAACTACTCAATTGAATTTTTTCCATTTATTTAGCATATTATTACATAGATAACACAGGTGTGTGTGTGCCTGTTCCTTTCCTTATCCTGTCCATACCCTTGCCCTGAACAAGTGAAAGAATCTTGTATAACAGCAAGTTTTTCCAACTATTACTTTTTCCGTTAGCAGCACTGACAGTGCATTCTCCAACACAGAATTCATGAACACTGAATTTGGCTCTGCTGGTAAAAAATCAAACATTTACTACGATTAATTAAGACAAACCACCTCCAGTAATATATTGATGGATTTCCCCACTACATCCATTCTACGGACAGTTGCAATTGTCCACCAAGAGACACCTATTGTTTTTACTGTTAAGCTGTTGTTATTGTTCTTATTTTAGTCAGTTAACGAGGAACAACATCGACTGATGAATGTGGCACTCTCTTACGAGGCTCTCCTGCCAAACTCATCAGTCTTTCTTCCTCTCTCGACCTCGGCTTCACTTTGGAAGAACACTGGGCCCTTCTGTCGACCCCCACATCTTCAGTACAAGGTCAGTGGGGCTCTGAGCAGGGTTTGATCATTCCAAATCTAATTTAAGCACCATTGTCATCAGCCGAGGCATCGATCATTGGTTGCTTCTAAATGGATTAGTCCATTATCGTAATTCTTTTAAAACGTGCAGTCAGGGTTGATAAAGACCTAAGCATCAGCGATGTTCTGTTGGAGGAGTCACCAGGGAGATCTAGAGTGTAATATTTGTATGTGTAAATGTGACTCTTGTTTTTTTGTTAAGGGCGTTGTTCATTATTAGCAGTTGGCAAATGCATACGATCATTTAACGCTTATTCAGCTAACAGATGTTTGGATATCACAAATTGTGGAAGATGGTGTAAGTATTGAGTGCTTGGTGTTGATTCAGTTGTTGGACTGGGCAGACCAGTAAAAATTAAGTTCTATCCATGTTTTGATTCAGCCGAATTTGCCATACCATTCGAGTGCATTACTGGCTGCAAGTATCGATACGATGACATTGCCGCTAAGACTGGAGGACAATCCTACATCTATGACGGATATGGCCACTTCGCTGACTGCGTTTGGACGAAAGGTCAATACAGATTAGTATTTTTTTATATAAGTGATGTGTGAAAGAGCTCCAAAAATTTGCTGAGTCATTATATATCTATGTTTGTAATTATTATTATTATTACTATTATGCATGTCACTATCTAATGACCTATCATCAGTTGATAGCACATTGTAAGTAACAAGCTACTGATACTTTACTAAGTACTACTGATACTGATACTACATTACAGTATCAGTTGTTAGCAGTAAGTGTTCTTAGAGTTATATGCAGTTAAAGTTTTACTGTTTGTTTTAAACATGAATACTCCATATAGAGGTCATCATCTAGTATTTTGTGTGTTGCAATTATTTTGCTATCTATAGAAGTCTTTGGTTAGTTGTGAAAGAGGTTGTAGGCTTCTTTGAGATCTGATTTACCCCATTTTATAGCTAAGTAAAACTGAAGTTGTGTTGTGGTTTAGAATCCTACATACATGGATAACAGTTAGACCTTTGGAAGATCTAATGTACATCACAGAGATGTATGATCCATACAGCACACTGAGATCTTTGCATGATCTAATATACAACCCACAGAGATCTTTGCATGAGCCAATTTAATCAGTGATCTCTCTGCTTGATTCAACATGCTTCACATTAAACGTTTGCGTGATCCAACAGACAGACACTGAAGCCTTTGCATCAGGTGCTACTGTGGAGTGAACAAAATGACTACAGCAGAATATTATTATTATAATTTTTGCCTGAGGTGCCCCAGATCCCTCAGAAATGAAGCACATTATCTGGTGAATACAAAAAATATTATTATTACTACTATTATAATTATGAAAATCTTTAACATGGTCAAAGTCACCCAGAAATCCGTGTCATGGTAAAATGTGAAAATGTTGGTAGAGTAGTCACTAGTGATCTCAAGTGATTAAAGCCATTAGACTTTGCTACAATTTTCCTACAGGGAAGAAGGTATTTGACATTTTTTTAAAATCTGCTTATTTAAGTGTTCTTAAGCTGTCAACAGGTGTTGAAGTGCAATAGATAATGTCTTTCATGGATGTTGTCTTTGCCAATTTTCCAGTTGGTGTCAACTCATGTGTCACTGCCGTTTCCCATCAACGACACTGGAAGTTTCCTGGAAACACTTACCTCCTCTGGTGACGCCAACATTCGTCATCATTTGTACTCAATGACTTCATTCATTTCTCAGTGCAGCGAGTCTCCATACAGCCAGGTTGCAGTCTGCAGAGGTGTCGAATCCCCTGGGTAGGTGTGAAACGACACTTTGCAGTTGTGTGTGTCTATGTGTCTATAGGTGCGTGTGAGTGAAAACACTGCCGTCAAAATCTGATACATTTTTCTGTCTGTTTGTCTATTTATGGAACTCACCGTGAAAGTAAAAACTGATTACAGCAAAGATTCAATTTAAAGCTACACTGGTACCCAACAAAGCAGGATAAACCATTGCTTTAGAATTATTTCTTCAGTTTGGAAAATGTCTTTTAAATCATTAACGAGATGTTCGATGTGCAGAGCTTTACTATGTCACTTAATGGAAATTTTTTTGATTTTGTGACTGCTTTGTTGTGTAAGGTACACAATTACATTGCACTTCCATCTGCTGTAATTTATATCAGTGCCTTTGAGTAGGTATCTTGAAGGGGTACTATGTCAGGTTCTGATTGATTGATTGATTGATTGATTGATTGATTGATTGATTGATTGATTGATTGATTGATTGATTGATTGATTGATTGAAAGTCTTGGGGTGAAATGATTTTCAGTCAATCAGGATAATAGTAATACCATGACTGAATATCCTTCTGTGACTTCAAGTATGTATTTATCTGGCTGTGCCACTTAAAAAACCTCACAGAGGCATTAAAATTCTTCTGAGTTGCTTGGTCTGACAACAGCCTGCAATAACCCACCATCAATCAATCAATCAATCAGAAGAAACGTGATGTAGCACCCTTTCAAGATGTCTACTCAGAGGTGCATGATGATTGAGTGCCTGAACTGACATCTGATAATGTATGTTAAATTGTTCTCTGGTGGTTTCTGGTTAGTCTAATTTCTTCAGCAGTTGAAAGCCATTTTGTTTGGCTGTATGGTCAGGTTCTTTTATTTTCTAAATTTATGTGGCATAGCACTAACTCATACAGACAAGGCATCAGTCAATGGGGATACACAGTTCCACATTACCATGTACAGGGCGTGGTGGTGTAGGGGTATGTTCGTTGCCTTGCAGCCGGAAGGTTGCAGGTTCGAATCCACCTCAAGCCTCCGCTTAGGGACCCTGGGCAAGTCCTTCACTTGCAATTGCTCATGCGCTTCGGCGTGAAACTCCGATTCAGTGTCTGCGCTGTAGTCGGGAGCGCCTCTGAGTAGAAATCTTGAAGGAGCGCTATAACAAATGCTCATACATATATACATACATTAAAGACTTGCTCATGGTCTTTGTGCAATCTCCTTTCCTTGTTAAAAGATAATGAGCTGTCATGTAACAAGACATGTATCATTATGTTGAGCACTAGCGAGTTAGCTTCGAAGCCAATGTATAAATGCCAATGACATTGTGTGATATTGTTGTTTTACTGTTTCACTTGTGCAGGGTTTCTCGTGTGTTGTTAAATATGACTTGTTTCTGCTTTCTATGTTGCAGTTCTAGGAATTCTCTTGCTGCTGCTGGTGACAAGACCCAGTCAGTTAATGATGTACTTCTGTCACACTTGGAAAGGGTTTTCAAGACCAGTTACAGGTCAGATTACTTCCATGTTTAAATTACCTTCATTACTTAATTTCCCTCTCTGAAACGGTTGCTGTATGGAGAATGCGAGCTCATTGAATCAATCTCTGTGCTCCGTGGAAATGTCTTGCCCACTCACTCACATTCGACCTCAGCAGCTTTGCCATTTCTGTATTACTTTCAATTAATAATAATAATAATAATAATCTTTTCTTTATTAAGCGCCTGACAAACGCACTGTGCTGTACATTTACATGTTATGCAATTGCTGTAGTTCGTAAAATTGTACTTCTTTTCTCTTACAACAATTTCTGTAGCTCAAGAACTCTGTCCAGCGGATCTTCTGCATAGTTTTATTGTTGGAAATCTACTCAAATTTGACGTAGAAAACTATCTTAGATGCACAAAGATCATACAACACTTGCTGCAATAACTGTCCTCTGTCAAGACTAAGAGTGACTAGCTTAACCAGTTTGTGCTCATTGTGTAGGGCATTGTACTTCACTGCCTTTGCTTGCAGCTAAACTATCAACTTAAGTATGAAACTGAGTTGATCAACTGCAGAACCATACATTAAACAATACGTGTAGCTCAGATATAATAATATCAACTAATCGTAAGATACAAAGTGCATCAACTGCTGAGCCATACATTTGTAATGCCTATAAAAATCATTAATGATATGTTTGATGTGTAAGGCTGTAAGTTTTACGACATCTTTAAAGCTGCTTTTTACTGATAGCAACTTACCAATTGAATCTTCTAATAGCAGTCATAGTTTTCAATACTGAATTTTGTGATATTTGTTTGATTTGAAGCATCGTTTTGATTTTTGTTTGCAGCTTGTCATGGGCTGTAAGACAGCCTTGTAAAGTTGTAAGTCCATATCCGAATGTTTTCTCTCCACAAGTTACAAAATGTGGTCTCATCTCAGCACAAAAGCGACCAGTGGGCCAAGGTACAGCGAAACCGATTTCTTTTATAATACTTAGTAATTATTAGAAAGCCATTCTTTGTCTACTTAATGTTACATTCAGAAATTCAGTGCCCAAAGCAGACATTTAAAACAAACGGTTTGCTACAATTTTGCTTATACTATGTCAGAATCAAAATTACTTTATGCCTGTATGTAGATTAGATTAGTGTATGAGAGCAAGTTATTCTTTAATAACCTTATCTGTGATGCAGTAATAACAATACTGTTGCTGATTCAGCGTGAAGAATTATTTCACTGTTAAAACAGTGATTTGTGTTGACTGAACAACGGCTTGATTCAATTTATTGTTAGACTGTTGCTGAAGTTGGAGTGAGCTGATTTTATTATATTGGAGCAGTTGTTTAACACTATAATTTTTCAAAGCCTTTGTATGCATGAACTGTGTTATTGATTTCCCAGATGCTTCACATGTTTATTTTCTTAAGTGATTTAGAAGCATGCAATGACCTCTTATGCTGGGAAAGGGAAGTTTTGGATTTTGATGATTTCTTAGCTGCAGTTTAATTTTAGGAGCTGTGGGTGATTCTGTGTTCATGGAACTTGGTACCCGATTGGTTATAACGTGGAGAGTATGGGTTCGATCCTCCCTGAGATGGATACAGTGTAGGGACCTTGAGCGAGTCATTTACTCATATTTGTTCACATTTGATCATGGTGCTTAATAAAAACAATACTAACAAATAATGAAATTCCTTTCAGGTGTGGAGTCTGTTCCAGTTGTGACCTTGCTGCAGTCTTCTGCAGATGGAAAGACTCACCTGGATGCCATCCATTCAGCGGTTGCTAGACTCAAACTACCGAAGCTGCACAGTTTCACCAATGCTGGTCTTGAATTGGACCAGTTCACCGAAATGATGGAGAACCTTAAGAGTCACATTACATGCTATGATGAATCTGAACGAATGGACATGAACTAGAATGAAAACAAACCTGTGTCTTGTGATTTAAAAAAATGCAGATGGTGTCAGGAGTCCGACGGATGTCAATGCCTTGGCAGTTGTCAGTAGGTTGGCATGAGATGGTGCAGAGAAGGTGTCCCTGTTGATGTCAGTGTGGTCGTGAGTGTCACTGATTGCTTGAAGTAGACGTCCTGTTATCAGTCATCTAACATCTGTTGCGATTTTAATGGATGTTGACAACAGCTATCAGTGGAATGTGAACCAAAACGGCCGATTGTCACGTCATATGACTTGAGCAGATGTGGGAACTGAGACAGACATGTCACTTTATGGTGAATTGGTCAGTGACAAAGGGGGAAGTGGACGGAGTCTCATTCATGTTTGATTTTGTGAATTTCTCATGTCTGTGTTTCTTCTGTTCTCTGCTTGTCCTCCAGTTGTTCTCGACTGTCAATGTCTTACCACAAACATTTTGAACACACAGCTTCTTTGGTACTGAGTCGAGTATTCTGCACCTTTTTTGCTTCGCACAGTTCTTATTGGTTGCTGGACAAGTGTGATATTTTATGTTACATGTGCCATCTCGTATGTAGGCCTACATACTGTTATTTACGTAGGTGGACGTTTATAAAACACAAAAGCACATCTTAGGAACCCTCAAAAGCGCTAACAGCGTTACTGTACGAGGGATGATTTAAGTCTGAAATATGAGTGTCTTTTTCTACTTTTGCTTTTTGTATCTGATGTGGTTTTGTCCAGTTCTGATGACACAACCTTCAGTTTAGTTTAAGATTAGATATATGATGAACTAGTGAAGTAGAGCAGTTTTTGAACCATGAATATTCTACTGCAAGTATTGTTTGTCCCTGTTTTTATTTTTATTCGTAGCATATGCTGTGAAGAGATTCTTATTTTTGCTTTTTGGTTTTAAATTGACTTTAGATGTTTTCTTGCTGTGATCAAACAATCCAGGAAACTGACGACAGACACAACTTGTGAAAGTTATATTGATGATATATATCAAGGATGATGATAACAATCATGAATGCAATGATCAACATTTACCAATATACCGTGTTGATCATTGATCAAGTGTTGGGGGATGATGAACTGCAGACAGTGATGAGAGAGGAAGGGTGGGTAGGAGGGAAACAGGGAGCGTGGGTGGAAGGAGGGAAGAGAGGAATAGAGGAAGGGACAGAGAGCCGGAATGGAAGAGAGGGTGACTAGAATGGAGGGGGTTGGCTGGAAGAGAGAGGGGAATAGTGTGTGAATGAGAGGGGAGAGGCCGAGAGGGTGTAAGATAGGGAGTGTGACATATGTCATAAGCACATACCATTGACATGTCTATGCTTTATGTATGTCAGGATTCCATTAGTTTCTCGTGCATTGGATGAATCATCCGATGCACTCAGTGCATAATTTTTGAGTTGCTGTTGTTTAGGCAAACACAGAGGCAGACAGACAGGCAAGCAGAATCGGTGGGCAGCAGAAGGCAAAATTGAAAGAGACAGGCAGACAGAGGGGAGATACCAAGTATGCAATGAATATGCAAAAAATATATATGCACCTTATATATGCCACCGTGTAGGCCTATATATATACACCTTATGTATATTAAGTGTATGTATATAGTACATAAGGGTTGCACGATAGTGTAGTGGTTGGCATGTTGGACTGTCGACCGAGAGGTTGGGGAATCAAATCCCCACAGGGCAGAAATTCGATTGGAGATTTCTGCTCTGCGTGAACCCTAGCCAGCTCAGCCTTAATGGGTACACTGACCGTACACTGTTGGAGAGAAGATGAGACGGCAAGGGAGGGGGCTGGCCACCAGCCGTCCTATGCCGAAGGTAAGAAAATGAAGCCGTTAACACTTCATATCCATGGCTGCCTCTGGGCTAGTTCAAGGGACTGCTCTTCTATAGTGTAGCCTGTGTAGGTTATATATATATATATATATATATGTGTATATATATATATATATATATGCAAACAGATATTGCTTAGGGCCATCCATAAATGACGTCACGCACCTAGGGAGGGTGGTCGGAAATTTGTGACGATGTGTGACGTCACACCAGGTCTATGTAATTAAATTTAACAATTAACAATTTAATTTTAACAATAACAGCACTAATTGTGGGTATTAAATTTTCATTATTTTTTTATTATTTTAGTGTATACGGGCACCATTATTAATAATTTTCTAATTATTTCAATATTTGGTCACCATTAGATTTTAAAATATTCATGCTCTCCCTATTTGTTCCACGAAAGAGCATTTTGCTACGCCATGGAAATTTGGTTTTAGGGGTCAGAGCTTTGTGACGTCATTTTTCAAGGGGGTGTTACTTTTTGTGACGAAGTGACGAGGGGGTTCAAAATCGGCCAAAATTGCGTGACGTCATTTATGGACGGCCCCTTATACATGTAAATACATACAATATTCCTATACATTTACGTATACACTTATAATATTTATAGAATTTATACAAACACGTGCATGATCATGAATCGAGAAAGATGGATGCACGGCTCACAGAGAGAAAGCATAATGACGTACTGAAGCAATAGCGTGCGTGCGCATGCGTGGATACTGTGGCGCCTCCTGGTAATTGAAGGAAAACAGCAACGAGTGCTGCGTAATAACATCCACACGACACCAATTATCTCATTCCAGCCGACAATCGAACAACTAACGCTTTCACATACACATAGCACTAACACACACACGCGCTGCAATGTATACACAACAGAACACTGGACAGAAACTGTATACAATGTGCATTGTTGTGATGTCGTATATTAGAGGACGTATACGGTCTATTATATCAATGATTTGCGGTGAGTGCTTATACATTCAGCGCGCGGTCGATAGACAAACGAGACGCCTATTACAATAATGGACGCGGCAGACAGAGTCATTTGAAAGGAAAAGCGACTGTGTAAAAACTAACGCCGGCGGTGAATAAGTTGTTCTACCTGACGCGGCTTTTGTGTGGCGTTCAGAAATTATTTCGAAGATTTACATTACAAGAGAGGCGCAAAGGAACGAACGTAGGCTGCCTACCAGTCGTAAAACAATCGGCCAACGGACGCGGTACGTACAGCATATTGATGATTTAGACATGTGGTTCTAACACTTTCTTGTGCTGCGGACCGGTAATTCCTGTAGGTCTGCCAGTTTTAGCGGGGACCGATCCTTTTAACATCAGTTACATTACACATAGGCCCATATGACATCTTATATTAAAATTTTGATTTCATTATTATTGTGACTAGTTTTTGCAATTATAGGCTCACTTTTGTTACTGTTGCACATTTAAACTGTTCATTATTAATTAATTAGGCTAACTCTGTGCCGTGTTATATGTTGTGTTTACACTGTAGAGTGTAGACTCTAAGATTTTTGTAATCGTAAACTCGAAATTTCTACAGCGTTCACAAAATCGAAGTCGCGGGAACCAGTTTATTCACAGGCGCTTAATCAAAGCAAAATCGATAGGCAGAGGTTCAAGATCCGGAGAGTCGATCAGGCATGCATGCAAACAGTCGGACGGCTAAGGTGATTGGTGTTTAGAGTTAAAATGACGAGAGAGATGGGGGGGGAGAGGAGGAATCGGAATAGGATGTGTGAAAAAGCAGTGCTTTCTGTTTTGAATGAAAGACCCGTGGAGCGATAGCAAGAGCCAAGAGGTGAGGTTTTGGTGAGTTCGTAGAATGGATGGGATATTTGTCGCAACACTGGCGGGAGTTTGTTACAAAGAGGTGGGACAGCTATGGATAGGGAGCGATTTGAAAATTTTAGTGATGAGGTGACGGAAGGCTGAGCAGTGTTAGGGTGGAAGAAGAACTGGTTCCCGCGGTTGAACGAAGTCGTTGAACCGTGAACAATTGACGGAGGGAGGAGGGCTAAACGGATTGAAGTGTGTTGTAGGTGAGTTATATGACTTTATATTCTATTCGTTCAAATATTTTGAACCAGTGGAGTGTTTTCAGGACAGGAGTGATATGATGGTGTTTTAGAGACAGGCCCTTCAGACAAAGATAAAACGTAGATATGGTTATGATTGTCTTCAGACACAGAGAAAACGTTGGCATGGTTACGATTGTCTTCAGACAAAGAGAAAACGTAGACATGGTTACGATTGTCCAGAGGCGTCTACCAAGGGGGGAAGTGGCTCAAGTTGAGCCAACTGAAACACAGGGGGGGTAAATTTTAAATTTAAATTTTGGGTGTGGAAGATTTCATAAGTCAAACGAAATGCACCTTAAGCTAAAATGAAATAAAGATAGATAAAAGGCCTTCCTCATAAAATTTGCGTAGTCATAAAAATGAGCTATAATTTGCAGGTTAATTTTTCGAGCATTATTGAAAGCATAGATATGATAACGTTATTATATGAATTTATATCTATGATTGAAACGTCATCCACTAAAGCATAGACAGCAGCCGTGTCGCTAAGTTTTAGTGTTTTACGTGTTATATCATCATATTCGTTTAATTTCAAAATAATCCAGTTGACAAAACGCAACAGGTTACAAGTAACACAATAATTAGCTAAAACAGTCAGGCTAACGTTAATAATTCTAGACAAAATAATATACAAGTAATTATAATTATAGGACAATTAATTAATATGTATCTTTAAACAAGATACGTGGTATATAATTACATTTATCATTGATTGGGAGATTAAAATTATGAATTCTGGGTCGTAAGTTATATTTTATTTGCTGTGTAGGCGGGAAAATTCCTCGGAGAACATGAGATGATTCCCCACAAATAGCCCGAAATAAGCCAGAATCAGCAGCTTGGGACATATCTACAACGCTAGGGGTAGTAGATAAGAGGAAGCCTCTACGTTTCATCCTATTTAGCATACTCTGTAATTTATTCCTATCAGTCTCACTGGCATACCCCCACCAGGCAGGGGAGGCATACATTAGGTGTGCAACAGTGGTTGCCATGGCAACATCATGCAATGCGTAAGTAGACATGCCATGATCTCTCAAAACACGGAGGGCGTATAGAGAAGTGGAACTTGAGGCAAGGACTTTTTCAGTATGCTTTGTCATGCGCATGTCAGAACTTAGGGTAATCCCTAGCACTCTAATTGTGTCAACCCTTTCAGCACCTTGGATGACAATAGGTATAGATGATGCTTTGAAACCCCTTTTTGAGAAAATTATTTCACGAGTCTTAGATGGATTTAACTTCAAATTATTAGTTTTTGCCCAGGATGCCACATGGTCATATTCTTCGGCAGCTGTTCCAATATTAGATGATCCTACTAATAAATAGGTATCATCAGCATATTTAACAAGAATATTAAATCTGTTTTTGGGATGAAGGTCAGCCGACCCAACTACGTAGGATCCAGGTCCAACCCCAGATCCTTGAACAACACTAGCATTTATGGATGCAATTGACGAGACTTCTCCTTGAAACTTGGTGATATGCTTGCGGTCATGAAAATAGTTTGAAAGCCAATTGAAAATATGATCCGGAATATCAATAGATCCAAGCTTTTCCAACAAAGTGTGTATACCAGTCTATTTATGTTTCTTTTATTTTTCTTCTATTTAGGAATTTATCATATTGAAATAACTCTTTCAATCGATGGATATTACGTTGACGTTTTGACCACAAATTATGCCGCGTGAGAAAACACTTTACAAGTACCGGTGTTTGGAGCCAGCGTGCTCTTTCCTGATACGAAGCGATAAATGGCTGCAGCATTGCCAGGATAAACATGCTTTCAAATATGCCAGGTAATTAATAGTAGTGTGCCAGTGTTTAGCCTTAACATTTGACTGTTTTATACAATATCATAAATGTATGTATATTATAAGGGACCGTATGGCGTATACGTAACGTATACGTATATTATATATGGATAAATCTTCTGCGGCGGAAAATTCCGCCGCAGAAGTAACATTTTCGATACAATTCTGCGGCGGAAGATCTTTACGCATGCATTGTTCAAAATGCGTTACTTCCTATAAATTTACGTCGTGAGGGTCGGTTAGGGTCAGGTTAGGCTTCGTGAGTGTCGGTTAGGGTCAGGTTAGGCGCCGTGAGGGTCGGTTAGGGTCAGGGTTAGGGTTAGAGTCGTTTTTAGATAAAATGTGAAAAATAATTCCGCCGCAGAAGTAAGTTTTCGCGAGTTGCGTGGCGGCATTTTCCGCCGCAGAAGCACCACGCATTATATATATGCACCGTAATACAGGCATATTACACCGTCTTAAACGTATACACGCTTGTTCATTAAGCTCCTGTATCCGAGGCTGTATGTATACATTAAGCTCATGGACCGACGACCGTTCAGTACCTCATGAATTTTTACCCACCTTTGTTGTATCATTGTATGACATAATCTGAGCGCAGCTTCTGTGCGGTGGGGCAATGTGCTATCAGACATGAGAAACCTGGCAAGTGTAGTGAGGCAGGGTGCTGTGTTCTCTCCAATTTTGTTTGCTGTTTATGTCAATGACATAATTGTACAGTTTAGTCATTCTGTTAGTTTTGTGCATCATGCATGACTTTGTCTCTACTTTATCTGAACTGGTTGACTCTGGAATTAGTTAGACACTGTTCACAATATGGCTTCATAGACAGGCCTGCTGTATTGATTAGTTCCTTATTTTGCATGTTTTGTTTCTTTTCTGCTATCATTATTGGTGAGATAAGAGATTGATTTATTATATAATGTACAATACACACATAAGTATTAAAGTATGTACAGTATCGGGCTATTTGTACAGTGCCTTCTAATAACCTTACAAAGGAGCTGTACTGTACTAGAAGTTATAACCAACATATTGGCAACATTTTTGCAGAGGTTACGAGATTCGATACAAGATTTGTGAAGTGAAGCATGAAAGAGGGAAGTGGCTCGCTGTGAAGACTCAGACATTGGGGGCAGAAAAGAGCAAGCAGAGCGACTCGTCTGCATCCAGGTCTACATCTTGTAAACCACAATACGAGGATGATAAAACACATACCCAGTCGGATACACTTGCTGTAGGTCATGATGAGGCTGAAGGAGGGGGTGAGGGCAGCACGGTCAGCAACAACAAGAGACTAGTACCGGAGACTAATCAACTATTACCTCAGTCTCAACAACAAGTGATAGAGCCATTTCGTGACCGCAGCCTTAATGCAGCGATGACGTCTCAGACTCAATGCAATCAGCTTGAAACAAATTCAATCCTGACATTGACTGCGGATACTGCCAGTGAGGTCATTGACTCATCCGTCAACATCATGAATGACAAAATAACCAAAAATTCCGCTACCGACCCAGCTCTTTATGCAAGTGGGAGAATCGTAAGCTCCACAATTTCTGTTTTGGTAAATTCTCCTTTTCAACCAGGAACAGAGTTCGATTTTAAATGCATTAATGGCCGGCATTTTCTACCTGCTTGGTTCAAAAATGAATTACCAGATGGAACTTGCCAAAAAAGACATTGGCTGTCCTACAGTGCGTCAACACATATGGCGTACTGCATTGACTGTATGCTTTTCGGGGGTGCCAGTGCAGATAAAACTTGGGTGCTTAATGGATATTGCGGCTGGGTGAACGGTCACGGACTGAGAGGCATTAAAACTCATGAAGAACAGAAAGAGCATAAAAATGCCGAAATGACACGTTTCCTTTGGCTCCACAATCAGCGTATCGACCGGAAAGTGATGTTTCAGAGCAATGCTCTAATCGACCAGAATCGTCGTGTTGTGTATGTTGCTATAAAGGCAATTAAGTATCTTGCAACGGAGATGATGGCTCTACGAGGACATGAGAGCAACTCTGGAAAGTTTGTTCACCTTTTCAAGCTCCTTGCGGAATTTGACCCAAGCGCATCGGCTTACCTACAGAAATTGTGAAACATACGTTCTCGAGACAGCCGAAACAAACCAATCATTAACTTTTTAAGCCCACTTAATGTGCGTCGCCTCTTGATTACCATGAAAGAATTAGTAGCTGCTAAAATAAGCGAGTCCATAGCTGTTCAAAATGCTTTCTCCCTTATATGTGACGGCACCCAGGATGCCTCTGCGTTAGAAGCTGAGGCTGTTCTAGTACGTTATATTGAGAATACAAAAGAAGGGCAGTTGTGCCCTGTTGAACGTCTCCTAGACGTGTTTACAACAGGAGACACTAGTGGCGAAGCACTATGTGAGAAGATTCTGAAAGTGCTTGATACTAATGGAATTAATGTCAACTGGATGATTGGTCAGAGTTATGATGGTGCAGGAAACATGAGGGGTCAGTTCTCGGGTTTGAAAACGCGAATACTACAGCATGCGAAACGGGCTGTGTATGTTTGGTGTCGGGCACACTGTTTGAATTTGGTGATTGAGTCTATGCTGAAATGCTCGAATGATATAGTGGGAACAATCGGATTGCTACAAGAATTATACAACTTCTTTGTGGGTCATAAGCGACATCATGTTCTGGTAGAGTTGCAAAGTGATCAGCAATACCGCCAAACATTGAAACGTGTGTCGGACACAACACGGTCTTGGAGAAGCACAGAAGATGGTGTGAATACTCTGATTGACTGCTTTGCAACTGTCACCATTGCATTGGAAAAACTTGGCAATGAGAGCAACGACGGCACGACTGTAGACAATTCACTTGGCTTACAAAAACGTCTTCAAGATTTCTCAGTTACTGTGTGTTTGTTTCTCCTTAGAGCCATATTTGTGATTACTGGTCCTGTATCGCGTACGCTACAAAGCGTATCCGCTGACCTTGCAGTGTCAGCCAAACTGATAGAAGGAGCTATTGCAAATTTGCAGAAAATGCGTAATTCACTGGAAGAGTCATGGCACAAAGTCCTTCACGATGCTAAATTGTTTGCACGGGAGTACAATATCCCGGAAGTATTTACAGAAAAGAGGATAAGGAAGAGAAAGATAATGTCAGGAGAACTAATTGCTGACGAACCCAGCAAGAATGCTGAATCTGCATTCAAAGAAAAGGTGTTCATTCCAGTGTTGGATACAGTAATAGTTCAACTGAAAGCTAGATTCGATGAACAAGATACTAGGCTCATGAAAGAAATGCAACTATTTGCACCGTCTAGCCTGTTGGCCAGTAAAGACGTTGTTACAGATGATATTCGTTCCATATGTGCTTCTTATGATCTTGATGTCAGTGTTGTAAATCAGGAGTTGCGAGAATTTCGTCCAGTGTATCAATTAGTGCATGATCGAGTGGGTATGGATGATATGATGAATGAGAAAACTATGAGAGGCACCACTAGAAATGATAAACCACTTTTGCTTGAAACTCCGAATTCAGCTGTTGATGATGAAGAACTATGCGATGATATTACTGGAGATGTGGTCGAAAATGTGGATAATACAGAAGAGTCAAGGAATAGACGTGCTTGGGTCGAATATACATTCACAAAGCCACTAAGGGTTCTGCAAGAGCTGTCTGGGTTTCCAAATCTGAACTGTCTGTACAGGAATTTGGCATCCCTTGCAGTCACTAGTTGCAGTGCAGAGCGAGCAATGAGTAGAGTTAAAATTGTCAAGAACAGGTTGCGATCAACAATGCTGGATGACTGGTTTTCGGCATTGCTTGTGCTTGCTGCCGAGAAAGATTTATTGGATAATATCAATGAAAATGACATCATTGATCGCTTCGCAATGTGCAGTTTGCCACTGCAAAAAGAACTAATTCATGGATTTAGTAATAATTGACAGAATGGTACTCTGATTGTAATTTTGTACGATTTCTTTAGTGTTAACTTGGTTCAAGTTTAAGTTGGTTGTTATAACAGAAATTAGCACTCATGATTACGCCTATGTATAAAAACTAATACTCCTGATTTCTAAAGGGTAAAGGCTATTAACGATACTCATGATTATATTTTATATGTATATATATATATGTCATAACTCATGGCAATGATGACATATTACATGATATTCTGCTATTCTTTTTTGTTGTGTGAGAATTAATGGAATGATTTCTCACAATTATTTTAGAACATATCTTATACGTTCTGCAAAAATCCCTAACCCCTTACAAAACCAGAACTGAGAACCTCTCGCATTTTAGGCTCCACGAGCATGCGCCCTTACCGATGTCGCTAGCTTGACCATACGACCTCGACATAAGGATAGCCTGAGAAAGTGCTCAGGATAGGGGGAACTTGAGCCAATTTATCATAAATTATAGGGGGGATAGACGCCCCTGCGATTGTCTTCAGACAAGGAGAAAACGTAGACATGGTTACGATTGTCTTCAGACAAAGAGAAAACGTAGGCGCATGGTTACGATTGTCTTCAGACAAAGAGAAAACGTAGGCATGGTTACGATTGTCTTCGGACAAAGAGAAAACGTAGACATGGCTACGATTGTCTTCAGACAAAGAGAAAACGTTGATAGGCCTATGGTTACGATTGTCTTCAGACAAAGTGAAAACGTAGCAGCCATGGTTAAGAACTTAAGATTGTCTTCAGACAAATGGAAAACGTTGATATGGTTACGATTGTCTTCAGACAAAGTGAAAACGTAGCAGACAAAGGTATACAACGTTGATATGGTTTCGATTGTCTTCAGACAAAGAGAAAACGCAGACATTGTTACGATTGTCTTCACTGAACGCACGGGCATAGCTGAACAGCTTGGAGGCGGTTTATTTGAGTGATGTATTATGTACAGGAAAAGAGCTTTGCAGTTGTCTAATTTAGCGTGGTCATGGTTATGGACTTATGGGTGAGGCAAGAGTGGGAAAGATGGGCGGTGTAATCGGAGAAGCTGAAGTATGTTGGTCAGAAATTATATCACACGGAGGTTAGCCTCTATACCGACAAGAGAATTTGCGGTGAATGTGTGAATTCTGTTGGTGACTTGTATAGGCCCTACGCCTTCTAAGGAGCCCGTTGATTATGTAATCTAAGATACTCAAACGACTATACCTTAGGATTTAATCTAAGTCGATCTCATCCTCAACGCAGAAAAGATACTGTCATTTTTCTTGACTGTAGGACGACCGGCCTGAAGCACAGCGGCGTAACCAGGGCTGGGAAAAAATTACGCATTTTCCAACACTGAGGGGAGGGGTCTGTGCCCCTCCCCAGAGAAAAATTTTTAATTAGGTTTTGTAAAGGTTCGTTTTGGAGAGCATCTTTTTGGTTAAAAGTAATAGCATTTTACATCAGTTCTTTGGCAAATTATATAATTTAATAATCTTCTTAATAAAATTGGCTCAACCGTAAAGTCCCAGCAACCAACGTATAGTCTGGAAACAGTCAAACAGGCAGACTCAACAAAGAACTGCAATAAGCTGAAGCATTGAAATTTTATACTTTCACAATGAACATGTAGGCCTAGTTGTCAGTTTTCTATGCACGGTCAGTTTTTTACATTTGGAATAAAATTTAAACCAACAGACTAACTGTATATAGGCCATATCTATAGTTATGCTGTTTCTTAAAAACGCATAAAACGCGCCTGTCCATCATGAACATTAGACTAAATTTATAACTGAGTTGTCTTTCAGTTTCAGTTTCAGTTTATCTTCAGAATCGAACTTTAAACAATCGAACAGTGCAGATGATCATAGTACATGTCCATAGTAAGTTATGCAGTCTCAGAATTGATCATCAGTGATCCTGTGAAAAAGACGATTCTATGGGGAGAAGAAGCTGACTCAGCTTATCTAGTCATCCCCATATTATGTCAACAATAGAAAATTTCGTCAACAAGTCTCTACGCTGTCAAAGACAAGCGCAATACGTCGATGACCAGAAGCGTCAAAAGATTGTAACACATTTTCAACGTGAATTGTTTCATTTGTCTAACTGTACACTGTAACCGGTTGCGGTCTGTCAACCGGATTGCTTCAATAAAGAATATTATATGATACTATACAGGTAGCTAACATGAATTCTCTTTAAACGGTTCACGTAGGCCTAGGCCGCCTAGCTTACATATCTAAGTTTCAGTTTGTTTTACTACAAGGTATACCAGAATCATTAGTGTATATACATTATATGAGACATAATATGGATAGAGTGACGGCGGAACACGAAAAGCGCGTGGCACATTTATTTATATGTGGCGTATACATCAGCGTATGATATTTACAGCGATTAATTACTTCCAGACGGTCTCATGCACGCCCGGGTGACGCCCCTAACAGTCCCCGCTCTAACCTAATGTCTCCCACGTCCCCAAACAAGTGCGTGAATCCGCCTCTATACAACCTAAACATATCTTTTATATTTTACACAATCCAGTCAACATATTATATTATTAGAAACATATTATATTATTAGAACACATGTTACGTCTCAAACTAACAAGAAATATAGGGTTCAATGTGGCATTTTTGTTTTTAAACCGTGGTACAATTTTCAATACATAAACCTAACAGCGTTCGAATCTAGAAAGTGGTCCAGAGGGAATGTCAATATTATTTTCAAGTATTGCTATGTAAGTCCACAGACAGCCAGATATATTTCTCAGCTCATGGCCTAGCGGCTATGGCTCCGTGCACCAGCCTGAGAACCCTCAGGCATATCAGCGCCAGTGCCTCGAGCGTACTGCAAGCTGCATTGGTTTCCCAGTCACTTTTAGTACACGCTCGTCGTTAAGGTCGGGCAGAGATTGATAGTCTGTTTCAGGTCTAGCGCTTTTGACCTCGAGTGATGCATACGTAATGCACAATTACTTTAACTGTGTCAACAAAAAAACAGTACTCATTGGACAACTCGAGGTTTGTTTTCAGAACATTAAAAGCTCTAGCAAAAAATTGTGACTTAGCCAATACTGAAGTGGTGTGAATGAAAACAGCAAAAACAAAGCAATAGTATTTGGTTAATTAAGCAAACAATTTCGAACTATGACTAGCTAATTCAGCTGTCCTTGGCAAGCCTGTGTCGCTTTATCCATGGCTCCATACTTGCCAGACTTAACCAGTTTAGCTTTTCATCAATCCGAATTCTATTTAACAGTAATTCTTTTCATCAATAACACTTCTATATAGCAAGAATTCTTTTCATCAATCCCACTTCTCTTTAAGCAAAGAATTATTCTGATCAATCCAACTTCTAGTTCAACGAGAAACTATTTTCGACAATCCAGCTTCCATTTAGGTATACAATTATTTTCATCAGTCCAGCTTCTATATAGGTTAACAATTATTTTCTTCAAGCCAGCTTCCATTTACGCGATCATTCTCATCAATTCAGCTTCCATTTAGGTAGGATAAACAATTATTTTCATCAATCCAGCTTCCACTTTAAATTGACAATATCAAATATGCCCATGCAAAACAATTTGAGCACCTTAACTCGAGAATAACCATCTTTAACTTAATTCCTAACGCTGCATGTTCTTTAACATAGCTTATTCAAATACAATATCCTTCATTGGGCCTACAAGATTTCTCATTCACACTTACCAGCTTTAGATTCTTCAGCCATCTCATCCTCACTGTCATAACGTCTTAATTTAGTGTTGACAGTCTCAATTTCTCCACCACATTCTTCATTAGGCCTATCGGTAAATCGCTTTTTGTGTGAAAATCCGAACTTAAACAAACTCATTTTACGTCGCAGTTGGAACAGCCTCGTTTATAATTCTAACGTCTAACGAATCCAATAGAAGACGCATTCAGACGCTGCAAGAGTAGCATAGATTTACGGAAAAAGAGCGGCGGCGGCATAATTGACATTGATCGAGGAAAATAAGTAAGTAGGCTAATCTATAGATCGTTTGTAAAAGCATGCGATTTATAAAAAATTGTAACCTAGAATTATAAATTCAACGAATAAAAGTAATCTACGATGTCAATAAGTATTCTAAACGGTTTGAATTTTTAGAGCTGCTAAAATCTTTACGCATTTGCGTAATTGCGTAATGCTAGTTACGCGCCTGCCTGAAGCATCCTTCCATCTCTCCTCTTTTGCAAACTATAGCAATGCATAAATAATCACACATATATATATATATATATATATATATATATAGTGTGATATATATATATATAGTGTGATATATATATATATATATATATATATATATATATATATATATATATATATATATATACTTCCTCCTTTCTCTCCTTCAGCGTCTATATACACATATATATCGCGTAAAGGTTCGCCGACCCACCTGCATCAGATCAACGCGTCCGGTCCATGCTTCACTTAGGCTACTCCCAAGGGCAACCACGCGCTGGGTCACGTCTCCAAGACCTATATATATATCGTGGATTATCGGAGACATCAGCTCAGGGCTCTACCAAGGAAGCCTATAAGGAAGTCGATCCTATTCATACAATATTAATAATTCAGCAGCCCCCGAGTCCAACAGGAAGTGCGTTTCATTTCCCGGATAATCTTTTAATCAGAATCCCCAGCGACAGTGCCCACATCATACGTCTCAATCTGCGACATCGTATATATATATATATATATATATATATATATATATATATGCTTCCTCCTTTCTCTCCTTCAGCGTCTAATGCTCTTAAACTCTTATTGTCTGTATAACCCATCGACCTCTCGTAAACAAGCCTAGCCTAAGCCTCAACATCGTATTATGATGATGATGATGATGATGATGATGATTATGATGATGATGATGATGATGATGATGATGATGATGATGATGATGATGATGATGATGATGATGATGATGATGATGATGATGATGATGATGACGATAATAATGATAATGATAATGATATGATGATGATGATTATAATTATTAGTATTATTATTATTATTATTATTATTATTATTATTATTATTATTATTCCTGTTTAATTGTTAATTCCAACTGACAAACCGCAGTAAGATTACATAATATAGTAGTAGCATACGATAATAAGTTTAACAGGAATCGAATTTAACTGTTTGGTAGGCGCCCATCTGTCCTACTGCTCATTTTACAGTCGTCTCTGAAGAATGGAAGGCTGAGTCAACCTTATGGGGCTAGCGGGTGTTGAACCCGCGTCCTTCTGATCTTCGTGCCAGCGTGTAACCATTTAGCCTACCCATCTCCCCGCCCAATTTACTTTATACTTGTCGATGCACACTCAAAATAATCTACAATATGATAATACTCTCCAGAACATCTCTATCGAAAAGAGAGGATCGCCCTTTAAAGGAGCTACAGCTTGGTTATACAAGAGAGTAGGCCCTATACAATGTCTATTCTTAAGATTTGCGTGTTCTTCTATAGCTGGAGACTCTGCATGCATATATACCTTTAACAAGAATTTGAAAACTTGTCTTTATCGCCGGAGTTGGGCTGGGTGCATGCGCCTCTGAGTAGGTTATATAAGTCCTCTGAATGAATGAATGAATGAATGAATGAATATAATGAATGAATGAATGTACATTATCCGGAGTGGATAAATAACTGGCGCTAAATAATATCGCGTTTTCAGACATTTGCAGCACGTTTAATGATGATGATGACGTGATTCACTCGCTGCGCGTTTACCGCGCTGGGCAGATGGCGCAAGGAAGTGCGCGCGAAGCACGGCGCGCGTCGTAAAGGTATACGCCTACGTATACAGATGACGCGGAAAAGCTGCAGGGTGGGTTATTACGAAGAATGGCTTACCATGAGGGCAGGATGGACAACGGTATGTAGGTGTTGATGAATTGAGAGAGGGATAGCGAAATAGACAGACCGACAGGCAGACATATTGTCCATACAGACACACAGACAGACAGACAGACATACACAGTAGCGGCGCCAGGATTTCAGGTTTGGGGATGGCCAAAACTCCAATTCCTTCCCTTTCTCCCCTCCTCTCTGGCTTCGGCAGTGATTTCCCACTTTTGTTTGGTGGGCTGAGCCGCCGATAGGGGGCTTCAGCCCACCCTAGCCCCATGCTGGCGCCGCCACTGGACATACAGATAGATAGAAAGACAGATAGACAAAGACACAGGCAGACAGATGCCTACAGGTAGAGGACAATTACGGTGTGGAGGAATACAACAACCAAGAGGGAATGCACGCACTATATTGTATATTCTGCGGGGGCGGTCAAGAGTACTTCCGTCAGGAACGGCCGCCTTTCTGTCAGTGTTTTGGCTGCGCTTCGACCAATGCCAGCGACGATATGGCGCTGCCAATAAAACCGGAATCAAAATCATCATCATCATCATAATAATCGTAATGGCGAAACCGATGCGTGGGCTAGGTATACCCACAACAGTATATAGTCGCGGTCATATCCGTATCTTATATATACACCTCTTATAGGTCTGATAACTGGGCCTAGTTCGCAGAAGCTATTACGAGTGCCAGCGCATATTTTAGTGTCGCATTGATCGCTAATGCAGATGACGCCACAGGATC
This sequence comes from Aporrectodea caliginosa, assembly GCA_020284085.1. NCBI lineage: Eukaryota > Metazoa > Annelida > Clitellata > Crassiclitellata > Lumbricidae > Aporrectodea > Aporrectodea caliginosa. Next base: position 1,514,711 of record JACEVL010000129.1, on the reverse strand, counting down.
AATTTCTGTGGGACATTATAGCAGCTTAGTCGTGACAACGGTCTAGGTTCTCTCGTTAACCGTCGTCAGACAAAAAGATCAGGGCCTTTCAATTTAATGTAAGTCTATCTGCGATCAACAGACTGTTTCTGACCTTAAAGTTTTATTATTTTGGACTAGATTTCGCGCTTGGATTAGGATAAGCTTTGAGGGCGACTTGAGCTGAATTTGGTGCAACGTCCGATCGAGTAAGTAGCCTAAATCCTTTAAGTAGCCTAATTGTAAATTGATTAAAGCAATTGAGTCATTAGGCCTAATTGTTACGTAGGTAACTAGGTATACTAGGTAGGCCTATATTTGCTTCATAAAAATTGCTCAATAATATTGTTACGTAATTTTTTAAGTGATCAAAAGAATTACATTACTTTTATGTAATTTAAATAAAATAACTGCGTCATTGTTACGCAAATTGTTTTCACAGGCTAAGAATTGCGTCGTTGTTACGTAATCGCTATAGGAATTGAAGTAAATTAGGGCTACGTCATTGCAGCGTAATTTATTTTTTAATTGGCCAGAGTTACGTAATCGTAATAAGCTTACGTGAAGTTACGTCATTTACTTTAATCACCAATATGCCATCCGTCGTTGTTGCGTCATTGCTTCTGAATCGTTGCTAAGTGCTTCTGAATCGTTGCTTCGAGTCATCGACTGCTTACGAACTACGGCACTCAAATCTCTATTATTATTATTATTAGCCTATTATTATTATTTTATATCGGTCGTTCAATTAGCTGTAGCCTACATTGGTTAGAGCAGAGGCTCCTTTCAATGCGCGCCTGTGTTAGAGAACGTGCGGATCGCGGTTCATTTCCCGATTATTTCAGAGAGTTAAATCTAGGGCTAGCACGGTCCATATTCGGGGACCTTAAATGGCGTGACGCCCATTCAAAGGGGCAGCAGTGGCGAAGGATTTCACCGGATCAATTCTTTGAAAAATGAGCATGGTCGAGACCATACGATCGCTATAGGCCTATAGGCCTAATATCGTTTAGCCTACATTTAGGCCTATATTTATATTTCAGATATCGAAACGGCTATTTTGTATCAGGTCAACCGGAACGATGACCCCTATGGTTCCTTTGGTGGCATTCTGTGTCATGCTTCAGTGCGGACTGACTCAAACAGGAATTCTGGAAAAACGTTCAGGTAAGAGTAGTAGGCTATTTGGTCACTTAATCTTATAAGGATCATTTTCCATACTTTGCACTAAGGATTACCATGCACTTCTGTAATATAGGCCTATAAATTGGGTGCTTGCTCAGAAGCTTCGACGACTTCATATAAAAATAAATTAACGGCAGTATACCTAAACCAATAGGTTTTGCTTGATGTAACACACTTAAGTCTCAGTGACATGCTGGCCTACAGGTTAGAAGCGAATATGACAAAAGAGGAATACTGGAAAATGGCACTGCACCGATTCAATTTCCTTGCAATCAGGGATGGGAAAATTACTCGGGAAAATGTTAGTCTTATTTGAATTACAAATTACTTTGAGACGTGAGGCCTAATTTCAATTTACAAAATACTTGGTGAAATGTAATTCAATTGCAAATTACGTAATTTCAGGTAATTTCAATTACGTAATTTCAATTACGTAATCTCAATTACGTAATTTCAATTACGTAATTTCAGGTAATTTCAATTACGTAATTTCAATTACGTAATCTCAATTACGTAATCTCAATTACGTAATTTCAATTACGTAATTTCAATTACTGCCCATTCCTGCTTGCAAGCATAGCGTTGGTTAATAGAGCGCAGATCTAGGCGTCTTTGTAGATGTAAAAGTTAATGTAATTAATGCAATACGCTTTTCTATAGCGACCGTACTATGACCTCGTATGACCCGGCTAAGCATTCAATTAGCCTAATATTATATTATTGATCTGGTTAGATCGATCACCGCGTGAGGATGTCGGTTCGCATAATATATCGATAGTGGCTGATTTCACAGTTTAAATCTCAGTCTGGCACGGGTCCGTACACGGGTCCGTTAAATGGTGTGGCACCCATTCAAGCGGTTCACTCGTTCACCAGCGCTCCTGAATAGGCTGGTGCTCTGTGAGGCTGTGCTTGTCTTTCTTTTGGCGTTTTAGAAATCATGAGTTTATGATTACGATTACATTGAAATATTAGCAGGGTCGAGTCCATACGGGAACCTTTCTGAGCATTTAATAAGGATTACCATGGATCGAGGCCCATCTGATATTCATGGCCATACTGACTAGGCTAATGGTTGAGCTGCGGTATCCAGAAGTTTAAAAAACATGGGCTGGGCAAACTGTCTGGTTCGTTAATCTGTTCACTTCCTCTTGGGCTATATAGGCCTACTGTATTTCCTGGCTGAGCAGATAAACATGTGGCATATGTTAACAGTTGAGTTCACCTGTTTTGTTTCAGATACCTGGTATATCAACCAAAACAGCCAGGCCATTAACGGAAGGTGAGCTAACAACATATATATTCCGTAATTATAATAGGCAGCGTTTACGCGTCTACAGCGTCACGTGACTTTATGCAATACCTGTTACGGCGACCACGTTAGCAAATATACGCTTAATACACCACAAACTCGTTATAGGGTAACGCTGACTTTGGAAGAACAGCTGTATAATGATTTCAGTTTCTGTAGTAGAATAAACGTTGAAGTCAATATCCCGACCGCGTCATGCCAGGATTCGCGTTACAACGAAGCGTGTTTTAGCGACTCTGCTTTGTAATGTCATACAGACGGCAACAGAACGGTCAGTGCTTTTGTGGCAGGTGGCTTGACGTGCCTTCCTTCTTTGTTGCGCCAGGCAGTTTAGGGAGATGATGTTGACGAAGGGATATTCAGCCAATACTTAACGTGTGCAGTTGCAATAATGATTTTTGATTGCGTAGATATAGGCTATATATATAAATAATTATATATATATATATAATATATATATATATAATTATATATATATACACACACCAGTGGCGTAACAACCTAGCCGGGGCCCTTGGACACTTAAGCTTGAGGACCCTTACCCGTTAATGAGATTAAAGAGTGAAAATAATGAGGAGGAGGAGGAGGAAGGAGGCGGTCAGGAGGAACAGTCCCTTAAGCTAGTCCTGAGGCAGCCATGGGTATCATGATATGAAGTGTTAGCGACTTCATTTTCTTAGCCTCGGCGTATGAGGGTATGGCGTATGAGGGTGGGTGTCCACTGTCCAGTCCTCTCCCTAGCCGACAGTGTACGGCCAGTGTATAGGGCCTACTCATTATAGCTGAGTTTGATATGGGCGTACGTGGAGCAGAAATCTCGAACTACATTTCTGCCATGGGGGATTTGATCCGCAACCTTTCGACTGACAGTCTAACAAGTTAACCATTGCACCATTATGCCATTTAAAACTGCTGTTTGGTATAAAAATGAGAGTGTTAAACGTTATCCTCAATAATCCATAGTTCAAGTCACGTTAATAGTTCAATATACAGAACAAGAATACAACCGAAATGTATTGGCAGATGTGTCTATCAAGTCATCAATACTCAATTTTCCACATTCGTTTCGATCACACGAAGAGCAAGGCCATCAAGCCTTTCCTGTAAATAGTGGATCCAAGATACGTCGTTATGATTTTCAATTTGGAGAAGGAAGTTCAAGGAACGCTCCGCACTGGCGAGAGTGGGTGGGAGAGCGGCAAACAGCACACAGGCAGTAGCCAATTCCGGCATAGGTATGATTATGACGTGATATGAGAGCTTTCCCCCAATTCCCCTCCACTACCCCTGTTCCACTTCCCAGCCTCTTTTTCCTCTCTCCTCCCTTCCATTCCCTTCGCATTCCTGTTCCTCTTCCCCTCCTCTACCCATCCCCACCCCTCTTCATCCCCTCCCCTCCGCTCTGCTACCCCATCCCATTCCTTCCACTTCCTACTCTCCTCCCCATTCTCCTCCCCATTCCCCTCCCCTTACCCACACCGCTCCCCCTATGTTGCCATCTACCGAGTCGATCAGTTAACCACGCGAACAAGAGTCCAGGCCGTGTCTAAGAGAAGCAGAAATGCTTGCTGCCATATGTCGGTGGGAAGATGAGACGGTGAGGGAGAGGATTGGCCACCCGCCGTAATAGAAAAACGTTTATTGTCAGGATACTATACACTTTTTAACTGTGCTTATAAGATGTCTGTACACTAAAGTGCGATTAGCAATTGCATGGCTAATAAAGAATATACTTACTTACTTACTTATATGCCGAGGCTAAGAAAATGAAGTCGCTAGCACGTCATACCCATGGCTGCTCATCCTCCACATCCACCTCCTCCTCCGCCTCCTCCTCGTTCTTCTTCTCCTACACTGCTCCTCCTCGACATCCCCTCCTCCTCCGCCACCTCCTCTTCCTCCTCCTCCTCCTCCTCCTTCTCCTCCTACCACTCGTAATAGGCCTTCTTTTGATCTATAGACTGGCGAGCACAAACTATAGAGTCTTCTTTTCACGTTTCATCTGCACAACGCGATGCTAATCCAATAATCGTCATCATAGTCATCGCTTTGTCGCATTGTGATTATTTTTTGCCTCGAGGTCGAAAAAATATGATCCCTCAGGAATTCAACAAATAAACTCATAATACGACTTAATAAACTCATGAGCGACAAATACTTTTTGAACTGTCGGTCCTCGTCCACACTGTGACACTGAGGCCCCTAAAAGCCACCGTATTAATTGTAACGATGAGTGTAAATAAGGTAAGTGTAAATAAGGTAAGTGTAAATAAGGTAAGTGTAAAGTAAGGTAAGTGTAAGGTAAGTGTAAATAAGGTAAGTGTAAAGGTAAGGTAAAGTAAGGTAAGTGTAAATAAGGTAAGTGTAAATAAGGTAAGTGTAAAAGTAAGGTAAGTGTAAATAAGGTAAGTGTAAATAAGGTAAGTGTAAATAAGGTAAGTGTAAATAAGTAAAAGTGTAAAAGGTAAGTGTAAATAAGGTAAGTGTAAATAAGGTAAGTGTAAATAAGGTAAGTGTAAATAAGGTAAGTGTAAATAAGGTAAGTGTAAATAAGGTAAATAAGGTAAGTGTAAAAGGTAAGTAAGGTAAGTAAGGTAAGGGTAAGTGTAAATAAGGTAAGTGTAAATAAGGTAAGTGTAAATAAGGTAAGTGTAAATAAGGTAAGTGTAAATAAGGTAAGTGTAAATAAGGTAAGTGTAAATAAGGTAAGTGTAAATAAGGTAAGTGTAAAGTAAATAAGGTAAGTGTAAATAAGGTAAGTGTAAATAAGGTAAGTGTAAGGTAAGTGTAAATAAGGTAAGTGTAAATAAGGTAAGTGTAAATAAGGTAAGTGTAAATAAGGTAAGGGTAAGTGTAAATAAGGTAAGTGTAAATAAGGTAAGGTAAGTGTAAAGTAAGGTAAGTGTAAATAAGGTAAGTGTAAATAAGGTAAGTGTAAATAAGGTAAGTGTAAAGTAAGGTAAGTAAATAAGGTAAGTGTAAATAAGGTAAGTGTAAGTAAGTGTAAAGTAAGGTAAGTGTAAATAAGGTAAGTGTAAAGTAAGGTAAGTGTAAAGTAAAGTGTAAAGTAAGGTAAATAAGGTAAGTGTAAAAAGTGGGTAAGTGTAAAGGTAAGGTAAGTGTAAATGCGTAAGGTAAGTAAGGTAAGTGTAAATAAGGTAAGTGTAAATAAGGTAAGTGTAAAGTAAGGTATTGGAAGAGATGTGACGAGTGATGGCTCATCCGGATTACCAGAAATGGCGGACATACGGCGGACATACGGCCGTTCAATTCAGCAATTAATTCAAGTCCAGTTATTTTTTTCCCTACACATGAATTACAAAAATTCGGGGAGCGTTCTGGAATGGCTAAACTTTGCAGCTGATTTTGTATTATTTTTTTTATTATTATTATCATCATCATCATCATCATCATCATCATCATCATCATCATCATCATCATCATCATTATTATTATCATCATCATCATCATCATCATCATCATCATCATCATCATCATCATCATCATCATCATCATCATCATCATCATCATCATCATCATCATCATCATCACCATCATCATTATTATTATCATCATCATCATCATCATCATCATCATCATCATCATCATCATCATCATCATCATCATCATCATCATCATCATCATCATCATCATCATCATCATCATCATTGTCGTCGTCAGCAGCACGAATGAATGCATCATGTCATCATATCCTTATATCGTGGCCGCAGCATCAATAATTAGCAGCAACGTCATCATCATCACCACCATGATCACCATCACAAGGAAGATAAAAGTTAAGTACGTCTAATTTGCTCTTTAGAAGCCACGAGGTTCGGAAAGAGTCAACAGAGTGCACGTGCACCTGTGAGGTGAAGGTCACGGGCACGCCCACGGGTCAAGGTCATCCGGAAGCAAGTACAACGCAAGACGAAGGATTGCAAGGCGGATGGTCCAACGGCCACGAGGATGGGTGGTCTTCGGATGGTCAAGCGTCAGAAGAAGAATCGCCGATTCAATGGACGCCAGATGACCATAGCTCAACAGATGACCACCAACCACCACCGCTCTACACTGAAGACAATGCCGCCAACAACAACGACAACAACGACGACAACAACAACAACAACAACAACAACAGGAACAAGATGGTGGACAACGTACTGGACAACGAAGCACCCGACAGGTATAGGCCTACTCAGAAGAAAAAACAACACGCAGGCCTAACTGACGCAATATTTTCGTTCGTATAATGACAGGCCTACATCGTATAGGTCTATATGTTAGCGCAAACAGAGTGCCTTTGAGTAGGTCTCATGAAGAGGTGCTATATAAATTCTCAGAATGAATAAATGAAACTGAGCTTTCTTTTGACGCTGAAGAAATCTCGATAAACAATTATACGGCGCAGCAACCAGAAGATGTTAAAGCACTTGATATACAGCTTCCTTTTCTGCTTGTTTCTTGAGTGCGTGACAATCTAGTGATTTAGCGTAGGACTCGATATATCTGTAATGACCTAATGGTTAACGGACTGAAACGTCAATGCACAGATCAAAGGTTCGAATCTCTGCCAGGAGCTATCGATATTTCGATTACTGTTCCAATAGAACGACACAGCGAACTCCTGTTTAGATAAATTCACAACCGAATATTATATCGGCTATAGATGGGGAGACCATTAGAAGGGAGAGGGCTGATAACCCGCCCTCATATCATACCGAGGATACATATATCTGGGTTGGCTTAACTGACTCTTCCTCATCTTCGCTTTTCTTCCTCTCGTCCTTCATCTCCTCTTTCCCCTTTATTCTTATCCTTCTTCCTCCTTATTCTTCTTTTCCTCCATCCTTTTCCTGCTCCTACTTCTCCACCTTCCCTTCGTGATCATATTTCTTCCCCTCCTTCTCCATCTTCTCCTTCTCAGGCTCCTTCTTCTTCTCCTCCTCCTCTCCTCCTCCTCATTATCCGTACAGTATACACCTATACCATTAGTTAAAGTTGTTTTGGTTCGTTTTGTTGTAGGTATACGGGCTACAGCTGGGGTCACGGCAGGTAATGCTTCCATGTGTCTGTCTGTCTGTCTGTCTGTCTGTCTGTCTGTCTGTCTGTGATTCATACATCTGTCTGCACTGTTAATCTGTCTGTTGTCTGTCTGTCTGTCTGTCTGTCAGTCTATTCTGTTCTGTCTGTCTGAACATCTGTCTGTCTGTCTGTCTGTCTGTGAATCTGTCTGTGATTCATACATCTGTCTGTCTGGATTGCACAGTTAATTGTTAAAATATTGTCTGCCTGTCATTCAAATATTATGTCACAAAACAAGAACATTGTAGACAATAATAGTGTGTGAATTGAATTGAGCGATCGAGCTGTCAACTGCTATGTTTAACAAGCTCTTCGTTTCTCTTTTATATCGTCTGCATTGTATCTGCAATGCATTATATGCAAATGCATCTGCAATGCAGGGTGAGAATTGCCGGGGTTGGGGGTTGGGGAGGGGTTTCACACCCAAACTGCACATAAATCAACGTCCAACTCCAGTTATTTTTTTATTATTCATCTAGTTTAACTTGCGGAAATCTTGCTTGATTGATTGAGCCACAGGCTAAAAAGTCAGGCAATCAGAAGGAGGAGAAAGATTGCGACGACTAGTTCGATCACTCACAATCATTCAATCGTCGTGAAACTTGGCAGATAGACTCGCCCTCGCACACACTTCATTCTATCAAAATTTCAGCTCCCCAAAAAAGGCTAGCTTATAGAATCGGGGACTCAACTTTTCGAATCGGGAATCCCCTTTTCCGAAACGCAGCGTTGCCATTGGCCAGCGTTGCCATTGGCCGCAACAGACACGGGTGCGCTGCCTCATTAAACGCATGCTATGTTGTAAAATGAACGCGGACTATTTTCAGAGTACACGTTATAGGATACTAGATGGATATAGTAAAAAACTTTGTTTTTACGGGGCTGTATTTTATTTAAAATTCCTATACTGCTGCAATGGATTATATGCAAATGCATCTGCACTGTATTCCATGCAAATGTATCTCCACTGTATTCTATGCAAATGCATCTCCAATGCATTCTATAGAAAATTAATGCCTCTTAATGCATTATATGCAAATGCATCTGCAATGTATTCTATGCAAATGCATCTCCAATGCATTCTATAGAAAATTAATGCCTCTTAATGCACTATATGCAAATACATTTCCAGTGTATTACGTGCAAATACATCTGCTAAGTATTTTATGCAAATGCATCTGCAATGGATTCCATGCAAATGTATCTGCCGTGTATTCTATGCAAATGTGTCCGCAATGTATGTTTCTCTGCACCGCAGGCGACACCCCTGGAAAACGCTCAAGGACACGATGTGCATACGCCAGTCTTGCAAGTGGGACTCTGACTGCTGCTATCGCTGGAACATTTGTGATAAGTCCGCAAAAGTTTGCACAAATTGCTGGTACGGTCATCCATGTTTGTCGGAGAAGGATTGCTGCTTTGACTTCCCATACTGCCAGCGCAAGTGGAAACTGGACGAAAATGGACAACGATCGGGCGTTGAAAGTGGACGATGCGCTGACCAGCGATTGAACTAATCACTGTAGGCCTATACCAATTAATTATATATGCTACTGTGTTCGATAACTTTATTTTTAATAGATGTTCAGTGTAAGATAATCGCAAGCGTAATATTTTAAGTCCAATTCTTTGGTTTGAGTAGGCTATAGCGGCGTATGCATAAATTTCATGCGTGATAGGCATAAGTTCTAAGAAGTCCAATTCCGGGATTTGAATCGCGTTTCTGTTTAGGCAACTATTCATTGCATGAGTTGCAAGCCCTCCCTTCTAGGCAACGAATCCTTGCCTTCTAGGAAACGGTTCAATTAAGCATAACCTACCTTCTGCCGATTTCGCGTACCTGGACACAGATATAATTACCTTCCTGTTTCTACGTTTCCTGTTTTTGTTATAAAGTTTGTTGCATTTTAAAACTAAAAGACGAAATCTGTTCAAACTTTTTAGGTAGGACTAGGCCTATTGTTTCAACTTTATTTTAGAATTCTCTATCCAGTTCATTTTCTTCGGTCAATACTTTTATGTCATTCAGGTCTCAACTTAAAACTCATCTGTCCGCTTGCTTACCCTCTGTAAAAGCACTAAACAGTCTCCAGTCTCCTGCATGGTTTCTCTGACATATCGGAGTCCAACTTGTAGGCTACTTTCCACCCGATGATGGTATAATGGTATTTGAATTGATTTACTACTTCGATTGATGCCTTGGACATTATGATTTAGCCTACGTTGTTCATTTCTTGTTATCACAAAAAGCATCAAAACAAAAAGCATATCGCGCTGTCCATGATGGATGTCCATAAAAAGACCTACATAACTTGCCGAACCCTTTCTCCCCTTGTCCACATGTGACACACGAGGCCTCGCCTGGTGGGGCCTCGCATCTATCTGCTGGTGACCGTAGCAAGCTAGAGCGCTTCCTCGCAAAAATGCAGCGGCTGAACTTTCTACCATCTGATGCTGAGCGGTTGGAGTCAATGATTCGGGGGTCGAGGGACGATTGCTAAAAGCAGTCATAGACAATGACTTGCACGTCCTACGGAGTTTGTTCCCACCTATTGTTCAGCGCTGTTATGACCTGCGCCCTAGACCACACCAATTCACAATTCCTCAAAAAGATGACACTAATTAACCTTATAGGCTACCTAGGGTACTCAATTTTATGTTAACTTCTCGACACTGTAATTGCCTTTATTGTCACTGAATTAACTCCGCCACAGGCTACCTCCGCCGAGGAAGTCTTTGCCTGTCCCAAGCCAGGATAATGGAGGAGGGTTCTGCGGTGGGCTTGCAACCCACCCAGGTAAAAAAAACAGCAACAGAAACAATGCAGGTCACTGAATGCGGTTTGTCACTCAGGTTTCAATAAACGAATATATATTAACCCCTCGTCCCCCTTCACAGACATGCGCTTTCCAGTGGAGCAGCCTACTAATTAAATATTATACTTAGACACAATACAAGCTACGTGCCATGTTGAGCTTTCTGTGTAACTGCAATGGGTGTGGGGTGGGGTGCTTCGTATAGTGCCGCGTCTTGCAAAATGGAAAATCTCTTCCAGAAAACAAAATGTTGAAGCTGTGGTTCATTTTGTAGCCAATTCCTTCTACCAATACATGTGTAGGCTACTGTTGAGGTCCGGTCCCCAAGGGCGTATTTAGGGAGTGGTTTTACGGGTTCAACCCCCTCACAATAAATTTCCGGAAATTTATTATATGCTTTTACATGCGAAATACAAGAAAACTTTTCGTTAACTTTTGCGATCATCTTCAACTGAAACCCTCTGACATTTTTTCCTCGCGTATACGCTCAGGCCGGTTCCCTGCAGTGTGATTTTCGTTAACGATAACGATAACGAAAATGTTCGTTAACGAAAATAAAATGATTTCGTTAACGATAACTATAACTATAACTAAAAATATCATTAACTATAACTATAACTATAACGAAAATAACACTAACGAAAATTCATCTTTATTTTCGTTAATACAAAAAATAAAAATAGGAAGTGCAATATGGACGATACGACATAAATGAGAACGAAAAATGCGAAATTTTTATTGTGAAATTTGTCAGTTACTTTGGAAACTCGTGTATTGATGAAGCTGAATGTATCCATGCTTCAAAGGTTTTCATAGCTCTGAGTAAATTGTGAAACAGCGTATTAATACGCACAATTTTGCTTATAGACTTAATTATTGTAACTAAGTAGTAACTAAAATTAACTAAAATAAAAATCCATTAACTATAACTATAACTATAACTAAAAATAATACTAACTATAACTATAACTATAACTAAAATAAAAAATCATTAACTATAACTATAACTATAACTAAAATAAAACCTGTAAGGAAAATCACACTGGTTCCCTGAATGGTTCAGTATAGTGGTATGGCGGATGGCGCATATTAATTCTGATTTTACTTGTGTGCTTAACTTGTATTTCTGTTCTGCTCTGCCGCTTGCCTCTGCTTGCATTGCACCCTTTGCCCTCTACCGTTGGCCTCTGCTTGCTTTGCACTTTCTGCTCTCTGTCGTTGGCCTCTGCTTGCTTTGCACGTTCTGCTCTCTGTCGTTGGCCTCTGCTTGCTATGCATTTTCTGCTCTCTGTCGTTGGCCTCTGCTTGCTTTGCACCCTTTGCCCTCTGTCCAGTGCCGGCGCTAGGGCCCCCGAACCCCCGGTCGGGGGGCCTCAGTTTGTTAGGGGCCTCCAAATTTAGCTGATCATTAAACCTATTTGTGACGTGGGGCCTTCAGTTTGTTAGGGGCCTCCAAATTTAGCTGATCATTAAGCCTATTTGTGAGTTTGGGGCCTCCAGTTTGTTAGGGGCCTCCAAATTTAGCTGATCATTAAGCCTATTTGTGACGTGGGGCCTTCAGTTTGTTAGGGGCCTCTAAATTTAGCTGATCATTAAGCCTATTTGTGAGTTGGGGCCTCCAGTTTGTTAGGGGCCTCCAAATTTAGCTGATCATTAAGCCTATTTGTGAGTTGGGGGCCTTCAGTTTGTTAGGGGCCTCCAAATTTAGCTGATCATTAAGCCTATTTGTGAGTTGGGGGCCTTCAGTTTGTTAGGGGCCTCCAAATTTAGCTGATCATTAAGCCTATTTGTGACCGTTTGTTTCTGAAACCCAAGCACCGGATTATATATCTATAAGCAAAATTGACAATTTATACGCTGGAATGTGAACTAGAACTAGAAGCTAATGAAGACTTCCTACACAGGTATCTTGAACCTGGATTTGAATCTGCTATTACAAGTGCACAGGAAATTGCAGAAGAAATGGAGGTGAGCACCACTCAGAGTCCACTCTCCCTGAAATGAGAAACCGACGCAGAAAAGCTCAGTTTGACTACGAATGTGCAGATGAAATGTATAGACTTAGGCTACATCAGAGCAGCGATTTAAGGCAGATTTCTTCTACAAACTTCTGGATCAGGCGCTGGTTTCAGTTCAGTCATGACGGTTCCAGCAGATCAAGGATTGGAACAGCATCTTTGGATTTCTGTGTCGTTATGACACACTCGTTAAAATACACGACACCAATCAACTGCAAAAACATTGTCTTTATCTCTTTGAGAAGATGGGAGACATAGAAACAAATGAACTTCTAATGGAGATTTCACGTTTTGTTGCAGTCTTTCGTCGAGACAATCAGGCTGATTGTCTCGACGAAAGACTGCAACAAAACAGCTAACAACAGCACGAGACTTTCTACAGTAAATTTATGTGAATGAACTTCATGACTTTTATCCCATGGCAATCTGTCAATTGCACTGAGGATTCTTCTGACCACCCCAGTAACAGTGGCGAGTGCTGAGAGCAGTTTCAGCACACTGAAGCTAATTAAAACAGTTAATCGTTCCATGCTCAGCAGCAGGTTATCATCCCTGGCAATGATCTCAATTGAAAGTGAAACTGCCCGAAAGCTAAACTATGACGAGCTATTGGAACGATTCACAGAAAAGAAGGCGAGACGAAAACAGTTTTCCTGAGACATGAGCTTTAGTATCGATGCCAAGTAGGCCTATTGATGCCTACATGTACTTTGTTGATTTAGCTGTTTCTGTTGTTGGTGAAAGAGCTGGATTTAAAGAGACAAAGAGACTGGACGTTCGATCAATCCCGTTTGCAGTGTATTTTTCGTAGTTATTGGGAGGGGCCTCAAGTAAGGCTTGGGGGGGCCTCCAGTACCCTAGCGCCGGCACTGCCTCTCTGTCGTTGGCCTCTGCTTGCTTTGCACTCTTTGCCCTCTGCTGTTGGCCTTTGCTTTAGCCTCTGCTCTGCCACTGGCTGCCACTTTTGGCCTTTCCCGCGCTTGGCCGTAGGCCTTGCCACGCAGCCTCTGTTGGTACTAAGGCCTGCGCGTCTGCCTCCGAGCAAGAGTATATAAAGGGCTGACTTCATCGCAATCAGAGGACTGAAGGAACTGATAGTCAGATGAGTACGAGTCAGATCAGTGGCACAATCGAATCAGTCAGATGGATCAGTCAAAGGGGGAATGAATCACGAAGGCAAACGAAAAGCAGAGGAAATTGTTCGATTCGATGAAGAGATCGTTCGATTCAATACGAAGAATAGATTCGAACGTGAGAAAGCAATCAGACGAGTTCGGTCGATAAGCGAACCCAGGGTGAGAATTGTCGGGAGGGTTGGGAGGGTTGAAACCCCAGTCTTAGGATCCCATACTAAAGTCTACATTTCACACCCAAACTGCACATAAATCAACGTCTAACGTGAACGATCCGACGCCCCTCGTCGAACCTGTACGAGGACGGACACGGGTTGTACGACAGCCTACTAAGATTACAATAGTGTTTTTTCACAACAGCGGAGTGCGTAGCTAAACGATCATCAATTTCATCCAGTGTTACTGATAGAGTAGCGTCTCGTTTACAGGTTAATACTGTCAGAGGCGCAAACAAGTCATCAACCATGGTTGATCTCATTCGATATTTCACAATAGGCCTACGGATGCGACTCATTACTCGCTCAGCTGAGCAGCTGGTCACCGCAAGGGACCAGGATTTTGCATGAGCTGGTGAGCGTGGTATAGCCTGAAAGTTGTCATATCACACATTAAATGGCTTAACATAACAGCTTTCAATCCACGGGTGACGGCCCTGTCGACAGACATGCATTTTGCTCGTCGTCATCGTCACTGTCTCTGCTTGCATCATCTATAGGTGAATCAGTTCCAGTTTCCATCGTCTGGAATTTAAGTCATTAAGAGGCGCGATATGCGAGTCGAAACTCTTCGAGCTCGGTTTGCTCTATACCTGTGGGTCTAGGTCATAGAAGTTACACAGGCTAGCTATAATGTCTATCGGTATGTAGGCTATTCCTAGGCGTAAAATGATCCATTTCTTCAAAAATACCTAGCGTGTCATCATGGAAACGGTCCTGTATCTGACAAAGCAACCGTATCCAGTATTGTATAGTAAACACCAATACGATCGTGGTCTGTGCTGCTGAGCAACATTGACTGTTGTTTTCTCAGTTTCCCATCAACTCGGTCCGAAAACAGGACAATAATTTTATTATTTTTAAAACAACGAAAAGCGTTTTTTCAAATAAAAAACATATTGATAAATTTCTGAAATGGAAAAACTAAAGAGACGTTTAATGTACTAAAAAATTTCTTTTCTTCCCCCCTGAAAAGGCTATGAAGATTTCTGCTTCATTCCCCCATGGGATGGACGCCTCTGCCCACGCACACACGTGTAACCAACCAATGGATTCCAATAGAAAGCTGACAGATGACAGATGTTCAGCGTCTCTGAGCCAAGTTGCGTCGATAGAGTAGAGCAGCCACACGTGACAGCGTTCGCACACACGATGATGCTGGTGGAAGATGACTTGGCAAAACCGACAAATAAGTCTGATATGCAAACCTAGCACCAGAAAGCTTTCAACATATTCGAATTTACTGAGAAAATTCTGCATTTAGACAAAATAATCAATCGAAATGATGGAGAAGCCGATCAGGAAAATGTCAAATCTTGCATGCAAATGGCCTTGTGGTTCCTACATCTGATAACTCATAACTCTGAAGGTTGACTGTTGATCAGTCAGACTCTTCTAGGTTTAGTAATCATTTCTACTACAACAGTGAACACTTTACTCGGATTTTTTAAATGCTGATCTTGTAAAACAAATATCTAACTGTTG
Source organism: Aporrectodea caliginosa (assembly GCA_020284085.1). Classification (NCBI taxonomy): domain Eukaryota; kingdom Metazoa; phylum Annelida; class Clitellata; order Crassiclitellata; family Lumbricidae; genus Aporrectodea; species Aporrectodea caliginosa. Next base: position 1,499,444 of record JACEVL010000129.1, on the reverse strand, counting down.
TATCAGTTAACACTTTCATACAAAACAGGGAAACATGTTAAATAACATAAATAACATGGGACTACACAAAATTATGTAATGCCATGCACACACACAAAAACATGCATGCACACATACACACACACACATCAGCACAACACAATAAAAAGCATAACAATAAGCAAAACAATAAATGTAACAAAGTTTCTAGGTTTGAAGAGGAAGTTCTGGACCTATTATAACATCCAGAATTCAAAAGAATTCTGTTGGAGGAGGTTCATAGTTTTAGCCATGACAATTTTCTAACTTCTAAACATAGCAATGTATTTTTGTTTAATTTGCTGTAAGTCAACTGTAAAACCAGTTCTTCAATATCGTCTGCAGTTTCAAACACTAATGATCATCTGCTTAACTTAGCATGCTCGCCAATCGAGACTGGATAAAGCACAGATCTGTTGCTGAACATTCGAAACTTTGATGACACAAATTGGTAACGACCTTCTGACCTTGGTTTTTGTCGTCAACATTTGGTCATCAGCACGTCTGACGAATTATCGATGCTGTTTTTATTTAACAACATACCTGCTTTTGAAAACGTCTGCAAACATTGGGGCACCACATGTCCTCTGTTGTTTATAATGGATCAAAGTCGCTGGAGGTGAGAAGTAAACTGCCCTTCCTGCTACAACCCCTCCAACCACTGCATAATGCTACATCTATTTATTATTAAAAACACAACAGAACTAAATCTGCTTGTATTGGATTCTGTGGCATAGTGGCAGCCAATGAGAGACAGAGAAACAAGGACACAATGACCTAATTGACATATCCTAGTAACAAGCCTCACTGTAGCATTTTGAAGTGGCTGCAGGATTGCATTACTAGCAGGATGTTTTCTGGAAGCCTAGCTGAGATTGCGTTTTAGTAACACAAAATATTGGTAACATATTGATGAATATTGAAGAATATTGAAAGAACGCTCAGACGAGGCTGGCAGTAACCTTTTCATCCAGGAATCATTGAATTTGCTTCAAGTCAAGTCTAGTAAAATCAGATGCAGGCTATGATGTTCGTGCATTGCGGCATTGTCGTAAATGTGAAGACTCTGTGAAGCCAAAGCGCTACCGGCTGTCAGGCACAGGTCATTTGAAGCAAATAACAAAATACACCTCTGCTATGGTGCTGAAAACAGAAATTGCACCAAGAAGTGGAAGAACAAAAACCAACTGAAACTCATTTCCCTGTTATTTTGACATGAATTTTGAGCCCTGGTCAAATCTTTGCATGACACTCCCTTCACCTGAGAATAAGCTGGTTCTAATTAGTAAGCCTTTTATGTGCAGACAAAATGCCCAGACAAGTCCTACAGTCCTTGAAGGTGCGACACTATAGTATAAATGATCTGTCAACTAAGATCAGTAATCCTTAACCTATGTTCTTTTCTTCTGAGCTGCATGGCCCCAATGGAACTGCCAGTAGCACATAATACATGACAGCCAAACTCTGAAGGCTGAGTTGTGAGGGAGAATGAAACTACGACCCCCATACCAATCAAGGTTGTTGTCTTTTCCTCATAATTTGACCTAGACATAACCTAGTGTCGACTAAGCCAGTGCTGATGAAGGGCCAGTTCAGCCGGAGTCAGAGGCTGGGCATCCTGTGAGAGGCGGACAATTGGCGGAGGCATTCCAGGCTGTCGGAAACAGAACCCTGTTAGCTGGAGTGGGAAGGGTTGCGAGTCACTGTCATCCACCAACTGTGCCTCCTCCAGCTTCCGCTCAAAATCGCTTTTCTCCGATGTTGTTTTAGTCTGGCTTTTGTCGTCCTGATCGTCAGAGTCTTCAGAGTCGGGTACCATCTGCAGACAGCTCGTCTGGTTTGCAATGCTACACCTGGTCAAAAGAACAAATGCTCATCAGTTGATTTCAGTCAATGCGTGTGGCAAATTAACCAAATGGAAAGACTAACCACTGCAGCCAGGTTTGAAGTCTCAAAGCATCAGGTTATATTGGAAAAGTGTTAATCATGCAGATGATGCAGCAAGTTCACCATTTGCTTGGTTTTATGTTATCTTGTCTCTGTGCTAACCCAAAAATCTGTCACCTCCAGGATCAGATCTGGTAATTAACTCATCCTGCTCATCATCAAGTGCATCAGTATTGTTATCATCTTCAAACTAAAAAGGGCCATCCATTTAGTATGTATGCAGAAATCCGGGCAAATTGGCCGCCGCCGGTAAACACATGTACTTTTTTTACACCCCCACCTGCGTATGTGTACGTACTCTATCCCCCCACCCCAATCCTATAAAATCCTATATTTATGCAGAAACAATCTTAGGATTAAGGCCAATAATAGACAAATTATTATCGAGGTTTCACCCCCAACCCCTGTTTCACATGCTTACGTACATTATTAGCAGACCCCCATACACAAGCATGTAAACGCATTTGGGCTAAACCCTCCCCTCCCCTCCATCTGTACATACTAAATGGATGGCCCCTAACTGTCCAAATCGCAATGTATTCATCACTTTCAACAGGTTACACATAACCGGTAATCAGTAAGATACAGTGAATACCCTGTAATCTAAATTTATGTACCCGGTAATCCTTACCAGAGATTGACCATAGTTCGAAGTGAATCTAGAACTTGATCAGAGTTGAGCCGTGCCTTTGGATCGAGTGTTAGAAGGCCCTTTATAAGTGCCACAGTGCTAGCAGACACTTGTGTATCCCTTCAAGAAAAACATCAAAAATATCCAGTTGTTAAAGTGTTGTAAGTAAACCTTATACAACTGTAGTTTTTAAAACTGAAAAAATAGCAAGCATGCATAAATGTTATGAGTAAACCTTAAATTAAACAGCTGTTGTATTCAATACTTGAGACTTAAAACAGTCAGAGTGGTTAGAACTTACTCTGGTATCGTGTACTCCACCGCCTTGATCTTTCTGAAAAGTTCCTGTGGGGCATTGTCATAGAACGGGAACTGACCATAGACCATTGTGTACAGCAGGACTCCTAGAGCCCACATATCACTCGGCTTGCCCATGTAAGGCCTCCCTATACAGAAAGAGCATGTGAAATATTTCATCAGTGTTACAAAAATGGGTCAATAATAGTTTTTTTCCACAATGCATATAGCTTTCCACAGATGCAGTGCATATTTTAACTGTATAACTACTGGGACAAATGTCCCAGTAGTTTTAGGATTTGCCAGTAGTGCTAGGATTTGTCCCAGTAGTTTTGGTGATATGTCCCAGGTCATTTACTTTCAATGTTAGTTTCCAATAACATTGAAAGTATAGTAACAGACTTTGTCCCAGTAGTCCAAATCCGTTAAAATATGCACTGCACAGATGGGTACTTCAAGACATTCCCTCATTTATGGTTGGTTCCACTTCAAAAGACTTCCTTAGCCCTTGCTTTTACCAGTGTAGATGGCATGCAAAGGTCTTTACGTCTCAGGCTTAATTTTCCAGCTGGAAACCTGTTCCCTCTGGAGGTGGACCAGCTTATGGTTGCGAGTGTTTTCACAGGTCAAGACAGCATGCAACAAAATCCATCGAAAATGTAGTATATCCATGGTGAAACTGAAAAATAATTCTGGCATGCAGTAAATGTCCAAACTTGCCTGAATTATTAAGCAAATTCTGCTTTTTAGACAAAATACTCAGCTGAAATGATACAGAAGATGAATCAACAACTGATGTTGTAGCTGACTGCACAATTTATCAGAGTAACGTTATTGTAATTATAATTTTAATTACCCTGGTAGAAATTTAGCATACTTTCAAGCAACAACATAAACTTATCAGAGGCACTCTATGCTAGCCTAACGAAGTTAAATGTCACTAAGCACAGGAAATTCAGAAAGAACAGAGATAAAAAGTTCAGAACAACACAGCAACAAGCACCTTAAAAGCTATTATGATTTCAGTAACCAATAACTGACCACTAAGGACATCTGGGCTGATGTAAGCGGGACTGCCACGTTGATCTCTCATCAAGTCATGCTCTCCATTGAGATGTTTGCCAAGGCAGAAGTTTGTGATAGTGACACGCCGGTTACGAGTGTTGAGCACCATGTTGCCAAGTTTCAGATCACGATGAACAATGTTTTGCTACAAGTGAATACAATCTGTTCATGAAAAGCTAAAACATCAAAGCAACCAATAAAGTCACAAGCACCAAAGTAATTAATGGTAACATCAGAATGATTCAATTAGAACCAATGGTGCCACATGGCCTAGTATTGCATAGGATTGTCACCATTCAAGTGCAGCTAGGCTCAGTACAAACTAGGCTCAAGTACAAACTATGCTCAACGCTGCTCAATTGAGTACCATTTCCACAGCAATCAAGCCAACACCAACAATGCATAAATTTCTGTTAACACTCCAAAATATATTCACAGATACATGCAAGGACATATGTATATACATAAAGTGCTAAGAAAGGACAGTACAAACTGGGGTTTAAAAGAAATTAGATAGTCAGTAGGTCTGTTTCTGCACCATCTGAGGTTCATAAATACGCTATATATAGATGTTCATACAGATACATACATACACACATCCATGCAAACATACAAGTTTTAATAAAATCCAGTGTAATACGGATGCATTAACCTTGTGCAAGCTGTCCACAATGCGCACAATGTCGAGGAATATGACAATGGCCTCCCTTTCCGACAGTTTCTTCTCCTTGATGACGTAATGCTGTAGGTTTATCAGAGGTGACATTCGCTCGCAGAAGTCATTGGCAACGAGGCAGTCAAGCACCAGAACAATCCGCGTGAAAAGACGTCCGGTGTATTCGAGTTGACCGTTAAAGCCCACTTTCTCCTCTCGTGCCTTATCCTGAATAGCAAAATCATCAACTGTTATTGACTGTAAAATGCCAAATTTTGAAGAGAAAATAGAATAGTCCGATTTTCCTTCTGAGTTCCAATCATACCTCAAGATTTATATTGTGCCAAAAAAACTAAGTTGCATGGTAGAGCTTATTAACAGGTGCTCAGTCAAAACAAAATCAGTATGCAAGATTTGGATTCCAGGTTGATATTCAATAGTCAGGCAAGTAGCCAGTCAGATGGCAATGGTGTTTAGAATTGGAATGGTGAGACAGGTAAGAGGAAGATGAGGAACTAGGAATGCGATTTAATTAAAGGAATGCTTTCAGCTTTGATTTATTGAGGAACTCTGGTAACACTGACAACATATTCAATTCAGAATTTTTTTATAGGCCTTTGCAGGGATAGGTACATGTACTGTGCTTACATGTATGTATCTAGAAACTCAATATATAGCACCTTTTAAAGTCAACTTCAATAACTAATGTAGAAATAGCTCACATAACTCTAAGTCACCACTCACAGCTCTTCAACATATGATCATGCTCTATCACCTCAGTAATTCAAAGCTCTTGCTCCTCATCATTTTTGAGGGCTACATAATTTTTTAGAAGTTTGGGCTGTAGGCTGAATATTTGTTTGAAAAAATCCATTTCCCCTTAGATGTCAAAACTCCTTTTTTCTTTAATAATTGTAAAACGTATACCTGGCAAATGTTTGACAGTGTATGCAGACCAGATTTCACTCTAATGTGATAAGTTTGAACTGTAGGATATCATTCAAGACAATAGCTATCAATCGCATGTAAGTCACACATTTGGGGGTAGGTGACCAGGCCTTTGCCTTGCCATGTGGTCTTCCTACTGATAGTGGGTGACCAGCATACTAATTTAATAGCAAAATTCCACAAGTGGTGCAGAAACTGCAAGCCATCTTTGTGTCTTAGGAAGCATACAGCAAGTCGTGAAATTATTTAAAAAAATGACCAGCCTTGAAAAGTCCATGGTGATGCACAACACCATCCTGATTCTGTAGCAGTGACAACAGAGAATATTCTGTGTGGATCAGCATTTTCCCCTGCCGCTCTTCTGGCGTTTCTTCCCTCAGATCATCTTTCAGTGTCAGAATCTAAACAAATTGAACATGCAAAAAAGTAAAGGTAGAAATAACAAGTTTATATGCTTGTATAAAAAGTCTTCAAAAGCATCATCCAAGCATTGAAAGACCTTCTAGCCACATGCTAGTACAACACTGTAGCACCTTAATATCATATGCACTTTTGAGAAACTCGTGCAAAACAATATTAAAATATTATTACATAACAGCACATTACGTCATTTACATGTAAAGGAAAATTACATAGAGCATCATAAGTAGTAAACTACTTCTATGACACTTAACACTGTAGGTTGTCTGTACCAGAACCAAATTTTCAAAACATGTATTAAAGCAAATGAGAAAATCCTACCTAACATTGATGTAAGATCAGTCAATCTAGTTTCCAGAATAACAAATAAATAGTCTGTTCCTAAAAAGCCCAGAGACATAAAATACCAAATCAAACCTTAAGGTTGTAGAACTCATCCGTTCGGTCTCTTCTCGCAAGACAGTGGATGATAGTTGGGACCGGAGATGGTCCTAGTAAAGGACCTGAAGCAGATAAATAAATAACTAGATAAAATTCTAACAAATGATTAGATCAAATTCTAATAAAAATCAAATCATTTTGTTCTTTCCAAACAATCACTACTATAAATTCAAGATCAATTGTTCAAGAGCACGACTTTATAGAAATTAACTATGTTTTTCAATTTTTCAACCTGTGGTCTAGCAGTTATGACAAGTGGTAGACATTTTTTATTTGATTGGCTGTAAGAACAATAACATCTTGAAATTTTTTAACTTCTTACAGTGATTTTTAACTCGCTTATTAATGAAAAGTAACTTCACAGGAAGATTTCCAAAGGTTTAGAAACTAAAATTACTCGTAATCAAGAGATCTAGCAAGAGACCTACAGATTTGGCAATGCTCCCATATCACACAAAGTCTTAATATAAGGGTCGCAACCATTATGAACTAGTGTGACTCAATAGTACAAAGGCTTTCATCGGTAATTGTTACAATTTGACATAAGATTACCAATTAAATATGGCCCAGCTCTGCGTAACTGGCGGCCTTCGTTTGGCACAGGACCAGCAGCTGAAAACCATGGACCATTCAAATGCTTTTTACTTGGTCCACGATCCGGATCACTACTGTTGGAGTCGGCCTTACGTTTCTGACGTCCAGTATTTGACATTCTGACGACAGATTACTGAAGAAGACATGACATGTAGCAACATTGCCGGTCCACATGCATTACGATGAACAGACTCAGTGCCCCACAAATCGTCAAAACAGCAGATTCAAAAGATAAAAAATGCTGAATAAAACATCTATAGAAATGCAGTGAACGGTTGAATTTTATGAAGCCTCGTCATGTTGAAGTACTACAATTCAATTAATTAAATTAATAAAACAAACCGCAAATTGCTACAACCAACGGGATGCAAACATAGATGCACCCTATCAAAATCTAATTCGCGAATATTTCTCTATGTTGTGAATAGGTAAGTAACTCCGACAACTCCAACGAAACGACATTTTAGAGTTAAATTTTACATAGCTATTCAATTTATTTGTGCATAAATCTGAAAACCCGAAACCTTGAACTCAGTGACATCAAAAATAGTTCTTTATAAAAAAAACTACAGCGGACAATAATATTTAATATTATTATCTGCCTCAGGCAGGGGTGGACTGGGGAGTTCAAGCGGCCCGGGAAAAAAACAAAAAGCGGCCCTAACTTCATGACTTTTATTTTCTTTGTGCATTTTTTCATGCATACCCGAGGGCCAGTGACCTCCAAAGTCATGGGTCACTTTACAAATTACATTATGCAATAACAAAAAACGATAAATCGCATATATAATTTATAATTATATATAAAATATTAAGAATGCGTCAACTCAAGTTATAAATCAATTTATTCGGACTCACTGTGATGGTATTATTGCTGTTTATAGTATTAGCAACTTCTTTAAGCCGGGTGCCATTTCGGCTACATGATCTATAATTGTGTCATTATTCAGTTCACTTAAAACATCGGTTTCTGTTGACATAAGCATAAAAGCTTCAACTATCATTCTCGGCATTTAGATCTGCCACTGCCAGCGTTGTGTTGTCAGTTAACTCCGACGGCTCCGTAACATTTTCTAAATGTAAGGTGAGAATAAAGTTTGTTGGCACGACTGATTGGACCGAATGCTGATTGTTTTCATCGTTTCGATTTGTGTCGGGTTGTTTACTTGCAGAAGGTGTTTGTTGAGAGCTGGTGTCTTCAGTTTGAATTGGAGTGGCTTTAAATAAATCGACTAGATTTCGGCATTTAGCTCCATCTTTACCAAGAATCTTTAGTTTCTTATCTCTTACTTTCTCCGCACCACCTTTACATTTACGTTTCGGATTTATATCACTCATAACCGTAACATATCTTATTTAATTAATATTACTTATTACTAACTAACAAATTTAAAAGAAATTTTATCAAAACAAACTCAGTGGAAGACGCCGGAAGTAGAATGGAAGATGTAAATTCTTATCTAACATGGCGGCCGCTGGCTGTACGGAGCACTGTAGGTAAGTAAGTATGCATTGCTCTTTTTCAGTTAATTTACAAACCGGTTAACCGAAACTAAAAACCGGTTAACCGATGCCGCAATTTTTTGTAAAAAAACCTGTATCATCTGTACTAAATTGATTAAATTATTATATCACCGGTCCTGGCGGCCCACCGGGAATCTTCCCGGTGTCCCGGCGGCCCAGTCCACCCCTGGCCTCAGGCTCCTCTGTTAATCCACAGAATAGATAAAGCGTAGCATCATCTCTCGGTCTTTCTACTCAATACTGAAGACTCACTTCTTCAAGAATACTTACCCACTTATCTCATCCTCCAGTGGAGGACCTCCACCTCCCAAACGACATCCATCTTAACAGCTACTCTGTCCCACTGGCCACCGGACTCGGATGTCATTTGGACTACTCTTTTTGACAACTCCTCTGACTCGACGCAGCGCTCGTCAACAAACTGGTGCCCTGCGCTTGGCTTTCGAGTGGCGCTTTAGAAGTTTGGAGTTTACGATTACGAGATAAAACTTATGTTTAAACGTAATCGCAAACATGACGTCATTTAAGAAAAACACATGTAGTAATTTAACGGTTACCCAAGCGAAAAAGCTCTCAAGGTTTAAAAAACTCTACCAATGTTTTAAGAAACTGCACGTAAAGTCCATTTCCACTTCTTAATGCTGCGCAATAATAATATTAATTTGTTTTCATTAGAGTGCTAGCGGATGATCAAATCAATCACTAGGTGAAGTGGAAGTCCTTTGTAAGTCTCAGTTGCGTCATTGAGCGTGGTTTCTGTTTTTCTGTCAGAAGACTCAGAAGGGATTCCCAACACAAAATGGCGGTTTACACATGAATGGCGAAGGGTCATTGAACAACACATGAGAGTGGATTGAGTGGATTGAATTAGGGGTGAGTAGTGAATAGTTGGAATTAGGATGCAGTCGATTGCCGTCTACGGTCGGCTGTTCGTCCGTGCCGTTCTGTCGGAGATAGGCGGCGAACTGATGACCCTGCCTAGTAGCGTAGTCCCGCGAGCACAACAACCTTTACGGAGGTCATTTCATTTGGTGACTGCGTCGTCCGGTCTGTCGAAGACAACACATTCCACTTTCGCTGGGTCGTCATCACCGTCACCCGCTCAGCTACTCAACAAGCATCTGTCTTTCGGAGATGACGCCTGCTTTGTTGCCAGACACAAACAGGCTGATGTCCTCGGTATGTAGGCTTCGCATTGTGAGAGGTCATGGGTATATCTCATTATTATTATTAATCCAATGTTTAACGACATCTTATAGCTACAATAGGCTGTTGACGTCTTTAAAGTTTTTGACGTATTTAAGTTCATTTCCATATAATGTTTTTCATCAGTTTTCTTTCTCTTTTCTTGTCTTGAATTTCGTTTCTGAGAGGATGTTGCGACGGTGAAATTTGACAGGTGGTTGTTGTCGATCTCTTATTCATATAAATCATTATTATTATTATCAACTTTCTCACTACTCTTATAAGGGAAATAATATATCATTACACAAATCGGGAAATTATGACAGAAAATTCAGGATTTTATTACTATTTAGGGCAAAGTTGTGTAAAATTGAACCCAAACTTTCCACCACTCTGGTTTTATGCTATAAAACTTGGCTACCACTGCACTGACTGAACACTGTAGTTGGTATAATATGCAGTTTCTTCTGCAGCGTGGTGTTCAATTTCTGTTTGGTTTTGTCCGTATGGTATTCGCATAGCGTAGTCTGACTTTCCTAGGTCTCTCGTGGTCCCAACCTTTTGTTTCTCGTTGTGTCTCTTTGATGCATGGTTTTAATTCCATAGTCTGGGCCCAGTGGCGTAACGAGGGGTTTCTCGTTGGGGGGCGCAAAATTAGTTTTAAAAAGTAACTTTTGTACGTGAGTCTCTGGGGGTGCAAAATGAGATTTGAGCAATTAAAAACAGACGGAAAAGAAAAACAAAAAAAAAGTGAGAACTTTTGGCAGAACTGAGAAAGACAATTTTCAGGAAATTCTTGCATAGTTACGCCACTGTCTGGGCCTCGGCTGTTTGCTTGGTTTTCTGTATGATATGTAATTAATTGAATTTTTTTATTTAAGCATGTGATTTTGTATTGTTCATTTTGAATGCTTTAGGCGTGGCTGATGGAGTGGGTGGTTGGCGGACGTATGGAATAGACCCATCGCTTTTTCCTCAGTCGCTGATGGCCGTCTGTGAGCGTCTGGTACGTGAGGGGCGCTTTGAGCCGCAGCAGCCGGTCAACATTCTTTCGGCTAGTTATCACGAAGTACAGCAGGATAAAGTTCCACTCATAGGTATGCAGCGAGCATTGGAAAATTTCCAGCGTGAACTTTTTGCTAACGGGGTTATTGCTATTATTATTTTTTATCTGAGGCAAGTGTAATCTCTCGGGAGAGCAAAACATCCCTGGGGACTATTAATGACGTATGGAATGGCTACATCTCATCTGGTTCTTGTATGTAGGCTTGCTTATGGCCATTTATGTAGCTTCTTTTAAGAACCTCACCAACTTGCGAAGTTTCTTGTGCAGAAAGCAGAGGCATTGAAATTTTTAAATTGTTGAATTGTTGGTAAGTACTGGTAAAAGTGTTAATCTGATACTTTGACTGTTGCTGTACATGGTACCAGAACGTTTTTCGAATCTTGGGCTTTCTATTGGTTCGTAGATGTTGTTCCGATCTCAGTTGACACTTGTAGCTGTTTCAGCGTTCACACATTGTAATCATGATTCCTTGCACAGATTATAGTTGTTTGTTGCATTTCACGTGGAACCACCATCGACTGATGCCATGCACAGAGCTGTTGGTTCTGAACATATCATGCTACTGGCTCTCAAAGACTTGAGTGTTCCATTCAAAAGTCGGCACACCGTAACGTCCTGTCTCTACTTTTCACAGCATTTGGAATAAATGGCCATTCTCTTGCATGGCTCTGCTGATATCTTGAAGGGTCATAATGTATGTGATGGGTTCAGACCATTTAGACTTGGGCCATTGTGACTTATGGCTTGTCTCAAGACTGATTGCCTTGGCTGTCCTCCTGATACCACATACTGCTAACCTTATGAATATGTTACTGCCCTAGGCACAAATACATATTAGTATGCTAATGACACATTGCACCCTGAAAAGAAACAGTCCATGTGGATTGGCATGCTGCAGACCAGGGCCTAGGTCAGCCACACAGTGTTGAAATTGGCAATTTTTAGTTGGAAGACTTGGGCCATTGTTTAGGATCTCCGATTGTCCTTATAAAACGAAGGTCTCACTTTGATCAACCTTGTGAATTCCAGCTGCTGGTCTTGTTAGTATGAATTGAGGCGCATCAGTCATTTGATGGACCTTATCTTGTAGCTCTGCCAGCACATGATCAACTGTTTTGTCTTGAGGCACCTAGATTATTAGAGTGGTGTACGTGTTGGTCTTCTACTCTGCCAGACTTGGCAGCTGTAGTCAATACTAAAGTGCGCTGGCCCCATCTGCTGAATAATCTCCCACATTTTTTGCATATAATGCATTATAAGCAACCTTTTCTCCACTGACTGCTGATCATTATAATTACTTGTGCTGCTGTGGATTGCATCTATAAACTGTATATTCCTGTCTTTACTCAGGCACTGCAATCTGTGTTAAGTGTGGTGACATCAATATTCTGTGCTGCCATACATCTGTGTGTGCCTATTGCGGTTTCTGTATGGTTGGTTTTCATTGTGGAAGTTCAGTCTTCTCAATGACCTTCATTCGGTTTCGATTAACATGGATTGTGTCACATTCTCTCAGGAATTAAAGTCGCACCACGTTCCATCTGACTGACAGCTATGTGTAGGACGAGTCTGAGAAAGTTATATGCAGAATTTTGCAATTGTGAGAATGTCATTGTAGAAGCTCTTAGATTATGTTTATCCACCATAGTCTGCCTAGGCTTATCCACAATAATAATATTCTTTATTGAAACAAGAAGACATAAATCTTAACTAAGAACAGACAGCCTGCAATACACACTGCCTGTCTGTCAATAGGCTGATCTTCTGGATATTGATCTGATTATGGCTTGGTTTTTGCTGTGCCCATGGTTGATGCCTTGTGCTTTAAAGATGGGCGTTCTACAAGTTACTAATTACAGTTACAATTAGGTTATATAATTACGCGTAGTTTGAAATGTGAACAGGTTCTGTGAAATATGTGAACTATTGGAAGAGGGCAAAACATAATCGTATGATCTCGTAATGTTAAACTCTCGTAAAAGTATTGCATTGACTATTTCAGGTAGCTGCACAGCGTGCATAGTTGCTTTACATCGTGAGGAACACACCATCTACACTGCAAACCTCGGAGACAGTGGCTTCCTTGTTATCCGCGGTGGCAAGGTGGTACACCGGTCGGAAGAGCAGCAACACTATTTCAACACGCCTTTCCAGCTAGCAGTTGCTCCAACCGTCCTTGAGGGACTAGTTCTTAGTGACAGGTGGGTTCAACAGTCTACAGTGTTTATTTCCAGATGGCTTGTTCCCCTTGTGTTGTGTTTTGAACTTTGTGTTGACCCTTTTGATATGACTAGATTTGTTATATCCTGTGATACAGTGTACAGTGGTAGTAAGGAGATGCCACATTGATCTGGTAAATAAAGAATCCTTAAATCCTACAAACATGCCAATGCATCTCAGGACAAACTGTTTGCTTTATGTCTTGTTCAAAACGATAATATTCTATTTGGTGACAGTGATGTACAAACAACTTGCCCGAGGTTTGCATTAACAAATGCCTTACATATCTGTATAAAGTTGCTACTGGTACTCTTCAGATAGAGCTATATTTGGCCATTTGCATTGTCTTACATCTAGGATTATGAAATACCAGTTTAACATACTGATATTGTAATTTGTCTATTACAATAAATTATAATGCCTTGCTTTAGTTCTCTGAATCCAGGATATTTATACCAATGCCCAAACACAATTTAATGGTTGCCTTTGTTGCCCTTCATACTGGAATCTGCAGGAGAAGCTGCTGATTGATTTCTTCCCATAAAGCTAGTCGTTTTTTCTTTGACAATTTTTGATCAGGCGGTGATAGCTAGGCACAAGGAAAAAGGTAAAATAAGGAGGATGACTAGGTAAAGAAAAGTAAGGTAATTACTTGTCTGAAGCATTGTATTATTAATGGAAATTTAATATCAGAGGTGCTTTGGCTTAGAGTTAAGGATTTGTGGCTGAAGTTTGTGTGTGGTTGTGTATGACCATTAACTAACAGAGCCTTTCAAGAATGTCTTTAAAACAGTGATGATTTTTCATTGGAGAATGGTACTGTAAAACGTATGAAATAGTCTCTACAGTTTACAATTGTTTGATTTGTGTGTTTTGTGATTTTTAGTCCTGAATCAGCACAGACGAGTTCGTTTACTGTCCAGGCGGGCGACATCATTCTGCTTGGAACAGATGGTTTGTTCGACAACATGAAAGAGGAAATTATTCTTCAACGTATTTCTCAGATGAAGGTTGGCATCAGCATAATTATAATGGGAAGTGTCTAACACTTCAGAACCTTTTACTGAACTTCAGAACAGTGAATTCTAGTTCTCTCTTCAAGATTTACTGTTTATCAGCAAAGCATTTAATAGCAAAATCTTGATTTTTGTCTTGTTGATCTTTCAGTCTTTTTCGTCTCTTCGATCTCTAGTCTAAAGGAATGTGATTTGAATTAGACCTGACTATCAATTGATGCCTTATGTATTGTAATACCGGTGCTATAAAGCTGTGCAGATTAGATTAGATTTATATATAGCGTACCTTCAAATCATTTACCGTATTCAGAAGTGCTGTTGGCCATGTGCAATGTAAGACACAATGTAACTGCTTCCCTGCAGTTACCCTTAAGTTGCAAGTTATGCAAATGGTATTCTGTGATTAAATATGTAAATACACATATGAAAAATAGTTAGAAGTTATCTGCTATCTGTTTAGTGTAGATTTTGATACATTGAGTAGTGCATTGGGTGGGGAAATTGGGACAGATTTTGTAGACATTGAACCTCACCATGTGGCAAGTTTATTTGTGTCAATATACTTCTTGTGGAAGGTTATCTGTGGACATGTTTTGTAATTTTTTAGGACTATCAGCTCGAAGACATTCAAGAAGTTGCCAACTCTTTAGTCAATGAAGCTCATAAGTTAGCCTTTGACCCGACCTACTTGTCGCCTTTTGCCGTAAATGCCGCTGCCAACGGATTCAATGTTGTCGGTAAGCAGCAGAAACTTCTTATGCAATGTAATTAGTGTACAGAGCACGCGTGCATGGTCTTCCAACCAGTAGCTAACGTATGGTGGTTTAGCAAGTTTCAATACATGTAATAATGCATCTGTAATACATTTAACACGATACAGCATTCATAATATATTTTACACATAACATTAATACAACCTTAATACAGTGTAGCTACAAGTTTACCTCTGAACTTCTTCCTATAAAATTCAACTTCTTGGAGAAGGAACAAAACTGATAGACAAAAAGGAGATTAGTTTATGATTCTGTGACATTCAAAAGAATTCAGTCCAAGAGAAAATGATGTGTTATTGATATGCTGATGTGAAAGAAGAGTGAAACTTTGTTCATACTTTAACAACGAGAGTATACTACAGCGACTGAAACCAGTGCAGCTCATCGTTAAAGTGTTAAATGCTTGTCATGTTTCGCTGTATTTTAGGTGGGAAACCTGACGATGTGACAGTGCTAATTGCTTGCGTGACAGAAGGCGATCCATCAGCCACATAGCATTTATCAACTGCACTAGCACTTGTTTGTGTGATCTACAGCGGGCCTGCTAGCTGCATGAATCACAGTTTGTACAGAGAGCTAGCGACAGCAGCTACAAGTTTCGATGAAGCAGAAGGGAGTCAACTGCTGTAGAACGGTTTCAGTGAAACCAGAAGATGGGTTTCTGCACTGCCAGCTCGTTCTGGCTGCAGAGTTGGAGAATCACTGGAGCTTTCTCTGGGAGTGAATAATAATGAGTGAAGATTACTGTGTCACTTTTGTGCCTGCCTGCCTTCCCTTGCATTTGGTGATTGTACAGGACTTTAAGGAGTGATTATTATCCAGTTGATGGTAGTTCGTATTTCGACAACTTCCAGTGGAAATCAAAGTGCACCAGCAAATGGTTGTCCACTCCTGTATACAGATAATGTACCATTTAGCTATATTACCTGTATATACTTACCAGTACAGGTAATGTGTATTACCTGTATATGCATACCAGTTTTGGTAATGTATGATTACATTATGTGGACATGTTGTGTCACATTGTGTACCGGTATTGTAATACCAACTTGTTACATTATCTGTATACGGGTAAGTTATGTAATATGGTGATATGTTCTATCAAATCTGAACAGATTGTATCACACCTGAACAGATATTCTGATGTACATTGTTTAACAGTTGCCTATATCCATCATTCACTGCCCTTTTTGCCGTAATTTCAGTCTTAAAGTATGAGTAGGCTTCTTGAAGAGGATCTATATAAGTTTCCGGAATGAATGAATCGATGAAATATGGTTTTCCACGAGTTCTTTCTCGTGTGTTCGGTATTTCTTATGTTGCATAAATTAGCTATAAACAATTTGGTTCATGATTACATCTTGGAACTTCAAAGAGAAGAATAGAATCTCTGAAAGAATTTCACACAAGGTGTGGGATTAAGTCACGATGTGGGTTGTGAGTTGATAGGGAGTTATAAACCCATTAACATTGATTTCTCTTGAAGGTATTAAATACTCTTCACGTAAAATTTGCTTAACTGTAACACCTTGCATAAATGAGTAATAACATAATGAAAAAGAAAAACTTTCTTGGTGTTGTTGATTTTTTAAGTGTCCTTATTGTAGCCTCTTGATGTATCTTGACCAAAAGTGTTGAGAATTCTAGTAGTGGGTCTCACACAGACTTTAAACTTCTGAACCACTGTAAACCCCCATTTTGTTATGTTAATGTCATCTTCATACAAGTATGAATTCGGTTTTAGATGGGTTCAGGCACAGGAGTTAAGATGCCATCCAGGAGCAGCTTTGAGTAACCACAAAGAGGGTGAGCTATCGGAGAAGAGATGAATACAGTACGTGTGTGTTGGGTGTCTTCATCACAGAGGTTATGGTCAGCTGATAATGCTTCAATGAGGGAGTTGAATGGGGGTAATGTGAAGGATGAACAATTGAAGTCCAAGAACATAACCTTGTACTACTCTACAAGTTAGAGAGCATAATTGGTATAAGGCTTCTGAGGTTTTAATGGAGAAATCAAGGGCAGAATATATAATTTTATCTAGTGACTGAAGAAAAATGCAGATGTTAGTAACTGATTATGAAGTTGGATTTGTGATTGTGAATGTGGGTAGGAAAATTTATGTGTTGGATGAGGTTTGTAGTTCCACATCTAATTGTGCACTCCCAACTACTTGCATCTGTTTTTAGTTAAATTTAGTCTTGGATGGCTATTAAAAACTTCTAAATCCGTCTAAAACAAGCCAACAACTCCACAAATTTGATTGTCTTACATCTGTTTTGTTGGGTGGCTTATTTGTTTACTGCACAGATTGTGCATGCAATTTGGGCATGGTGTTTGACTACACATGTCACTTCATGACCCATGTTCGATCATTATACAGATCAGCTCAATTTCACTTATGGGATATTCATAGAATTAGATCTCTTTTGCCTCATACTGTGTTGATCCAACTGGCTAATGCTTTGATTTCCAGCAGGAAACTCTCATCTTGTTGGTATCAATAAGGGAAATCTGCATAAACTACAAATTATTCCCATGCCAGGGCTATGACAAAGACCACTAAATATCTGCATATTATGCCCTTATTGCATTCGTTGCACTGGCTGCCTATTGAGCAGAGTATCTATTTAAAATCTGCCTAGCAGTTCACAAGGTCGGTTAACCAACTACTGACCGATCTCTCTGTTCCATGCTCACCCCACACAAATAGATGACATTGTGACTCTTGATGTGCATTTCAAACGAACAGCATTGGGCTCTCAGTCTCAGGGTTTCTCAGTTGCTAGTCCAAAGTATTGGAATTTGCTGTTCAGCTCAGTTCATTGTATAAATATTTTGATGTCATTCGGGTCTAAACTCGTCTTCAGTGTACAGAGGTAGTAAGTAAGTATATCCTTTACTGAAAAACCAACTGCTAACCGCATTTTGGTGTACATTGTTCATCAAATAGATAAAAAATAAATTTCAGTATAAAGCATCCGTGTAGCAAATGTTTTACAAGATAGAGTTTGCTTTAGGTATGATTCTATTGTGGGTTGAACCAGTTGTTGTCTGTTTCAAGAGGGTGAATTTAGAGGAGAAGTTGACAGAGCAAGAGAGGTGCAGATCAAGGGACCGGAATGACCTAATCTGAAATAATGACCTCTGTAGCTTTGCTATCATATGCACAAGATATCAATCTATGGTGGCTTTGGTGGAAATCGTTGGCGGTGGTGGTCTTGGGGTGATGCAGGAGTAGGCTAGAACCAGGATAGAATAGCTTGAAGGTTCGGTTTTCCGTCGTGAGAGTAAAGCTGCAGGGGAGAGGGCAAGCGGAGGAAAGGTTAGATTTTTTTACAGTTACTGTTAATAGGCCAGGTAAGCTGTGTAAGCTTTTATTATAATATATTCGTTTATTCAAACAATCCGGTTGACAAACCGCAACCGGTTACAGTGTACAATTATGCAATTGATACAATTCACAAGAACACAAATGACAGAAGACATAAATCTTAACTACTAACAGAACAGACAGCCTGCAGCGCTAATAGCAGCCAGCAAAGCAAATCCGCCCAACGGGGGCTCGAACTCGGTACCTCTCGGTCTGTGTGCCAGATGTTATCCAATGCGCCACGGGCCCCCATTATTGCCCATGTCTTTGCATCCAAATAGGATCCAAATGTCAGTTTCTCATTGAATGTCGTCAAGCTTGTTGTAGAGATTAATCGACGAGAGAGGAGGAGAGCGAACTGGGGATAGGCCTATCTTTTGGAATTACTAATTAGTATAGTGAAGAGAGTATCGCTGATGGGGTGCCTGCTGCAGTGGGCTGATGAGACACGACGTTAGAAGGAACTGTAAATGAAGGATAAATGCCCATATTGCATTGTCACTGCCAAAAGGGGCTGGTTGGGTTACAGTGCTTCATTGTTTGGTACCAATTAAGCTTAAGCCATGGTAGGTCACTAGGTCATACTCGGGTGGCAACTTATGAAAGGCGGTCGATCATGCGGAGGAGCAGGAGGAAAAGAGGAGGACGATTATTTACATACATGTTAATAAGCAGTTTACGATGGAGTGTATACTATAGGGCCTACGTAAGAAGGTAGGCCTAATTAATATGACTTCTGGCAGTGATGTAATCGGAACAAAGGCTGCATGATGCCGACGAATATTATGCGATAGAGCTGTTTGAAGGTACAAATGAGATAAGAAATATGATGTCGATTCGCCTGAAGACCTCCGCTGCTTAGGCCGTCGAGCAGGTAAAATCGGCTGCGATAAGGAAGTCGACGGTAGCTCATCGGGAACACACCGAAATTACTTCCTCGGATTATGGAGAATCTTTTGGAGCGCCGTCGTAGCCTACTATGCCTTGAGCAGTATAGCAATGTTATAATGAACTCCTATGTCACAAGATTAGGGGTTTTAAATTAGATTAAAAGCAGCCTTTTCCCCCTGCAGTATTTTAGGCTAAATATCAGTCATCTTGCAGTCCGCTGTTATCTTCCGTAGAAAGTCGTTACAAGCAAAGTAGGCCTACTTACCTGTATATAGGCTTGCAAGGACCTATTATACAGATTCCTATTGCTGTATGGATACACGCGTGCACCTAAAAAGAGTTTATTTATGTTTGTGTAGGCTACGCCACAAGGAATCTATAGGCTACAGGGCTACGCCACTATATGATAGGCCTATCTGTTATCTAGGCCTATTATCTTTTTTCGGATAACACAGCGAACGACTGAAGGAAGATTGAGTATGCATACAATCTTACATAAACGATTGAGTAGCCTATGTTATGAGTTAGCAAGTTGAGCAAGGACTCCAACTGGTAGGCCTATTGGAACACTGGTAAACCGTTGCGTTACAACAAGGCTTGTGCGTATACTTGGCCGCGTTGTCACGCTTCTGCTGGAGCTGATGTTCACTTAAGCAAAGCAAAAAGGTTAGCTACTATCATTTTATATAAACATGTATATGTTTAATATGCAATTATGCATGCCTTATATATATATATATATATATATATATATATATATATATATATATATAATGATGCTTATATATATATATATAATGATGCTTTCAACACAAACATAAATAATATATATATATATATATATATATTAGGCCCTAGAGGCTACACGAAAAGGGCCTTGTATATACGCATATAATAATATGTGAATAGCCTATAGGCTAGGCCTAATTAATGGACTATGTGCACACGCGTAGCCACACACGTTATAAATTATTGTATAGAACAGAGGCCTATGTATTTATTATAATGAATGTATCTATATAATCATGTATAGGCCTATAATATACGCATTTGCTTAGTTTCTAAGTGTTGGTATCAATATAGGCTTTGACCTACTTTAATAACCTATAGGCCTACCATTGACAATAAATAAGCTTAATTAACTGCTTATAATTAAAACAGCAAGGAGCAACAGACAGTCATTGTCAAGGTATGCATG
Organism: Aporrectodea caliginosa; assembly: GCA_020284085.1. NCBI lineage: Eukaryota > Metazoa > Annelida > Clitellata > Crassiclitellata > Lumbricidae > Aporrectodea > Aporrectodea caliginosa. The sequence continues at coordinate 1,479,182 of JACEVL010000129.1, read as the reverse complement.
ACACTCGACGTGTTGAAAATCAATAGGCCTATTTGATTTAGTTTTCAATGTGCAGCTAGGCTAATAGCCTATAGGCCTATGACACTTGTAACGCCCAAAACTATGTAGGCCTAAGAAGCTTAACTTGGAGGAGTTGGAGCACAGCCATCGTAAGCGTTTGCGTAACAGTCTGTCAGATGGTCATAGGCCTACGTACCTCGTGTATTCTAACCTAGCTATAGGCCTATAGGCTTGGCCCATCCTGACCAAACCTCTAGAACAGTTACTATAAAAGTCTATAAATAAATATTGCTCAATGATGGTTGGATTTCACTCGAGATCATAATTTATAATGCAGGCTATAGGCCTAGGCTATAGGCTATTCTATGCTGCATCATCTCCTCCAGTTTGCTCATCAAACTTAATTTTATAGGCTAGGCCTATAGCCTGCTCCTATATCACCTGTCAGAAGCATAGCCAGGAAACTATTTCGGTGGGTTTATAATTTGGGGCTTTCCACTGGACATGGTTGCAGAGTAGGCCTATAAAAAAAAAATAATTAAAAAAATTCCGCAATTTTTTTATTGGGGTTAAACCCGTGAAACCACCCTAAATACACCCATATGTCACCTGCTAATATTATTCTCCTCTGCTTTCACTTTCCTTGCTGCTTTCCACTCATGACTGAAAACCTAACTAGGCCCTCTGCTGTGCTTTGAGTAGTTTTCTTTAGTGTGCGATATTATTATACATAGGCCTAATGTTGGCATAGCGTCACTTTGGCTAGCCCCAATGACCATTATAATATAGATTCCTTGGGCTAACCCTAAGGGGAACAATGGACTTGACAAAATAATGGAGATCATTTATTCGTATAACTCCAAATGGCTGGCGTCTGCAGGAACTGATGATGAAAGCAGGGCTTCCATGTCAGTGGTTCCCAAACTATGTGGCCCACGGGCCAGAAGTGGCCCACCAGCTGTACGTGTTTAATATAGGTGGTCGTGGTCCGGCAATGGCTCCAGCGAAGCTCTATTTATAACGTCATCCAACCGTAACATCCGGCCATAGACGCTGTGTATTCGCGGAATCTCTTTGACGATTCTATCGATTTCACTCAGATAATCATTAAATATTAATTTTTAAAAATCCTCGATTATGAATTAGCCTAAATTATCAAATGAGGCGAAACAGTTAGGCCAGTATAGTGGTTTGCTTTATAGGCCTAGTCGTGAATTCAATCACGGCCTTCTAAATCAACTCAAAATGGAAAGAGAAAATTAATAGGCCTACATAGGCATTATTGTGCTAGAACGAATGGTAATCTGGGGCACGTGAAGCTTCTTGCTTCTGTGCATGCGAAACCACAGGCCTATGCTGTAATGGGCGAATAAAGGATAAACTTACGTACTTTACTTAGTTAATGTCTTGGAATGGTAAAGCGATCGATTATTGCTATAGGAGTTACACAAAAGCCTGTTTTGGCCAGGTTTTGACCCTTGCAAAATTTTTGGGAACCACTTCTCTAATTCTTAATAGACCTGCACTGTTTCAAGCTCTAATTAACTCTGCCTTTGTACTTTGTACCTGTTTACAGCAATACAGCACATGTGCAGCCAATCGAAATGAACACTTGGCCTTTGTTTTAATTAGTACACATGCTTTAGAATATGCAAAAATCTGCTTTGCTGTACATGGTAGTTAACATATGTGACTGATATGCTATATGCTGTATCTGATTTATTTCCAGTTTGTTCAAGCAAAGAAAAATACAGACTTGTTTTCGATGCTCTTTTGAAGCTATTTTGCTCTCCAGTTCATTATGGGGACACTTCTGGGCCACGCTCTTCCAGGATCGTTTTTTATTCTGTTTGCATTCTGGCGATTATTCCAGATATGCAACCGACTTCGTTTGGTCGCCATCATCCGGCGTCGAGCCATCAAGGACAGTGATAAACATGTGACGTTCTTTACCAGCGCCAGTTATCCATGTTGCCTGGAATGGTGCGCTCGGTTTCCTTTAGAGGGTATTACGAAAATCCTCGTAACAAGCATCGGAATGGGAGGCGAGTTGTGGGCGTCGACAGACTATGGAAAGGCGGGTAAGATCAAGTGGATGGGTGACATCCAACATGTCACGATGTACAGTCTGTTCTGCCTTTCGGGGATCGTTGATGTGCTCAGCTGGAAGCGAGTGAGGTTCTGTCCTCCTGGTGTTGACTTCCTGGCCCTGGCGAACGCCTTTGTGGGCGAATGGATCCTGTTCAGCCAACATCTTCATGGTAGAACAAGCTTCGACATTGTTCTTCATACGCTGCTGCTCTACGTAATTGCTGCTACTGTGCTAACGATCGTCCTGGAATATAAATTCAACACGAGCCTTATAGCTTCTCTTGCGACCACCTACCTGCTTTTCGTTCAGGGAACCTGGTTCATCCAGGTCGGGTTGATTCTGTACATCAAAATGAGTTGGACTTTGTGGTTGGTGTATGAGCTGAATGAATCAGACCAGGTCACCATGGCAACGACCATATTTGCCTGGCATCTTTGTGGTGCCTTTATCTTCGTTGCACTGTTCTTCGTTTTGACTCGTTACTTATGTCAGTTTATCTGTCAGCCGACGAGATGGGAAAAGCTATGGGATGCTCAGCTTATGTCGTCCAGTTGCAACGTTTCATCTGTGACAGTACATTCTTTGTACCGAGACAGTGATAAGAATGAGGACGATGCAGATGAAAATACTTCTTTGAAGAGTGGGGAAGAAGACACAGATATCTAATACTACTTGACGAGGCTTACAGGAATATTGCTTCTACTGTGCAATGGCCGATGGAATGATTGTTTCAGAAAATTATGGATGGTGCATTTCATTAGGACATGTGTAGGACTGTATGTGGATAATTAGCTTCAGTTAAGGTAATTGATTGCTGTAGGACATAGCGGCATGATTCAAAACGTACTTAGCAGGATAACTGCATTTTTGTTCAGAATACTGATCATAGGAGCCTAGGAGGAATGAATTCATTATTACTGATATTAGATGAAGGATACTTGATAAATGGTGTAAACTTTAGATATGGAAATTTAATGCTACCAATGTAAAATTAGAAGAGTATTAGAAATATTTTTGCATTTGATGGAATGTGCCTTGCATACACAGTACTGGTATTACCCTTTGATGTAGAGATGAATGCTGGAATTTTTAATTAAAGACTGTTGTTTTAATCCAGTAAACCACGACTTTAGTATGTAACTGTTTGAAAAGCTACGAATTTTCAGTATTACACATATATTAACATTTTAAAACTTTAATGTTTAACTTGGAAGTTACATAATTAATTGAAATCATCTAATTTCTGTTATTGTTAAATTTCCTTTTGATCTATACAGATAATGTCACAGTTTTGAAGTGTCATTACACCAATGACTTGCTGATTGATATATGGTAACAATCAACAGTTCATAGCCAATGATCAAGCACTACGGTTCATTAAGTTTTAACACACTACACTAAGGACTTGTTATAGCACACTTCATCATAACATGAGTTTTGATGATATGTGGATCCCAAGTTTAAATTCACTGAAGAAAATGAATTGTATAATGTGGCTATACCGAGTTTCTGGTGTATAGATATTTCTCACTTTGGTGCTATTGCAAAATGCATAGTAACTTGAGTCAGTAACTTGATTTGCGCTCACCACACATCAGTAAAGCAATGGTTCTGAAACAGGCTAAAGTTTTCTGAGTTTCTGACCCTGACAGCATTTTCATGGGCAATTAGACGATTTCTGAGTGGAGTAACCAATGATTGTAATCGTAAAATTGGAATTTCTTAAGTAAGGGGTCATTCATTAATTATGTGACCAAAATGGGGGAGGGAGAGGTTTGAAAAGTTTGACAATTGTTGACAAGGGGAGGGTGTTCAATACGAATTGACGTCAACAATTTTTTGCAATGAATCAACACAGACCCTTCAGAAGGTAGCTTAAACATTAAATAATAGGCTAATATCGTGGTGAAATACGATGTCTAGGCCTAATAACGGTGATGTGCATGAAATTAAAATAAAGTTTATAATTTATTAAATGTTTAATAATAAAAATGTGAAATGTGTAAAGTTCTTAATGTTTAATACAACTAAAAAGTAAGTATTAAATAAACATAATTATGTTTTAAAATTTGAGATAGTATTTTTGAATGTAAAAATCTGACAGTGATGTGATTCTGCATGCATGGTGCCGGGATTATTGACATAATTTTATTATGGGGAGTTCTTGAATGTTTGACAGTAGTTGAGAAAGGGGATGGAGGGGGGGGGTCAACAACTGCCTACAATTTGTTGACATAAGTATTAATTAATGGACGATACCCAATCCAGCAAGTCACAGCACAGACGGCCCTTCAATAATTATAATCAATGTAATGTGATGTAAAGCTGCTCAATTTGTCGCTGCGACACTAGACTGAGTCAGAGAGAATTTACACCGTGATAACCGGCACTAGCCTACATCAGATCAAGACTCTTGATGAGCTAGGTCACTAGATGGCCCACAACCGTGCCGCGGATGGAAACTGCTAGTCATCTAAGGGCCTTGTGTTGGTCTAATAGAGCTCAATCGACACGAAATCGAAAAATACGTTGAGTAAGTCTTATGTTTAGTTAAGAAAAAATACATTGTGTAGTCATATTCTCAATCATTGAAGATGACAAAAGAATCTAAAATTTCAGAAAAATTCTATTGTGTAGTCATGTTCACAATCAAGATGATAATACAAGAATCTTAAATTCACAGGGTTTTAAAAAGTTACCACCTTTTTCTAAAGCTGTCCGCCGGTTTTTAGAATGCAAAACAGAGGAGGACTCAAACCTCTAAACTTACTTACTCGCAATCTTACGTGAACCGCAAGTGGAACGCACCCGTTGGTATGCGATGTTTACCGAGGGCAGCGTACGTGGATATTTCTTAACAGATTTCTTAAGAAATTCTAACAAAATCGAGAAATTCCGAATCTGAAATTTCTGTACTAGTTTACGCTTCGGATGGACGATAGTTACTGTACAAATGAGATAGATAAACGCGCAGAACAGGTGTTGAACTATGTTTGAACTCCGTGAACTGACGCAAAAGTACGGCATACGAAGTTCACCTACCCTAATAAGAATGCGCTGAAATTGGACACAGATTCGTAATCTATCGTAAGAAAACTTTTGGATTGTATGCTAATAACTACTCTTATGTATTCTGCCTTTTTAATGCACGATTTTCTTCATGCGTGCCAATGGTCGCATGCAAAGGTTGAGACGTAGAAGGTGTGTAGTTTGAGTTCTGGGAAGGCTTGAAGTGGATGAAGGCGTATGTGCATACTGCATAATGAGAAGGCCTTGACGCCTTGTGAAAGTTGTATGCATGGGTGTGGGTGTGTGTGTGTGCTCACCATTTGTATTTGGCTCTGCTGATGTTAAGTATTAAAGTAGTGCACTGTCATGCAAGTGAGTTGATACTCCTGTCTTCACGTTAGATAGAGTAGCACAATCCTCAAGATTTCACAGAAATTATTGGAGTTTCTTCTATGCGTATTAAAATGCAATCTGTAAGTATAGCCTATTTGATAATTTACAAAAGCAAGAAGTTAATGTGTTCTTAAATAGAACTTGTTGATATTTCAGTTACTTTTTATTCCTTTACCAACAGTCTCTTGCTCTTTAAGTACATTTCTTTCCCAAGGGTATCTTAACATTTGCGTAGTGTCTTTAAAAGAACCTAGGAACGGTGAGAAATCCTAGATGTCTCACATATTCTAAAACTGTCTTTTAAAATATGTGGAAAATTTGTCCTGAGCAGTAAAGTTCTAAAGTTACTATAACCATAAATATAAATTTTAATGGTCCTGTCAAACAAAGCAAATCAGTTCAAATGAAATACAGACAGTTAAGTAAAAATGAAGTTTATCAAGGAAGAACAGGGAAAGAAAACCCTAAAAGGAACAAGATCCCGCTTTGCAGGGTCACCCTTTCATAGACTTATATGCAGCGGCTGGTTTATTCAATTATGCATGGAGCAATATAACTTAACTAGTTAACTAGTGCACACACATCAATGAATTATCTGAGCCGTCAAGTGATCGCGCAATCTTCTTGCAATGAGACGAACGTTGGACTAAACGTCGTATATCATCAGGGAATCTATTCCAGCACATTTAATTGAAAACTTGTGGACATTAGTTAGGGAATATATAGGCCTGTAGTTATTAGAGGAGTGTATGCTGTAGGGATGGATTTTAGATATTGATGTGAAATAATTATTGAAAGTTGAACGTAGTTGTTTGTTTGCGTATCTGTACATGAATTCATTAATCTGTACAGTAGAGCTGTTATGTGCTCGATCTTTAGAACATGTGTTTGCTTGTAGACAGAGTCAGTTGATAAATGATAGGAGCAATTGGCAATGACACGAAGGGCTCTCTCTTGAAGGATAATTAACCTATTTAGCTTTGTCGGACAGTTCGATGTCCATAATGTTACAATATAGTTAGGTAAGGATGGGTAATTGAGTACAGGTTGATGCGTATGTTATTTGGTTGAAGATAAGCAATTCTAGACAGAATTCCTATAGTTTTTGCAATTTCTGTCGGTATATTTTCAATATGATCATTCCATGTAAGAAATTGGTCAACATAGATGCCAAGAAACTTAGCAGAGGTTACTTGGTGTATGGGGATATTGTTTCTAGTTTGTGTTTCCTTTATGAGAGATGGTCATTTACAATTTGAGTTAAATACGCTATTATTTGTTTTAGTGGTGTTTAAAGATAATTTGTGTACCATGAGCCTGTCATTTACATTTATAAGTTCTTGGTTCATCAGTTGGAATAGTTTGTCATAGGATTTATGAGAGGCAAAGATGTTAGTGTCGTCAGCAAATAGAAGTAAATGTAAGACGGGCGAGGCGTTAGGGAGATATTCATAAAGAGTATAAGGCCAAGGATTGAGCCTTGGGGTACGCCATATCTGGAGTCTCAGTGTAGATAGGGAACCATTGCACAGTACCTGTTGATATCTATTATTTAAGTAACCTTGGAACCAATGAAGTGCCACCCGTCATATGCCCAGGTTTTCTAATTTGAGTAATGATCTATCTGTGTAATTTGTATTGTGATTAGCCATATCAATGGCTTTGGCAATATGTATAAAGATACCTATTGAATATTCATTATGATCAATAGCAGCAGATTTGTTATCCTGAATATTTAATTAAGACATCGCGGTAGAATGGTATGGTTGAAAACCATGTTGGAATGGGCAAAGAATATTTTTTGTCAATGTAATCACAATTATAGGCACACTTTCATGACCTTTTCAAAGAATTTTTAAAAATAGGGCAATATAGAAATTGTCCTATAATTAGCAATATCTTCTTTATGACCTTGTTTATGAATGGGAATTGCTGTAGCTGTTTTTAAGTATTTGGAACTATGCCTGCATTTAAAGAACAATTGATAATGGCTGATAAGGTACTGGCAATTTATAGTTACTAATTCGATTAAATAGGCTAGGGTTGATATCATCAGACCCCTAGCTTTGGGTAATTTTTAGTGAGTGAGTTAATTTAATTATTTCTTCAGGAGCAGTTGTATGGTTTAATTGTGCTCAGCACGAATCAAAACTAAAACCTCTGTAGTCTGTAATTAAAATGTGTTTGTTGTTTCAGGACAACACAGTCACAATGTCTGTCATACTTGACAAACTGCGCGGTTTCTTCACAACTAACACCAATTGGAGCTTGCTTACGAAGAAGAAGGCAGTTTTTGCTCCATCAGTGAAAACAGACGAGGATCCTAATGAGACATGGGAGATTGTTGGTGATATTGGAGATGGTGCCTTTGGAAAAATTTTCAAAGTATGTTCTGCTAGTCAATTTACTTAAATAATATGGCTCTTTCTAAAATACAACACAACCCGTATACATTTACAAATAAATATTGAACCCCAGGGGCACAAACCAGGACAAAGCAGTTCTCAATTAAATGCTCAGGTTCACCACTTTTGGACTCTCTCCCTCCCGATTTAATAAATAGATGGCTCAATTTAAAACTGAACTGAAACATTATCTGTTCAACACGTAAAACGAATATGACTCGATTGATTGTAGGCCTACTTAAGATTGTTTAAGTTACAACTGTGGACATTATAATCTGTTTTGTTTTGTCTGTTTTTTGTTTTAAATTTCTACTGCAATGTTTTGTTGTTATTTTAGTTGTTTGGCTATGGTCTAGCCCTAACAATGTTATTTAAGTTTAATTTTCTATAATCATTTTGATCATAACAAAAATCATCTAGCCATCTGTAACTGTAACATGGAAAAGGGACAGCCCTGCAATAGCGGATTATTTTATCCTTTAGGGCTGTCCTGTTGACAGCTTCAACAGATTAACTTTGAAAAATACTGAGTTGCTTATTTCCTGTAAGCTTCCTGTTGTTGTTGAATCAATAAACGGCTGATTTAATTGAATACAAGAATAATTATGTACTTTTTAGTATAGAGTTTTTCTAAGTTGAAAACCAGGTTGATTAGGATCTTAACTTGTCAATATTCATGCTAAATTAGCTCCAGTTTGGGCTTCATAAAGTCAATTACTTTTTGCTATTAATATTAAGATTTAACAATGAGCATGTACTGTCGCTGTTTATTACAACAATACTTGTGTTAACAGGTTAAAGGGTTCCATTTGTTCATCCATAAGTATCTCTCGTACTGTGGGTCAAAAACTGTTATAATTTTTTTATGTTTTACCCTGTAGACAATTTATGTTATGTTATGTATACAATTTAATATTTTATTTGAGTAGGATTGAAATTGTGATTCCAGTTATCATTCCACGGCCCAGTGACCAGTCACTCACAAAGCGGTAACGGTCCGCGGACCACATGTTGAATCGTACTGATATAGGGTACTTTGTTTAGCAACTGTGGCATAGACTAGTTTGTGATTGGCATAGTAAATAGTTCATAACTTTTTCGTGAATTGGATTTTCGTGTCATTCTTTAGGCACTCAATAAGGAATCAGGACTTTACACGGCTCTGAAGCAAGTGAATGTTGACGATGAAGCTGACCTTAATCAGTACAGCGTAGAAGTAACCATCTTGAGTGAACTCAAGCATACAAATATTGTTGGAATGCATGAAGCATTTTACTATGATTCAAAATTCTGGGTAAGTATATAAATTCTTTGCTAAACTCTAGACAAGTAATTGGGTGCATGATAACTTAGTGTGCTGGACTTGTAACCAAGTGATTGTGGTTCAAATTCCTGCTAGGGCAGATATTTGATATGAAAATTCTGAATTCACGTGTGCCCCATAGCAAACTCAACTACAAAATGAGTCCACTGACTATACACTATCAGAGAGAAGATCAGGAAGAGAGAGAACTGGCCAATTGCCCTCCTATACTGCCTGCCCAGTTGCCCTCATAATATTATGCTCAGGCAGTGAATGAGAGAACTGGCCAATTGCTCTCATAATACCCAAGGAAAGAATCTGAAATTGCTAATACGTACTTTACACCCATGGCCATTATTGTGGGTTATGGCACTACTGTAAGTAGTTATTTACTTTGCGGTAACTTTTAGGGTAACTACCGGTAGTTACTTTTTACCAAAAGTAATGCACAGCGGTAACTGATTAACTTGATGAGGTAACTGTATTGCAAATATTTAGTTACTGGTACTTTGCAGTACTTTTAAATCAACCTTGGTTCATGTCATCTAGTTCAATTATGGCGCTGTAAATATTGTTAAAGGTGTTTTATCATCAACCTGCAAATTCTTTGGTTCACTTAAATTAAAGTGACCCAGACATTTCTGTTTATGCCTAATGTCTCTGAATTCTTTCTTTTCATCCATCATTTTCAAAGGATAACTTCATCATGGAGGTTGCTGAAAATTCAAGTTAACGTTCCAACTTACAGTAACTGAAGATACTTAGTTATTTTTCAGAATAACTGTAATCAGTTACTAGTTACTGTTTTTCTGAAGTAACTTTTTGTAGGTAACTTGTTAATAGTTACTTTTTCCTTTCCAGTAACTAGTTACTGTTACTAGTTACTGCTGAAAAGTAACTATTAAATAATAGCCACGGCTACCTCATGAAACTGGTTTAAGGTACTGCTCTAAATAAGCTTGTAGACTGGACAATATGGTTGTTCCCACTGAAAGGTTTTAATAATAATTGTAATCTGACATTTATAAAGCTCCACTTCGAGAAAAAACTCATCAGTGGTACTTACGAAAAGAACCAGTGAAATTACTTGTGAAACTGTGTAAGAGACAAACTGAGGAGCTTGAGCCACAGCTGTCAAGAAAGGTGATTCCAGCTGGTTGGTTCAACTCAAAGCTTCTGGCCTGAGCTGTAGCAGTAGGTATACAAGGGACAATCAGGAGTTCTAATACCTTATAATGTGTACATTGTATGTGTCTGAGTGTGTACATATCATCTTTTAGGACATCAGAGGCCCTGGAACATGCTTAAGTTCTTACTTGGCAAAGCGCCACCTATCTCTGATTGGTTATACTACATAACTGTTGGTCAAGAATACATTTTCATAATCGTCATACATTGAATTTGAAAGCACCACTGATGAGTTTTTTTCGCGAATTGGCGCTTTATAAATGTCAGATTACAATTATTAAAACCTTTCAGTGGGAACAACCATATTGTCCAGTCTACAAGATTATTTAGCGCAGTACCTTAAACCAGTTTCATGAGGTAGCCATGGCTATTATTTAATAGTTACTTTTTAGCAGAAACTAGTAACAGTAACTACCTAAGTTAACGTAATTTTTGGTGCCTTTATAGATGTACCTTGAGTACTGTGAGGTGGGAGCAGTTGACAATATCATTCACGAACTGGAGCACGGTCTATCAGAGCCTCAGATACAGAGCATTTCAAAGCAGATGGTCACTGGGCTTAAGTTTCTCCATGAGTGCGGCGTCATCCATCGAGATCTCAAAGCCGGCAACGTCCTAATCACCACAGATGCCGTCGTCAAGCTTGGTAATTTACGACTGATGAGGGTTGTCTGTGTTGTGCAACACAGCATTCTCCTCGGTGGCTTGCTCGATCTGTAATCTGATGATTACAGATTTGAGCCTGCTAAGCGAACTGTATGTAATGACACTTCAGAAGGTGTTTGTTGATAGTTGTCTCTGGTGTCAGATTCAGATTTGTTAAACTTGCACACATAACATAATAAGTACTTAAAATAATAGATGTAATGACTTTTCTTGAAGAGAGATTTAAGTGAACAGTATTCTTAAAAACACTGGTAGTCGGTTCCATTACTTAGGGGCAGCAAGATGGAATGCATGAGAGCCCCGTGACAGTGCTACATTGAGGCTCAACCAAAAGACCCATACCCGAAGATCACAGACTGCGTTGCAGAATGTAAGGAGAGAAGTAGTGTTTGAAGGTAGGCAGGAATGCTTGTTGTGAGGGTTTTATAGGTAAGACAAGCCAGTTTAAATCTTATTCTGAATTCTACAGGAAACCAATGCAGCTGACTGAGCAGAGTTAATGAGCTTGAATGAGAAGATGAATGCAGAACCACGCGAGCCAGAGAATTTTGGATGTGTTGAAGCCTGAAGATCTGATATGCTTGCAAACGCAGAGTTGGCATAATCGAGGCAAGAGCAGACAAGAAAGCAGGGCTATGGCATCTGACATTTCCTTGATAAGAGTGGACCTTATGTAAGGTATTGCTCTGATATGATAAAAACAAGATTTGCAAAGGTTTGTCATGTGGGATTGGAATGTGAAATCACTGTAGTGTCCATCTGTTTGATATTCTTTGAAAGCGGAACAACAGTGCCGGCAAGGTTGGCACTGGAATGAGAAGGGAAAAAGCGCAGTCGTTAGCATGAGCCACATGATTGTCTCAGCCATCAGGGTTTATGGCAAAATCATTGAAGTGGAACCATACATATACTGAAGAGAGGCACTTGTCAAGTTATTGCTTTGCCATTGGTGACAGAGCAATGTAAAGCTGAGTATCATCTGCATACTGCTGTAACTGGATTCCAGAGTGAATGGCTATGCGGCTGAATGGTGAAGTGAAGGTTGTAAATAACGGAGGGCCAAGAACAGATCTCTTTGTAATGTGGAGAGTACGGGTTCAAAATTCCTGTTAGATGGTTCATGTGTATGGGCCTTCAGCAAGTCCTTCAGTCACAGATACTCGGTGCCATCAATTGATTCTTGGTCATTAGATATTGGCATTTAATAAGTGCATAATGATAACAAGAATAATGATGATGATGATGATGATGATAATAATAATAATAATAAATAATAATAATAATACATTATATACAAGTGTAGACAAACTGTTGCTTACTTTCTGTGGCTGGTATGCTGTTTTCAGCTGATTTTGGAGTATCAGCCAAATGTTCTGGTCCAGACCAAAAGAGAAGCACCTTCATCGGAACACCCTACTGGTATGCATTCTCATTCCATGATTGCTTTTCCTTGCAATTCAATTCATTTGGCACGTTTCTGTAAACTCTTGGTGCAAGCTGTCAGTTTATTTGTTCAAGTATTCGTCTCACTTTAACTTATTTGGCTAATATTTCAGTTTCATATATCACTATATTACATATTGTGCTTGTCTGTTAATTTTTCTTGCAAAACTAGTTTCTTTTATTTAACCAGAATTACTGTCAGGGTTATATTTATGCAACACAGCAGATGTTGGCCTGTGTCAGGGCTCTGTTCTGCTGGGAGGGGATGCTGTTGGTCCCGTTTGCATGCACGACTACCATGGAAAACCAGACTAAGTCTTTTTCAATGGTGGCTCGACGGTATGGGAGAGCCTCCCTCTGGAGTTACACTTGCTTCCTAGAACACTCTGTGACATGTTCTATGATGACTTAAAAACTGTTCTTTTTGGCTGTGCTGGAGTTGGGAGCACCTCTGAGTAGACCCCTTGATGAAGTGCTATATAAATCCCTGAATGACTGAATGGTCGAGTGCTTGCCTTGTAATATAAAGTTCATGGGTTCAGAATTCCTTTTAGATGGTCTTTGTGTAGAGATTGTGCTTAGGCATTTTGTTGTTTAATTGCATCTTTCCATTGACTGGATCTTTTCATTAGAAGACAGCTTTATTTAAACACATCTGTAAGGAGTAAAAGCATGAATGAATAATATATGGCGTTGTTTGGCTTAATATCTAGGATGGCTCCTGAGGTCATTGCCTGTGAAACAGTAAAGGACGATCCATATGACTTAAGAGCCGACATTTGGTCATTTGGTAAGTTAAATGATCACAATCTGAACTAAAATCTTAAATGATTACATACTTACACAAAATTTGAGACACATGTACACTTTTTTTGTACAGGTTTTGATTGGGCTTCTCCAGCAGATTATGATATTTTAATCTGATTACAATTGAAACCTAGTACATTAGCATTATTATATCATAATAATGCTGTTGAATTCAATAGTAGATTTTATATTAGATTGGAGAGTTTAGCACTGTAACTATGAGCTTCATTGGTTTCCCAGTCACTTTTAGTACACTATCATTGTGAAAGTGTGAGACAATAGTGCTTATGATGCATTAAAACTTGCATTGTCTGATTTGGTGCCTTTGCTTGAAAATCTTAGATTTATTGGACTTATTCATATTTGCTAATAAATGTGAAATATTCTTTGTGGTTTTATTGGTTTGTTCATGCATACCATAGTCGTGTTCATGTGAGTGAACAGAAAATATTTACTAGAAAAGAAATTTTGAAACATATTGGTTGGGTTGTGGACTATCAACATCTTAAGCAACAGTCTGCCAACTTACCAGTAGACTGATATGTCATGTATGTATGTACATGTGTATTTATGTGTGTATGTACCAGTACTTGTGTATTTATCCTATCATTTATGTAGAACATATATAACAGGAAATGATTTTGGTCCTTTTTTCAGGTATTACGATTATCGAATTTGCTCAGATGGATCCTCCTTACAGCAAAATGAATCCGGGCCGTGTTTGCATCAAGATTATGCGCAGCGACCCGCCTACGTTTGACAAGCCAAAGAAGTGGTAAGTTCACAAAGCATAACTCTGTCATTTGGATTTATTTGTTTGTCAGTGAATTGGGCTCAGTTGAAATGTGTTATGGTGAGTCCTTTATAGGCCAACAAGCTATTGAGGAATGTAAGGCTTGTCCAAACGTTTCATGTGTCTGGACACATTGCTTTATAGCACTCTTAAGTACTCACAAAAGCACAGAGTTAATGCTAATTTAATCTAATAACTTGTGTAGCATCACTGTAATGAAGTCTGGAGAACCATTTGATAGTTTCTGCTTTGCAGAGCTGTCTCCTTTTAAACAGTAGTTTTAATGTCATTTTTATTGCTTAAATTTATACGTTTTAAAGGGTTTAATGATATACTGTGTATTTAACTTTTTTACATGCGCAATTGCGCATATCTATTAATATTTCTTATATGAAGTGTCATTGGTTCTAAATTCAAGTTTAAAGTTGATGCGGATGAATGTCAGGCAAAATAAGCGTACATAGTAGCATGTAAGATTTATAGACTCTGAGATATTTCAGCGTAATTCTGTGACTCAAATTAATGTGACTACATTATCGCATGGATCTGGTGGTTTGAGTCTCATCACCTGTTTGGTTCTGGACTTCTCTAGTTATTCAGTAGTTGATGGTTATGTTATGGTATTCTGTTGAAAGTATATACTGTGATCATTTCAAGTGAACAGAGCCATGTGTTGCGTGGTCTATTTCTGCCAATGTACAATGATGATATAGCCTACATACAAGACTTTGAACTGCCCACAAAGGATGTGAAGAACTTTATCTCATGCGTACTTTACAGATGCTCGCCCTAGGTCACACCCAACTGAAACCAAGTGTTTTTCTAAAGATAACATTTAACAGTTCTTTCTATTGTAACTGGTTGTGGTCTATCAACCAGAAAATAAACAAATATATATACTTGTAATATATATACCTTATGACACTGCTTTTAGGAGCCAGAACAAGAACCCCTTAGAACAAGACTATGTTTTAATCTGGTTTAATATGTTGAGTAGCTGAAAGTATTTGGGAACCATGTCCCTGATGATGTTATGTCAGAATTGTGTTATTATAAAGAATGTTAAAAGGAGCATTTTCTGTATTATATGTATCTTGTTTCTGTTTTTGGCAATTTCAGGTCTTCTGATCTCAATGACTTTCTTTCTAAATGCCTTCAGAAAGAACCTTCTAGTCGTTTATTAGCATCCCAATTGTTGGAGGTTTGTTTCTAAAAACTGATGTTAATTAAAGCAGTAATAGATGGTAATTAATGTTGAAAAGCAATTAGAGCATGCAATATGCACCTGTAATGCTGTAGTGTTAATCTGCCTACGTTACAAAAACAGTCTAGCACAGTTCTCCAAAATAGGTCTAACATCAGAATAATTTCTGTCGGAGGGCACTTTGCTGCCTGTTTCACTAACTTTGCAAACATGCTGTGAATTTTCATGGGTTCATCTGCAGTTACATCACTGGGCAGTGGCCATAGAAGTTAAAGCGAATTTGTTTTCAGCATGATGTTTACATGTAAGAAAAGATGCCACTTTCGATGAAAACATTTGCTTGACATCATGCAATATCATAGGCAACACCTGGTGCCTAGTAACACTTATTAACAATGCCTCAGTCATTGAGTAAGTAATGAACTATTGATTAAAGACATTAACTGATTGTTAGTCTGTTCCACCGTAATTCATACCTGCTGCTGCATATCTTCATCAAATGGAACTTTGAAACCATGATTAAAAGCATAAAGGAAAGTATTAAATAAACAAAGTCATTAGCAGGTGATAACTTAGCAGCAGCATCATGCATTGAAAGTTAACAAGTTAAGTCAATGGCTGGATAGATTGGTTTCAACTTGAGGGCTTAGTGTTAGCATGGTATGGCAATGATTTTTGAACTATATATATATTGTGCTGTGATGAGGTTGTGCTATTTTTTTCTTTCCGTGTCAGCATTCTTTCCTGCGGGATGTGGAAAGCAATTTACCCATAGTCCAGCTGATCAAGGAAGCAAAAGCAGATGTTACGATTGAGCTTTGCGATGTTGACAGCCAAGACAATCTAGTGAGACTTTGGCACTTCAGTTTTTTCTGTGTTTTTAATTTTAAATATTTCCTGAACACTATTTGCATTTGTATCTAGTTGGACGTAACTAATAACTTGTTACTAGCCAGTCTGATGCAGATTATTTAACAATTTTTTAAGACCGAATCTTAATTAAAGGGTTGTCTGTGTAGATAGAATAATCTTTTAGGCTGACAATTGTTTCCTTCCCAGAGTTCATGTCTTTTGAATCTGAAATTCAGTTTGACTGTTTGTTTGTATTTCACAGAGTTCCAGTCTTTCGAATTCCAACTCAACAGAAGACCTGCTCTCTGATTCTGTCCATCCAAGCAGATCATCTTCAACTTCAGAGGTCTTTCTCCTCTTCAGATCTCATATTATTTGATTGAGAGATTATTAAATATTTAAGGAGATTGCGGAACATGCAAAGTGCATGTCTCATATATTTGTTTACTTTATTTAATTTTTCATTGCACTTATTATGTTTTCACAGTCAGTTTATCTGAAACTGCAGTGCATAATAAATTACATATTATTAAAATAAAATGAAAATATATAAATGAAGTAACAAATCATAAAGTCATGTTGCATATTCATTTATTTATTCAAAGCATTTAAATAGAGCATTGACTTTGGTACCCATTCAAACTATCTAGTGTGAGGTTCATTAGCCCAGCCCTGGTGAAACAGAACAGTTTCAGGTGTTGGTAAAACAGAATATTATTTATTTCTGCAATCGGCTCAATGCTTCTATTTGAGTGGACAGAGACAAAGACAGAGACAGAGACCAAGACAGAGACATGTATGTATGTATATATATAATGTATGTATGTGGGAATGTATGTATGTATGTTTGTATATATAATGTATGTGGGAATGTATGTATGTATGTATGTACAGAATTTAACAATAAACGCTTGTGGATGCATTAAAACTTATGATTACAACAAACAGCAGTTTAGGTTTTAGGTTGTTTTCTTGTGTATGCACTTAAGCCAAAAGATCATTCCTACTAATGGACCTTATTTTAAACCACGGAAATCATATTCTAAGAAAAACCTGTGTTGTTTTCTGATAAAGCACGAAAAAATGTTTGTGTTGGTGATTGAAAGTACAAGCCAATGCTGTTTTGTAATCAATGCTTTCTTCAGATTAAAACATACACAAAATAGTTTCTGATCACTTGTCATTCTGCTTATTCATCTTAGATTGCTATCCAGTGAAAGTGTTTAGCTGAAGAAATAACATGTGTCTTCTTTAGAAAGCATCAACTCCATCCAGTGACAAAGGTTTAGTCGTTGACATCCACACAGAAGAGCCATCCCTGAAGGAAAACGGACGTAGTGATGTAAAGCTGAATGGCCACAAAGAGTCGAGAGACAAACCCGAACCGGATCAACACAGCCAGTCAGATAAGGTCATCGAGGCCAACGGGGTCGATGTGGAAAAACCCGTCACAAATGGCAGGAAAGTGGTAGATGAAGAGGAACAAGAACTTTCTTTGGCCATTGCAGACGAAACGGACGAAGAAATTTCTCCCTTGCAGCAGAGACCCGATGACAGCGGCTGGCCGACAAATGGGTTTCGTCAAGGGAAGTTTGGCACAAAGCCATCGCAGAGGCTTCTGATTCAGTCCGGGGCTGTTGCCGCTTATACCCAGAGAAGTGCTGCTATTGCGCAGGCACCAGATGGTGGTAACAATGAAGTGAACTTTGACCGAGAGGTGAGTAATGTTACCATAGTTTTACCAATGCTTTCTCTTTTTTGTTTATTTTGGCAATTTAAGATGCTGTTGCTTCATTTCGTTTGAAATGTTGTAGTATGTAGCATTGTTTGATTGTACTTTTGCCGTGACTGTTTATAAGGTGTGTTTGTCTCACACTTGGCTGTCCACCCTTTTGGGTTTCTTACATAATGTAATATAATGACTTCTATAGTGCTATAGTGCCATTATATAAATGTTCAGTTACATTACATTACATTATCATAATGTCCAAGACATCAGTCGATGGGGTTGCTTCAAGTGAAATCACTTTCAGAAATTAAGTACTGGGAGAACCTTAGAGGAGTTTCTTTTCAAGAAGTGCTATATAAATTGTGATTACAATTATGAAGACATGTTGTGAGGTTAAAAAGGTGTTGTCTCTTGTGCTTCTGGTAATATTGTCTTTTCTCCTTAGCCATCTTTTGACCTACTGACCTGAGAATATGTTTTAGAGGAATGTAAATTGTGCTGTATTGTATCTGGGCATTTATAAAGCGCCTCTAGCAGTAATGACTATTCAGAGGTGCTCCCAGCATGAGCACTCTGAGGAAACAGAAAAGTTTTCAAGCAACGAACTGAAGTGGATAAACCACCCACCAAAATCTCAGCCTGAATTTGTGGGGAAGGTTATTCCATGAAGAAGGACCCACAATTGCAAAAGCGCAGCATTGAGCAGTGGCTATCCTGGCCGGGGGAGGTCAGATCTATCTCTAGAGCAAAGGGACCTCAGAGAGTGAGAAGAGGTAAATGAGTCTACTATCGTTACTTTTCTCACTGCTGCTTCTGTCAATATGAAGTCTAAGAGATATTAGATCTTTTGGCTCAAATTTGGACTAAATGGTTGTTCTGCCATGCTGTTCATCCTTGTCTGTGTTGCTTTATTGGGCATGAATGTATTCCACTTTGTGCGTGGCCGATTGGTTTGAGTGCTCAGTGTGGAATGTGGGGAGTACTGGTTCGAGCCTCCCTGAGGTGGTTGCTGTGTAGGGACCTTGAGCAAGTCCTTCACTCAGTGCCATTGATGTTCTGTTGTATGGTCGTGTGCTGTTCTGAACTTTGGAAGGAGGTCATTATCAAATGCAGTTTTATTATTAGAAACTCTAAAGTTCGTTGTTTTCGTATAATGTTTGAAGGATGGTCGTTACCGATCGCTTACAAAAACTCGAAGCTATGTTTACGAAGGGAAAATGATTACACAAAAGACCTCGAAGCTGGTCGTCTCTGGTGATGAAAACAGACAACAAGAAGAACACCAGACCAGGTGCTTCATACGATCATCTCACTTGTTAAAATTGCTTTACTTTTTAGAAGTATTTACAAATTAGAAGCAAAGAAGATGCAGTCCCTTAAGCTAGCTTGAGAGGTAGCCATGAGTATGGGTTTAGCGTCTTCAGTTTCTTCGCCTTGGCATATAAGGGTGGGTGGTCAGCCCTCTACCTCACCGTCTGATCTTCCAAACAACAGTGTATGGTCAGTGTACTCATTATAGCTGAGTTGGTTAGGAGGCACAAGTGAAGCAGAAATTTTGAAACAAATTCTGCCCTGGTGTGGATTTGAACCCCTGACCTCTCGACTGACAGTCCAGCATGCTAACCACCAGACTACTGACACCCCATATTTAAAAAGGAGCTATGTAAATATTTAGATACACCGGATTCATTTTTATGTCAAGCTTCCATTGATTACACGCTCTGTTTCGTGTGATTCAGCTCAATGTCCATTCTGTGTTACCTGCAGTGACACCTGTTTTGATTAGTTAGATAGATAGTCATGCTTGGAGTGGTGCTTAACCCTTTAACAATGAGAATGTACTGACAGTGACTAAGAAACCAATGCAGCTCATCGTTAAAGTGTTAACCCTTTAACGACGAGCTGCATTGGTTTTCCCATACATTTTAGTACATGCTTGTCATTAAAGGGTTAAAGGGTACTATACAAATGTTTTGATAAATGCGCATGTACACCTGCATCTATGTACATGCATTCATTCACTTGTTTAGGACCAACATTTTGATAGCTTTACTACTGTGCTTTATGACCCTATGAATCTGTCATGGGTTGCAACTATTGATTATTATCAGCTTTTCTATATTGTATCCATACTGTTGGGGATTTCAATTCTTATTTCCTGGGAAAAGTCATTGTATGGGAGGGTTTTACTGTGAATGGGTTTTTATTTGTGCTTGAGAATATGTTTTGTTTATGTATTTAGTAATGTATTTGTTGTTTTTAATTTTATGAGATTTACATTTATTTATTTATTTCAGAAATATGTTTTGTTTATTTATTTAATAATGTATTTGTTGTTTTTAATTTTATGAGATTTGCATTTATTTATTTATTTCAGAAAATTTATATAGCGCCCCTTCAAGATGCCTACTCAGAAGCGCTCCCAGCCCAACCCCGGTCGAACAGGACAGTCAGGACATTGTAGCTATAAGGAGTGAAAGACAACAATTGATGACATTAAACAATCGTGCGCTAAGTTGACTGATTAATGCTCGCTACAAAGTAACTCTCATAGGGGAGGTTTGAACCTGCACTTACCTACTTTGCATTACCAACACGTGAACACGAGTGCCCAGCCTCAAAACCATGCATATAAGAACTACTCTTTAAAGAGAAGCTGAGTAAATTTTCTTCCATTTTTGGCATGATATGTGGTCTCATTTCAAGTTGACATTGTATTAAGTTGTGAGAGACACTGGACTAATAATCATTCCTGCATTTGATATTTCCAGAAAAGCCAACATGAGAGCTCTAAAGCTGCTGCAGTTTACCGAAAATCGACAGCTGGAAATGATGAATCAGCGATTCATCATTCAGAAGGACAGTCTAGAGAAACAGTTTGAACAGGAACTCCGAGTGAGTCCTCGTTGCAACGTCGATGATGTTTTCTAAGTTGAATGACAAACTATTTGTCCTATTGTAATGATCATGCTCCCTTCACTTTTGGACGAATTTAATAAAAATGTAATGTACTAAATTATATTTCATCTTTAAGGACTGCTCATAACTGAACATCCATGTTGAATAGAACAGTACCACCTTGTCTAGTATCATATCAGTGCAGGCTAATATCTGTATACTGTATCCTTTTTCATAGCATGCAGTATAGATCTGTAATGCAGAAATTGAAATATCTTGGAGCTGTCATTGGCTGCAAATGTTAACTCTGGTGTAAATAATTTTAAACACGTTAGAATATTTTTAGTATTAGTCCAGTTATATTGGTTATTTTCTTAGTTCTCTTATTTCCTAGGAGTTATAAAATATCTTGTCTTTTGTCATGCCTGTTCGAAGAGCTACTAAAATTGGCATTGGCTTATTAGTCTTAAGCAAATATTTTCAGCCATGCCAAAACTTTTAGCTTCTGAGTGCTCGGCTCAGTGTTTGTTTCTTTGGTTGTTGGTGATAGGACAGTTTGAAAAGCTACAGTGCTGACTGTGAACAGTTAGCCAAAGAGCAGAAACAGGAAATCGAGAAACTGGAAGGAAGACAGGTGATGGAGTATCGAACGCTCTCAAAAACTATCAGAGACCAACAGGTCAGCGATCACACACACATACACAAGACATTTTTTCGGTTTATTTTTGCACATTTGTACTAAATTCAGGATATTGAGTTAAAATTTATCCTTTTTTTCATATGGGAAAGGCACATGAAGGAACTTTTCCCTGAAATCGCATGCAGATAAAATGCTAACACGTACAGGCGTCAACTATTGTAGGTGACTTACAAACGGACAAAGAGCTAATAAACAGAGTGTGACTAAGACATTGACAGACATAAACACACGCAAAAGACACAAGTAGACACATACCGGTACATATAGTGGAAGATAGATACAAGTAGAGACAGGCACACAGACACATAGAAAGCCATGTCCTTCTTATTTGTAAACACAGATTTTTTCCAAGTTTAGATTTTGACAGATTGTTTTTCTAAACTGCGTTGATGAAAATCACATTAGAGCTGAATCACTGTTGATTTAGGAAAAGGAGCTGAAAGCTTTCCAGGACAGTTTGAAGCGTGAGTTGAGGATTGCGAAACGTGAGAGCACTGGAGTTCCGAAGAACATTCAGCGTAGGCAACTGGAACAGAAGGAAGTGGAATTTGCTGAAGCGGTAATTCTTGGGTTTCTCTCATATTTCTATTCTCAAGTAATCAGTCGATTGGTGCTGTGTTTGAGAGATATTTCAGTTGATACTGTTGGTTGCTGAAGCTTTATTAATGATGCTTGATAAGCTTTTGAATATTGCAGTTGTAAATCTCTGGTTAGAGAAATGGATAATTAGTAGTGAATCTCTTTTGATGTAATGAACATGTCTTTGATTTTTTTAATTTAGGGTTTATTTATCAGCATAACATATCGACTCGTGCATTATGACAGCGCCGCTATAGACGTTCTTAGATTACGTTAGATATCCTCTCGGGTATTCTAGTTAGTGATTCGTATTCACACAGCAATTTAAGAATGATTAATTAAGGCTAGTTAGATAAGGTATGTTTTGGTAGGTTATATAGTAATATTTCGTGAAGCAAAGTATGTTTATGGTAAGGCAGAACATTTGCTTATTTGTGACATATCTAATGGGCAAATTTTCTTAGCAGGTTACATCCATCAAACACACTTGTTGTAACTTTCAACAGTCCTTATTCTCCAGACTTTATTAATGTTCAACAAGGGATTCTGATGTTCCTTCTTTGGTCATATCTAAAACTAGAACTGTTCTGGGTGAATGAATTTCTTAGAGTTTGGATCTATCTCCGTGTATCTGTTTGTCGTGCTCAGTTGCTTATGTCTTTTGTTCTCTGTTTTTGTTTCCACCTTTGTCTTAGAATCTTAGCAGACTGATCTTCAGTATATTGACCTGATATTAAGGCTTTGTTTTGGTGTGCCATTAGTTGATACCTAGTGCGTTAGACACTGGCATGATAGAAGTTATTCATTACAATTAAATGTGAACTATCTAGGAACGGACATACCGTGAGCACCATAGTGAAATGATGAAAAAGGCTTTGGATCGACTAACGACAAAACACAGAAATGAAATGGCAGGCCTTGAATCAAAGTTACTAGAAGAGAAACATGATCTCTTGAGAGGTACTTACAGTATACTATATCTACTATATTAGAGCATTTTTAGTGTGTGATGTCATTCTATTCATGCAGCATTAATATCCAATTGCAATGTTTTGAAGGCAGTTGATTTACATTGGTACACAATTTTGCTCAAAATTTTACTAAATTCAGAATTTTCTTACCACAATATTTTATGTTTAAGGGGTTTGTGCATTCATACAATTCTCATGGAAAATAATCGAACTGAAACTTGTGTAGCACTAACGTTTAGCCCACAAAACATGGCTGATTGTTTGAAAGCAAAATGTTGTGCTTTTTATGCATTTTGGTCATCATTTTAATCACTTATTTGTCAGAAGTCTGTAACTTTCTTGCTGAGCTAGCATAGTGTTTTGTTTGATGTACGTATATCTTCATGGTTTGTTGAAAGGTCAGTATATGTTAGACGTTAGACCTTATTGAAGAGACATTTAAGAGATGATTACAGTTCTTGATACTTAATTACCAGTCAGTGTGTATGTTCCTCTTGGAACAATCCTCCTCTAAATATGCATACTGTTTCAGTTGATCCAGCTCAACACATGGAACATTTTGTGGTTGCACTTTTTTTTAATTGGTTAGGTAGCCATGCTAGCAGTGCATTTGAATCTCCTTGAAGGGCATTGTATAAATGTTTGTTACAATACTTGTGTCCAGAGATTTGCTTAGCTCCTCTTGAGGAAGGGGTTGTCTTATGTGTGCCAGCTCTTAGCCACTGTTTCCAGAGTTTGAATCCCGTTACATTGTGTGAAATTGACAGCTGTTAGAACTGTAACAAAGCCAAACTAGTGCACTCATGTTGGAACAATATTGAGCAATGTCTGTGCAGTGTTGGACAATGTTGGTCCTACATTGACTCAGTGTGTGCTTGCTTGCCAGGGAGGTGGTTTTCATGCTGGTAGATTACCGTTGTTATGTTTTGCAAACTTTAAAAGATTCCAACAATCTAAGTACCCATGTCTCTAAGTAGCCTACCTACGTCTCTGAGGATTGTTGTTGATGGAAGCTTGTAATATAATACTGGTAAATGGTTATATACCTTTTGAAGTTAACATAGAGGAAATAGCGTTATTATTTGCGTGACAGTGTGGCAAATAATTAGTTCATTGTTTGGATATAGTGTATGAAGGTCAGCTGTGGAGTTTGGAGGAGAAACGTCTGAGAGAGAAAACAGAACTACTCCAGCTGCAGATCAAACAGGCATTTGACCTCCACAAGGAACTGGCGACCTTCCGACATGCACAGGTCGAAAGAAATGCACTATGTCAATCAATTAGAAATTACCTCTTTAGGAACCAACTTACTCTCAGGTTCTTTGATCAGATTATAGCTCTACAGTCCTCCGGTGTTGAAGTAAGTAAGCAGGAAATGTTGAAGTGACATAATCTTTCTCCTTTTACATGGTACATTCACTTTATTTTTCAATCACACATTGAATGTACACTCCTTATTCTGCCATCCTCGCAGCACGAGAATTTAAGCCATATAAAGTATGCATAGAGTTCTCCATATACTTTGGATGCTTATTATACTTTGAATGCTTAGTAGTGCTCAGTATATTTAAGTGCTCAGTTTACTTAGAGTGCTCAATTTACTTAGAGTGTTTAGTATATTTGGAATGTTCAGTATACTTTTAGTGTGCTCAGTTTACTTAGAGTGCTTAGCATACTTAGAGTGTTCAGTATACTTTCAGTGTGCTCAGTTTACTTAGAGTGATTAGAATACTTAGAGTCTTCAGTAAACTTTTAGTGTGCTCAGTTTACTTTAAGTGCTTAGCATACTTAGAGTGTTCAGTGTAGTTAGAGCAGAGACTTAGTATGGGTAGATTATGATTAGTCATTGGTACACTATCAATCGATAACTTCTGCATTATTGTAATGCCACTACAAAAGTTATAAGTTGAAATTAGATTACGCCTATGATAAGACTTCTTAACACTTTAACGTTGAGCTGCATTGGTTCCCCAGTCGTTTTTACTACACTCTTGTCGTTAAATTGTTAAGAAGCATTTTTATATCTTACAGGAAATAGAACAGGCCAAACGATCTCATGACAGAGATCTTGGGAAGTTGAAACAAAAGCTGACGGCTGACGGGAAGGAAGCAGCCAAAAAGCATAAAGCGCAACTGCGATTGGAGACACAGCGAATGAAGGAATCATTCAGAGCAACCACAATGACAAGCGAACAGGAGAGGGAGAAACTGAAAGAGGTCAGTAATCATAATGTAGTTACAAGGAAAGTTCAAAGTTGTAACTGTAAATGTAATTATAAATTTTTATAGCACCTAACAGGAGAAGCCAGTCGGAGGCGTTATCTGCAGTAGCCTACAAAATGTTAAATATCACTAAGAAAAAATCATTCATCAGTTAGGAAATATTGCTGAGATAAATAGAAGAATTATTAGTGAGAGGCAAACTGCACACACACACACACATAGAGCTACGCACAAACACACATACAGCGACACACGCACACAGTCCGCACACACACACACATGCACCAAGCAAAAGCTTCCCAAATATAGTTGACAGATGACAGAATGTTCAGAATTTCTGAAGGATGTAGAATCAAGAACAGTGCTTCATAAATGGAAGATGACTTGGCATCCAGAAATCCCTTGCAGGACAGGTATTCATACATATGATTGTCAGATGGCTTAGTTTTACTGGTAATTTTATTTTGGTTTGTCTCTTGTAGATTGAGGAAAAACTGAAGGGGAAAATCAGAGAAGATAACCACAAACAGGACGCAAAAAACAAGCTTGCTATTGAAACCTTTGAGCATGAGCACACGACCTACATTTCTGAGCTTAAACAGCTCAATGTAAGGATGACAGAACATTTTATAACTGTATTCATGTATGTATAATAATAATAATAATAATAAGACGATTTCTATAGCGCTGTAGCACAGCCGAGGCCGAAGGAAAGGGCGCTGTAAATACGCATGCAATGCATGTATGCATGCACGCATGTATGTATACGTATGCATGCATGCATTGCATACCTATGGTTATCTAACTGATCTAAACAAAGGCAGTATGTAACTGAGTTTTGATTTATAAGTGTGTTTATACGTAAAAAAGTGAAACACTCAAACGCTTATTTTTCGTAGTTGAATTTAGGGTTACGTCCAAGCTTAACACCAGTACTAAAATAATTCTGCTTGGTGACTAAGGCAAGTGTTCTTGAATAACTTGTCGAGGATAATGATTATTCTTATTCTTCTTCTTATTATTATCATCATCGTCATCATCATCATCATCAGTATTTCAGGGCATTTATTATGCATGCTAGGTCACTAAATGTGAATTTGAAGTGTGAATCAATTGTGAGTGAAGAATTTGTTAGAGGTCAGTACACAATGACTGTCTCATGGGAGACTCGAACTCACACTCTTAGCATTACAAACCGAGCAATCTCTACCCATTCAGCTACCATGCCCTCAAATCAGCTAGCATGCCTCATAACATGATACCAGAGATTCATCATGACACAGTCCATTAGTACAGGAATTCTGGTATAACAGTCGAGGACATGGATGCCAAATTTAGTTCAGCTGTAGAAATAAACTGATTAGGACATGACCTCTGTATAATATGGTTCATAGTGTGACTCCTTAAAAGACAGTGTTGTGACCATTTTGTGGTGGATTTGCTTGTGATTTGCTCAGAATGTCAATGTGGTTTGTAAGGTTTTGTTGTTTCATTTGTTTTAGGACGATCGAATGTCTGAATTAGAACAGAGGCTGATGGACAAGTTGCACGAGGAGAATGGCCGCTACAGAGCAGAATTAACTGATTGGCAGTTCAATCTTAACTCCAGAAAACGGGTTCGTGTTCTTAGTTAGTTGTTATCTAATCTAATAACTTCTATAGGGCCATCATCAGATGCAATTCAAGACCTTCAGTTAATGGTCGCTTCAAGCAAAGCCTTAGATAACTGAGACCTGAAGACGTCAAACGCTCTTCCATGTAGCATATATATTCAGTTGGTGAAGCCTCATTGAGTAAACAAGGGTTTTGTTAGATTGACTGGTGTGCTTTTGCTTATGGTTGTTAACACGTTAACAGCAAGAGTGCACTAAAAGTGACTGGGAAACCAATGCATGTCATCATTAAAGTGTTAAATAAAATTCTTCCTTGTTGCAAGACACAGTTTCACACCTTTTTCAATGCATGTCATGATTAAAAGCAAGTCTAAGAGTTTGCTAAGCCATGGCCACAAGTCTGGGACATGAAAGAAGACATTGACAACTGCGCACGAAAACGCAACGACGCTGAAAAGATCTAGACAGGATTCGAACAGAAAATATCAAATTAGAAAGGAAACTCTAGGAAAGTACTGTTGCAACAATTGATTTTTTTCTGTCTTTGGGCATTATAAAGCGCTGGTAATGATGCCTTTAACATGCAGATTTTATGGTACATAACTGCTTTTGTTTTTCCTTTGTGCAGACGTTAGAAGAAGAATTTTCTTGGCAGTTGGTGGAGCAGAAACGTTTCTACAGCCAGGTCAACCATTCTTCTGCTTCTTACGCAGCAGCACTGTTGCCATCATCTCCAACGCAGGAATCCACATCCAGTTGGATGAATTCAGACAATCATATCTCCACAGCCCTTTGAGTGCTCAAGGCTGTGTCTCTCTCGCCCACGTTTTATGCTCAATGGGTAATTGTTGAATTTGACGATTTCATGTTAGTCGTTAACTTGTATTTTGAAAATGAAGACCGGTTGTGATTATCAGATAGCCACATTCACTGGGCCACAGCTGGCCTGCATTGTGCTACCAGTGGCCCAATGTTAGCCCTTTGAATGTGGCTAACAGTGCTGAGAATCAGACAAAGACCTAAGAAACTGTGCAAAACATGACCTTGTTGTACCCATGAGGAAACTTATTACAACCATAGGCTAAATCTTTGTTATCAAGTCAACGGACTTGGACTCCATTCTGAGACATGACTAACCCTGGTGACATGCAAGGCAGAGTATGCGATCCTGGGCATTTGTTTGCAATATCAGAATCATATCTTGTGTGCTATTTACACCACTAGTTGCCCGCAATGCACAGCATTATTGAATATGATTAGAGTGTGTTGAGCTGAGGGGACAAATTTTCCAACTTTTGAGTTCTAAAGGAGATATTTAAGAAATTTAAACCAGTTTATTTTTAGTTAAAAAGCTCTGATTCACATGCAGTTTGTGTAAAGACATTAATGAACCCTTTGAACCCCACTGGTGCATCTGCAAGATGTTGGACACATAGCAGCACTCATTGTAGGTGCATCTTGCTTGTTTTACTGTTTAACGACCACTGTGTGGTAACAAAGACCATTAGCGTCGCCCTCCTCCTTTGTCCAGGCTTGGGACTGGCACTGTCAGAAAGCGAACAGTGGCGGAGTTAAGTAGGTGTAACATTTTGAGTCTTTTTACTTAAACTGCTTGAAGTGCTGGTCAGTATTGATGTCAATGGTGCTTGAGAAATGTGGTTTTGCATTTTGTATTACATTATGTGGAGGGACACGATAGCTGATTGGTTAGAGTGCTTGCCTTATAATGTGGAGAGCACAGGTTCAATCCTCCCTTGAGATGGTTACTGTGTAGGGAACTTGAGCAATTTCTTCACTCACAAATGCTCAGCGCCATCAGTTGTTGCTTGGTCATTATACAATGGTGCATAATAAATGCATAATAATAATAATCATAATAATAGAGAGAAACAGGAAGGCTTTGCAAAGTGCAAGGCCCTTAGAGCATGCATACATGTGGTGCATTATGTAAAGGAAACAGGAGAGCCTTGACAAAATGGAAGGCCCTTGAAAGCAAGAGTCAAGCACAATGTAGAAATATGGAAGAGCGTTTGACCTCTTCAGGTCTCAGTTATCTAAAGAATGAGAATATTTATGACTCAGTTCCAGTTTTTCAGTTCTAGTACTAAATGAATATTAATTCTGATAAAAGTTTTTCTGTATTTGGGCTTTGTTAAAATTATTCGCATTAATTATTTTAAAACATCTGTTGCCTTTTCAAAGTAGTAGCTGAAATTCCTATCAGAAAATCATTCTGCTTTACAGTGCATTCCAGAATAACTGCAGTTTAAATTCAACTTATTATTTATGTCTTCGAGGGTTAGAGTTCACTTAGATTAGATGCTAAGTTGATAGCTAAGGGGCCATAATACCACTTCACCTTAACCTTTTAATGACGATCTTCATTGGTTGCCATGCATTTTTGTACATGCTCGTCATTACAGGGTTAAGTGGAATGTCGGGTGCATGTAATCGAGTCCACATTGTATTTATGTGTTATGCTTATGTTTATATTTGAGATTGATTGCAAATTACCTTTATTTTACCCAGTGATTGCAAAATTTGTAATACTTCTTTGGTTTCATACATTTTCTGTTAAACTTCTGCATGGTTGACATTCCATGAACTGAATTTTATCATTTTCTTGCCAGTGTTAACCAATCTGTGAGTAATTTGTGCACCAAGTTAAGATGCCCATCTTTAAACCATTGATATGACTTCAGAAGGAATACTTGACTGAAGTAACGAGTGAAAGATATTAATTGGTCAGAGAGTTGTTAGGTACACAATAATTCAGTGACTTGCACAGTTGCTGGACATCCGCCTGGCATCTGTAACTGCCAGCTGTTATTCAACTGTGATAGGTCTTGAAGCTACAATGTTTCTTCAAGTATATGCATGTGCCTGAGCCAGTCCATGACAGTCCAGGCGTTTGGGGCGGATGTTGCCTATGTAACAATTATAACAATAAATTCCGAAGTCACAGTGGGCAGTTCTTATAATTATGGGCACTGGATAAATGCCATAACTATATGCAACGAAACTTAGAGGACAACATATGAAAATTAAAACTAATGCAATTATTAATATTGTAAAGTATCCAGGTTTTTATGAAGCTCAATAAACTATAATTTAATATAAATTGATATTCAGAGATGCAATAAAGAGCTTTTCTGATGAGACCTTTTTATATGATAGCAAATACATAAGCACACATGTTCACACTTATATGTACATTTTACATATTTATCCACATCTAGATTTTGTGTATAGGTAACACAATTATTTATAAACTATTTATATATTTGTATAGGTAGTGTATAATCACTCTTATAATCTTTGTAATTGTTGATCATATTGTATGAACACAACGCGAAGCTGTGGTCTTGATGATTTCAGATGTTTTTAATTGTATTTGCAAGGCTTAAGCTTTGCACCAGCTTATCGTTTTTGGCATTCCATCACACAGTTATGTATTTTCACTGTTCTCTTGAGCAGGCAGACAGATTGGAGTTTTCTTCTACATCACATTACGTCACATTAGATGGCTTTGTATTTAAGCAAGTTGTGGCGAATTACAATGCGTCGAATCACGCTACGTCTCAATGCACTACATTGTTGTACATTCCTGTTTTATAAACCGGTTGAGATAACTTTTCCATGTCTGCTAAAGAGGGCTTTTATTGCTTCCTGGTACATTTATGATATTATTCTGTTTGCTAATGTATTCGTTTGAGAAAAGGTGAATTTAATTTCGTTGGACCATATTTAGATTTTATAGAAGACTTTGATGATTGCTCTGTGTTAATTGTTGGTTTTATTGGGTATTCGGAGAATTGTTAAAGACCGACAGATGTTCTTTGTAGCGTTAATGCAGAACAAGTGTGTGTTTAACTGCTGGTAGTCTTCTCACTTGTAAGTACCCGTGACCTGCGTGTAAGATAGTACTTATGCCATTATATTGCTAGAAAGTACTTGCTTATGGGTTAGCACAGGATCCCAGAAAGGACTTGCTTTTTACCAGGTGGGTGATTTGTACCTGGCGTCTACTAGTTTGTTTTTGCACACTGTTTGTCCTCATGTGTACATGTTTCATAAATGTTCACTGCTGTTAGCTTGATTTTCATTCATGTTGAACATTGGCTTTTATGATCACTAAGTCCAGTCGTCTCTGTCGTGTAAATGCTTTAATATTTCCATGTACAACATATCCACATGTAATAGATAAATTTAAATTCTATTGCAAATGGCTTCTTGATGTTTACATTTTCGTTTTTAAGGTTTTTGTCATGTGGTCCTTTTCCAGTTTTACTGGTTCCTCATCTCACTAGTCTCTTCCTAGTAAATAGCCTTACAGTAGTATTACTCTAGTGTTACTGCTCTGGTATTACTCTGGTGTTGTATGTAACATTGTGATAGTGTTATTGGAGAATTGCTAGAGCATTTTGTTTTCCTTGTGTAGCAATGCTATTCTCCTCTTTCTAATTGGACATGCATTGGACGTTCTCCTGTGGTCATTGGATGTACATTTGAAGTCAAGTACTTTCATTCAGTGGTCATTCTTTCCCAGTTTCTTTATTTCTTGTGTATGCATAATGCAGAAGTCTCTGCCGCCAGTTGTACTACTTCTGGTTTCTTTTTGAAGAGATCCTCTCTTCATTTGATTCTATGTCCAATTGCGCTTTAACACGCAGTCGTCAATAATCTGGTCATGTGATTTTTGCAAATATTTGATTTTACGAGAATATCTAGTTTTCAGAGTATTTGATTTGTGCATGGTACACGTATGCAATATGCTAATAGATTTGTATAAAAGTGAATCATGTGAAATTATTTCTAAAGACTGTGAGTTGTTTATTTCTATTGTCTAGTTTGTACGATCATTTTGATAATGGTGCTGCTGATATGATTGCTGGTCACCTTTGAGCTTGACTTTTCGTGTGTCATTCTGTTATGGATTTATTGTGCAATAGTTGAATATGTGACAAGTATCATTGTCTCGTGTAGTGAAAACTAACATGTTATTAAGATTAATTTATTAGTTTATTTTAATTTTAACTTATTTAATTCTTAGTTATTAATTTTGTCTTTCTTTTGATTGAAATGTATAACTGTGTTAAAGATATAATGTGATTATTTACTGCTGGTGAAAAGCTTTGACTTAAATTGGATTTTTGGAACAGACTGATGAAGTGGACACAAAGGAACAATAATTATCTTCTAGTTTCTGGACACTGAAGGGTTCAGTTTGAAATGTTATAATCTAGATACAAACACTAAGTATTTTTGGAACTAAAATTATTATAATAGTAATAAGTATTTCTCGTGGTGACGTACATACGCTTTTCATGTTTTCTGATAAAAAATATATTGATTTAAACCAGCCAATGCAAACTGTTCGTCTGTTTTTTTTCAGATATAACCAGTCAACATAATTATATATACAGTAACATTAATAAATAATTCAACCTAATTATAATAGCTTCCAAAAATATATGCCAATAACTGGCAAGAGATCTTATACATCAATGACACCAAGGACCAAGTTTAGTTAAATGATGCAGAATAGACAATTCAGTGTAAATTTCACTCAACTTCAGACAGACAATATGCATTTCCATCTGTTTATGCCTTGTCTAATACTAATTAATAACTTATATTAATTAGTCTTTAATAATGATGTCACACATGGCATATTTAGATCACCACAAGAAATAGTCCCAGTGGATGCACTAGTAATAGCAACAAACTCTGTTACCTGTCTCTTAAGATTTACAGCAAGTAGAATGTGACAAGTTTTCAAGCAAATGGCAGTGAAAATGATAAATTAGAATTCTTTGCAAGAAAAACTTTCCCATCTCCTGGGAAGCATAGGTTTCACATGCAATGCCTAACTGATAAAAACACCAGAGGGTCTTGCAAACCACAGCACAGTAGGCTTAAATCTGGTTAAATATATTCAATGATATGAACATCAACAGTAAACCCTCCTTGTTCTCATTTGTCATAAGGATGTACAGTTAGCAAAGCATTAAATCATTCTAGAGAATTTCAACACCGTTGTACATGTGAAACAGTGAACATTCAGCGTTAAACATCTGATATTGAAACTTAAGTAGCATAGCGTTATATATACAGCTTACTCACAAAAGTCACAAATTACTTTAACAGTTGTCTGCTCTGTCTTAAAGGATAGAGCTCCAAGAAAATGGAATTCTCAACTGATTTGATTCAACATCAATTGATGCTTCAGAGATTGGCACTGTAGAAGTTATTAGATAAGTTAAGCTTCAGATTCAGAGGTTTTAACATGGTAACAAATCTTCCTGTAAGTTTAGAATAATTCAGGATTTCAACACAGTCCAACTTCTTTGCCATTATTATATCTGCTATGGGACGTTTTTTCTGTAACAGTGGATTTACATTCTGTTTATTTATATGCACTTTATAAATACTCTAATAATAATAATAATAATAATAATAATTATAATAATAATAATTATAATAATACTGTATTAATAAAAATTCAGCTAGGGCTGTGGGAGAACATTACACCCACCTTGGGTAAAAAACTGTTTCAACGATTTAACTGAAGTAATTTTTTCTAAGAATCCAAATTGTCTCTGGTTCTGTTGTCCAGTGAAATCTTTTAAAACTATTTCCACCCTTTTACATTTGGAACACTTCTGCATGGTGCTAGTTTTAAGTGCATTCACAAAGGAAAAGTTATGTAGATTAACTGCATACCCTGCATTTCGTTACATTGCAAAATAAGCTAAATATAAGAGACTTGTGCCTATCCTTGGTTGCAACTCATCAGATAATATAGAGTCCATAAGGAATATGCTAATACTTGTCCACTGACAACCTGTTATTGGTTATCAGTTGTTTGTGGGGTTGGTGCTCATTCGGGTCATCAATCACTTTGTATGGATATGTACAAGTCCTCGTTTCCATACATTAGGACAAGAACACCGCACACTGTCCTAGACAGAAACCTCCCATTGGAACAGTCTTCCTACGAACATTCGGACTATTCCTGCTAACTTGGCCCAAGTAGCATTCTTGTCACTAGTTAAGATGCACCTATTTAAATCTCTTAGACAGCCATGTGCTCAGCGCTCTTGAGAGGTTCTTATAAATGTGCTATATAAAAGCCCAGATACACACTCATTATATCACTTGCATGTCTTGCAGCAATGGCAGTGGAGTTTGAAAACTGATATTCTCGGTAGCCTGTCATCCACTATCTGTGGCCTCATGAATCTCAACTGCTTCTGTCAAAGGGATTGTAATTCAAAATGTGGTTTTGCTTAGAGGCAACCACTGACTAATGCCTTGTGAATGCAGTGTAGACTCGTTCACACAAACACGAAGTCATCGGGGTGGAGGGACGTCTTTATGATACAGCATATAAATTAAGCCACACATTTCGTCCCGAGGTTATTGTTCAGGAGTCTAATGTTGCCCCGATGACTAGGCTATGTTGCCCCGTGCTTGAACAGTGATTGAAATTGAATAATTTGCTAATATATAACTGGTATTACTGTTTCTGTAATGGGTTGGGGTGTGCCCCCAGTGTTTCTTCAATAAACGAATATTATTATTATTATTTAAAAGGGATAATGCTGAAAACATCAGGTTTCCCCCCTCCCCCCATTACAAATGCGTCTTTACTCCCTGCGTCCATATCCACATGACTGTATTATCCCCAGGCAGACAATTTAATGTGAAAATGTTTAAAAATTAGAATGCTATATTTTATCCAATGCATGAACACTAAAGTGGGGATAGGCAGATGGTTTAATAAAGAATATACCTACTTACTTACTTAAACTCAGTTCTTGACACACATTAAACAATACAAAATTATAGTGTGTTGAGCTAATAGCTTTGGGGACGTAACATCACTTCACGTTAAGCAGAATGGCGCGTAAACTGGGAGCGTGTAAATGAGTCAACAATGTATTCACAAAAAGATGCTAGAGGAGAATGGATAGATTTACATTAGGCTAAATTTCCAAGATTGGTAGAGTGAAACACGAGAAGTAAAGCAGGAACTTATTTTCTTATCACGTTGTGGCTTCAAGCGCATGAAATGGACCCTTCTACTTGGCATCAACAATATCCATTATGGCTAAAATAAAAATGGTACTCACAATATACAAGAGTAAAACTGTCACAACATGCAAGAGTAAAACTCACAAACATTGGCAAATTCACGAAATGGACACAAAACATTAAAACAGACTCTCCAATACCTGGAACATCTCCAGCCTCGAATTTCTTTCCACAAAACATAACGACAAATTTTAATCTAAGACCATAATCGGAAAAAACAACAATGAGGGAATGTGTACAAATCACTTCAATTCTTGCTAACTATCCTTCTTAAAAAATAACAATTTTCAGTGGATTGCAATTGCGGATAACCCTTCTACGCTTCCAAGACCATTTGTGCGTATGACAGCCTTGAAAGATTGCATTAACAGAGCGCCGGTTATTTATGGTCCAGACTTGTTTTCATAAACCATATTCACAGCTATTGATCCAACGAGAATTTCGTGAAGTGAGTTAAAGTTTCAAGTTTTGCCCGCATTCTTTGGTAACATTTTTGAGAAATCTGTCAGCACCATGCATAACCAAGAACAAGCACATCTCAATAATCTTTAACAGAGCACAAGTTAATTTTATGAACATGGCTCGGTATCACGATCCATATTCACAGCTATTATGATCACAGATGAAACACTCAGCACAAGATCATAGAGTTGTCATGATCAGCCTCAAGGTTCAAAACTATGATCAACAGTTCACTTCGAATCAAGAAACAAATTTCAGCAACATTCTCGTTTTAATAGGTCAAGTGAAACACATGGTGAAGATGTAACGCCTAATTAATTAATTAATTATGATCACAAAATGAACAGATCTGACCAAACAACAAATCATAATAATCGCTTTACACTCTATACAGATACACCCCTTCAGACATAACACTGACTAGTAAAACTCCATATTCGTCGAAACATATCCACTTAGAACACGCATTAAATGATTACATCCAAAAGCAACTCCACACATGATACTGAGATTATTTATTTCAAGTGAATTCACTTACAGAAACTTATCTAAAAAGATAAATTAATTAATTGACAAAGAGAATCCATTTAGAGCCGATTTCATTCAAAAGATAAACCTCAAATGTTCTGTTAGTGATTGGGGACTTTTTGAAAGTGACAAAATGACATGACCTCGATGGTTTGGATGTCTACAGATGACGTCAAAACCTGGTGTCGGGTTTTGCAACTGCTTCAAAGGAAGTGTACAAGTGTTAAACCAGTTCTCCATCTCATGAAGCACATGGCAATTATGATAGCCATATACATTAACCACTTGTGTGATACTGGGAGACACAGTCAGCACTTAAAAAAACTGAAACTTAATGTCGCTAGGATGTAAACATGTCCAAAACACAGAGATCATGCCATATTGGTCCCTTCCACAAAAACCAAAAAATTCCACTCAAAACAACTATAATTTCAAAGTTGACTTCATTCAATCTAGTCAGCCTCAGTTGCAGCTTAAACAAACAAACTATAGTTTAGTTTGTTCAAATCCTCTGCAAATGAAACTAAAATGAGAATAATGTCGATGGACAACTTCGACGTGAAAGCATAAAACCAAACAAAAGACCAAGTAAGCGATGAACACTTTCGGAACAGCGTAAAGTCCATCATTCACTCGTGCATTTCAATCACATCAACATCACATTTCCGGTGGCTAAGCCCATCACGTGTGATGACATTTTGGGTCAGCAATGACTGTGTGACGAGATTGACAGAAGCAAGAACAGAATTTCATTCGTATCGTGGACCAGTGTGACTAGGATGAAGAGCATCAACACTGGCAGCCTCCTTCAGGTGGAGACGGGTTTTCCGTAAGCTGGCGGGTCTGGGAGCTGTTTGAGGCGGCCGTGTCGGAGTCCAGACTTTCGGACATCTTGTCGCAAATGATGTCCACCAGTTTCTCGAAGACGGCCTTGACGTTGATGTTATCCTTGGCAGATGTCTCAAAAAACGTCAGACCTGGAAATTTCATTAGTTTAGATTAGAATACACACAGATCAGATTAAGTCTACAGTACAGGCCTCGACAAATTAGATACAGTATAAAGGTACCACAGTACAGGCCTTGAAAGATTAGATAAAGGACAAAGGCACTATTGAAAGATTAGATAAAGTACAAAGGTACCACTGAAAGATGAGATAAGTACAAAGGTACCATTGAAAGATTAGATAAAGTACAAAAAGTACCAAAGTACAGGCCTTGAAAATTAGATAAAGTACAAAGGTACCATTAAAAGATTAGATAAGGTACAAAAGTACCAAAGTACTGGCCTTGAAAAATTAGATAAAGTACAAAGGTACCACAGAACAAGCCTTGAAAAAATAGATACAGTGAAAAGATACCACAGTACAGGCCTTGAAAGATTAGAGAAAGTACAAAGGTACCAGAGTACAGGCCTTGAAAGAGGTGAGAGTGAATCTGAGTCTAACCCATGTGCTGAGCGAGTTGTCTGCCTCGTTCAGTAGAGACGACTCTTTCGTCCTCGAGATCACACTTGTTGCCAACGAGAACGACTTGCGCGTTGTCCCAGGAGTAAGTCTTGATCTGCGTACTCCTGCAACACCACAACACATCAATGACACTTACATTTCACAGATGGATGGATTTCCACTTCACACCTTTCCTGTTCCAAACACTACATGATCTCAGTCTGCCCAGTAATGTTTATTAATTCATTGTTGCTATTAATAAAAAATAATAACTGCTTAATTAATAACATTAATTTATTAATAATTAAGTAATAATAATCCTACATGAACTCAGTCTGTTCAGTAATGTACATGGACATTTATAAAGTGTCTTAACGCTTACACGATGAGCTGCATTGGTTTCTCAGTCACTAGTAGAATACTCTTGTAGTTAAAGTTTTAAAAGTACTTCTTGACAGCACCCTTACCCTGCCAGCATGCTCACTTGGGGCCCATTTTCCTATATGGGACCCTTAAAGGACCCAAATTTGTCCTCTCACATGTTCATGGGCATGCTGACAGGGTGGAGGTCTGATCTTCTGGACGTTGACTCGATTACAGCTTCATTTTAGTGCACCATTGCTTGCACCTTGTAGAGCAGACACTGGTGTTATAAAAGTTACTAACTACACTTTCAATTACTCCCAGTCAGTCATAGATTCTGCTTTACAAGGATTCTGACTGACACACTGCAATAACGCAAGGCAGACTATGGTCAGATATGAAATGCATTGACATGGAAGCAATGACATACGTTCAATATTCCTTCAGTCGGCATAACAACATAACATAGCAATATTCCATTGCTGAGCACAGAATTAATGACTATGAATCAGAGAAATCAGGTAAAAATTAGATAAATAAAGAAGCCATCTTTGACTTCTATTTAAAGAATTCACATATCATTAGCATTATTAACACTTTAATGACGAGAATGTAGGCTACTAAAAGTGACTGGGAAACCAATGCAGCTCATCACTAAAGCATTAAACAAGCTGTTCACCAATACTCTACATTTGATACAAAGCAATAAGGAGAAATGTCACAACAACTACATCATTCCTTCAAGCACTAAATTTATATAGCACCTCTTCAAGATATCTGCCAAGAAGTGCCCCCACTCCAGCTTTGGGAAATGAGAACATGTTTGCAGGATCAATAAAAAGTGTATGCAACATCCATAGCCAAAAACATATGCAAACATAATTATGCAAAGGTCATCTAATCTAAGGCTAATCTGATAACTTTTATAGTCAAAATTTCTGCAAACACAACAAAAGAACGGCCACAAAACCAGCACATGATGCATTCTAAGTTACAGCTAAAGAGTTTAGCTAAAGCTGAACAAAACTGAAGACATACCAGTCTTGAACGGCATTGAAAGACTCCTCATTGGTGACGTCATACATCAGAATGAAGCCCATTGCACCGCGATAGTAAGCGGTCGTAATCGTTCGATATCTCTCTTGGCCAGCAGTATCCTAAAACGCATCCATTTCTTATTCTAAAAGACTCAATAAAAGACCCTTCAACCTCAGTCACATTGCGTCCATAGCTGCTGGCCCATAATTATTGTGCCACTGTCGGCATTCTGATGGCCAGCTATGAAGCTGGTGTTGGCCCACTGCTATCAGGGTGAGAACTCTAACTGAACCATTGGTACGTCATCCAGTATTTTAGCTGTCAAAAAAGAGCTGCAGGGTTCAAACAGTTTACTGATTGCCAAAGTATAGGAATGCAGATCAAGACCAGGACATGTCCTCCATGGTTGCTCCCCAGCGAAACCAACGGTTTACAGCCTACACCCCGACACCATGACCGGGTGCTGCCAGAAGCAGACGACCGATTGAGGAAACATTTATAGTCTGAATGTTCTTTGCATACTAATTAGTCTTGTCTCATAATCTCACTGGTCCTACATAGATTTTTATATTTATGTGAATTAGTATTGCTGATGCTTGTCCACTGGCAGAGTCCTATTTGGCAGCTGGTTATATTAAAGAATATACTTACTTACTTATTTACTTAAAATCTGATGCTGCACACAATACAATTGACGACGCATGAATTAAAATAATCACACATCTAAATAGGTGCATGCAAAAATAAAATATAATTTACAGAACTCTTTCACTTTAGTTTACAAAATAATGTTGAACTATATCAAAACCTGACTTTCTTTTCAGTTACTTAGCTGATGGCGTTAGAAGAGTTAAGGGTTTAACCTCAACACCTCAAACAAATAAAACACTGACCCTACCTTACTCCATCTGATTCCTATCTTACTGCACTTTAATATTCATTATACTGCACCTTCCACATCTGCTGACTTTTGAGTTACTTTTAATGTTTAAATAAATAAATTAATTAATTAAGTTATTGTTGTCACATGTTGTTGTCCCACTGTAATTGTTGATAAATATTTTTACCATTGTTTAAAATCACAAACTATGTTACAAATTAAGTAATTTTATGCAAACATTGTTCAGAGAGTATTTGCAAGAATTTCCATCTCCCTAAAGTAATCATCAGTCAGAAAAATAATTGATGACATGCTTCCAGTGCATATTTTAACTGTTTAACTACTGGGACAAATGTCCCAGTAGTTTTAGGATATTTCCCACCAGTTTTAGGATATGTCCCAGTAGTTTTGGTGATTTGTCCTAGGTAATACTCTAATTTGATAACATTGGAATGACAGTAGGAGACTTTGTCCCACTAGTCAGTGGTGTAATATAAAGGGGTGGAAAACACGCGTTACTACCCCCCTCAAAAAATTCTTCAAGCAAGAACTGTCATTACTAGCTCCGTGGAAAAATTTATGGAAAAACTATTATAGATACGAGGCGGTGTGGTACAAAGCACGATAGATACGAGGCGTCTGACACGCTTTTCTTGGACGAAGAGCAAAAAAAAAGGTCATCAGAAATTTTTGCGCGGAAGTAATGAACATAATTTTGTCAGGCGGAATGCTCTCCACGGGCGGCGCAACGACACGAACCCTAGTTGCGCCCTGTGTAACTAACAGGACCCTGAAAATTTTTTGACGCTCCCCCCCCCCGGTCGTCAACTTTTCGAGTATGTTGGGCACTTGCCTGGTGTGTGCGGCATGGTACAAAGCACGAACCCTACTACTTACGCCACCCACTGGTCCCAGTAGTCAAAATCCGTTAAAATATGCACTGCATGCTTCCAGTTTACTATAATCACGAGTCACGCAAAATGTCTAAATGGACATTTAATTACAGTTTTTAATAGAAATGTAGAAAAGGAAAACCAGTTTAGTTGAGTTCCACTGTAGTTTCTTGTCACGTGGTGAACGGGTCATCAGCTGCAAGATGCTTAGTGACCAAACTGTTACATAACTTACCTAAACTCGTTTTTACAATTCTTAACAAGATGTCAGTTAGGCAACAGATAAACTGAAAACTGGACGAACTGTTTCTGAAATACTTGCCCAAATCTGCAGTTTGACCCTTTTCTCCTGCCTGAAAACGGTCTTAACTTTGAAATCGATTCCCACTGTGCTGACAAAGGCCGACGTGAAGGAGTTATCGGCATATCGAAACAGGAATGAAGTTTTCCCAACGCTGCTGTTACCAATGATCAGCAGTTTAAACATGTAGTCAAAGTTCTGATCGGCCGTCTCCTTCGGTCGTCTGCTGTCGTTTGCTAGCGCCATCTGCCGGAAAAAATAATTTACAACAATAATTGCAACTGTAATTGAACATTTATATAGCACCATTCAAGCAGCAAACTAATCAGAAGTGCCCTCTGCACTAGACTAAATATGATGTTAAGTGTCATTAACACTTTAGAGATGAGCATGTACTGAAAGTGACTGGGAAACCAATGCAGCTCATGGTTGAAGTGTTAAGAACTGGAATATAACATCAGTTAACAAAACAAAGCACAGTAATCTAGAAGATTAAGGTATGGTTAGGTAAGGCAAGGTAAATTAAGAAAAGGTAAGGCAAAAGGTAACTCAACCAATTGGCAGTCATGTACGGTATGGAATAATAAATTAAGGTAGCCTAAAGTATGGCAAAAGGTAAGAATGTTAATGGAACACAGCAAATCAACAAATTAAGATAAGATATGAAAAAGTAAACTCAGGTATGTTATGGTACAGGCTTTAAAGGGTAACAGTAACACACTTGTTCATGTGCTTCAATCAGAAGAATAGTCCCAGCTTTCAATGGATTTCGTAGCCATAAGTGTTGTCATGGTCACAATTTTCACTGCGATCCAACAAGAGAAAACCTTTTCCTACTTTTTAATCTCCCAATCTGCATTGTTACTTGTATCATAATCATCATCAACAGTTTCTGACACCAGCCATTTGATGGTGATGAGTACAAATAAATTATCCTCATTGTCCCCGGTCATTTGTTATTTGCATACAAGCTTCAAAAGGAAGAGGTCACTATTCAAATACTAACACAGCCAGTGTTACTTAACTTCCTCATGCTTCTCAGCATCCATTATACTGATACAAGTGCAGCCTATAAGGCTGTGATAGACTGAAGCTGCCTAGGCCAGACAAAACGGATGTCACTTAGGAGCACATAATTTAGGAATAGATCCATGTAAACAAACAGTAGATCCATCAGAAACTCATTACTACACTGCCTCTACAAGCCATATCAAGAACTTTTACTGCAATGAGGGCATGTTATAATGAGTCTAACATTTATGGGTCAATTAATTTTGGGTCCACGTAGCTGACTGTGTTATATCAGATTAGTGTTATAACAGAGAAATGTGTTATAACCAGTTTTCTGTGTACATAAACTTGTTTGAAGGTCTTTCGACAAACTATGGAAATGAAGAATAATCTGAATTTATTCCCCGATCAAAGCTCATTTCTCTTATCATAAATCCACGGCCTGATTGGATATATTCAGTTTTGTATGTTTACGTATAATAACCCAGTATTATTGGTATCCCATCACATACGAGTATGAGAGCGGCCATGCATATAAGCATACATTCAGTCCTAGATACCTAATTATCGGTTTTCATACAATTCACTGACCAATTTGCATACAGCAGACTGGGTTTCATCCATCAGATACTGTCCTCAATGTACTTTCTAGCTTTGTCTCTCTGCCTGTGTTTCTGGCTTTCTGCTTGTATATCTCTATGTCTGCAAGTCTCCATTTGTCTCCAAGTCCATGTCTGCATTGCTATGAATATGTCTGATAAGTGATATGTCCCTAATGCTTAAAAAGCCAACTGATATTATTAAATAATTCAATAAAAGAAATCAAAAGAATTGTGAACAAATTTCTTGTCATGCAACCAAAAATTCAAAAACAGCTGATGTTGTGCAAGCCAGAGGTCATAGATATGGTAGGGTAAGGCATGGACCCATATATAATAATCTACAATATAGAGGTTCATGGGTAAGGTTAGGTAAAAGGTCATACCAGCCAGAGGTCAAAGACAAGGTATAAGGAAAGGTATAAGTTGTAGGTAATAATACACCTGTTCACAGACAAAATCTAGTGTCTGCCAAGTGCCCTCAATGACTGAGTAAGATGTAAACTTTTATGTATGAATATGAATTTCTTTTTTGCAAAAGTGTCTGACAACTAATGCATCAACATAGGCAACTGAGGCTACATGGAGGCACGAGGAGGCAGTTGCCTCCTCTTGCTTTCTTTATATACTGGAACTTCTATTGACCAATGACCCCAATAACCAGAATTTTGCCAATGGTCTGTGAAGTTGCCTCCTCTTGAATTTAAGTCTGGCTACGCTCCTGTGCATGAATACTGATGCATGAATGTGAAGTAAATTAAGAACAAGACAGAAGATGAAGAACTTGTTATGCAAGTCAAATCTTTTCAATTTATCATCATACCAGACTAAAAAATGAAGTCATATACTTGGTCACATACTGAGAGGAGACTCTCTCTCCTGAAAACTATCAGAGAGGAAAGAAAAGAGAAAGATCTAGTTCTGGATGCAGCTGGACTAGATGATGATGGATGCATACGGGAAACTGAAGGAAGAAGCCAAGCGTCGAAAGGAGTGGTGCCATTGGACGTTTGAACCTTTCCAAGGGCAGAGAACTTGACAAAGAAGAACAAAATCCAGGTCTATGGATATACATAAGAAATCTCACCAGGTAGTAAGACAAAACCATTTTGGCATTTAAGGCTAAAATGGCAATATAAAGTACAATCTGGTGCCATGACAATCATGTTCTTCCAACATTAGTCCTATCACTGGCCATTAGTTGCCACCAGGATCCGGTTTGCATACAGATAGTGGCTTACTTCAGAGATTTAAATCTCGGACTAGTTGCAACGTTAAATGGCATGGTACTCAATCAAATGGGCAGCAGTGGTGATCAGAATGCACTCTATCAATTCATTACAAAATGAGCAGGGTCGTGGCTATACAGTCACCATAGAAAACAAAACATAACTTTATACTGTGACCACCATGTCACCACCACTTTTAAAAGTGGCGGTGACAGTCACCACCAAGGTCCACCATCTTTCGGCCCTGTGCTGAAATATTTCTCTGACATGGCAGCATTAGTTTAGTTTGAAGCAAGTTCAAGCAATGACAATTAAATTAAAAGGAATTTGGTCACCATGACTTACTGGGGTATAGTTGCACCCTTGAAAAGCAGTTACATTTACATTTACCAGTCACATGATGCGGGCAAACTGAGGGTCCAATCAGTGCATGTATAGTCTAGGAAAGAACAGTTTGCACGGCGAAAAACGACGAGATCCCAGAGAACACTCGATGTTTAGTAAGCTCTTATCACCCATGGGACGAAAAGTCTGCACCTGAGTCTGCAGAATAGTTCTGGCAGGAATGATGAATTGCCAATCGATCGATTGCTAAGGAGTTAGCGGGTTTCAATGAGAAATGCCGACCTATTGACAGAAAGTGCACTGCACCTAACAACCTCAATTCTGCACTCGGACAGTTCCTTAATCCATCGTCGGTCAATATATCCATTATTTTTCAGGCTTCATTAAGCATCTGAGTATCATGACCAAATCTCCAATCTACAAAGTGCACTAACTGAATCAATCCATTCCAGACTCATACATAAGATTCACCAGACCTACTGTTTTGGATACAACTAATCAAGAATTTTGTAGGCAACCCTAAAGTTCTCTCCAAAATCATTCCTTGTACCTTAAGCTGTATAAATTGGAAAGTCACCAACAGATTTGATTATTATAATTTCTATGCAAACTAGCAAAAAGACAAAACAATGATGCTATGTTAAAAGAACTCAAGTGGTAGCAGACGTCATTGAGAAGGGAATCTTTGTAATAGAGGTGTAGACGTATTCTCACATCTGTTGCCAGCACACTGTTACACAACAGTACTGCATTTGCATGACAGAAGTTTAAAAACACCAGCAAACAATTATTTATGATGAATGTTAACTTATTCTATAAATGATAAAAGATCATTTATCAAGCTGTCAACTGCAGATGCGCCAATTCAATTCGACCAGATTAAATTGCTTGCATCC
This sequence comes from Aporrectodea caliginosa, assembly GCA_020284085.1. Classification (NCBI taxonomy): domain Eukaryota; kingdom Metazoa; phylum Annelida; class Clitellata; order Crassiclitellata; family Lumbricidae; genus Aporrectodea; species Aporrectodea caliginosa. The sequence continues at coordinate 1,434,222 of JACEVL010000129.1, read as the reverse complement.
CCGCATCCCACATCAACATGCATTTCATCAGTAAATTTAATTGCACTCTTAAAAAATAAATTTAGCTACATAGCAAATCGCAGTGCAGGTTAAATTATCACCTGAAAGCAATTAACAAATGAGACGCTGGTTTGAAACAAACTGTGGTTCTGATACAAAAAAGTAAGAGCAAAAATAGCATAAACTCTTTAAAATCTCTAACAGGCACTGAAACATGCACATAAAAACACATTCACACATGACCTACAAAAAGATATGGCCTACGAAGCTTCTCTACTACTACTTTAATATGCAGGTCATCCGATACTACTAACAGTAGAATACTGTTGTCTAAATACCAGTGTCGTAGAAGAGGGGGTATGTTCGGTGCCTTGCTCAAGGACAAAAAAGCTTTTTAAGGGGAGGATGATCGTTACACTGCAATTGCTCATGCGCTAAACTCCGATTCAGTGTCCGGCTGCTGTAGTCGGGAGCTACTGATGCATGAATGTGAAGTAAATTAAGACCAAGACAGAAGATGAAGAAATTCTTATGCAAGTCAAATCTTTTCAATTTATCATCATACCAGACTAAAAAAAATGAAGTCATATACTTAGTCACATACTGAGAGGAGACTCTCTCTCCTGAAAACTAGCATAGAGGAAAGAAGAGAGGAAGATCTAGATCAGGGATGGCCAACCCGCGGCCCGCGGGCCAAATGCGGCCCGCGGGCTGCTGATTGGCGGCCCGCACGGCCCATTCTAAATAATTTTTTTGTCTCATTTTGCACCTATACTTACTTGTCTGACTACTACAATACTGCATAATAACGATGTCTAAAACACTAGAAGATTTAGTGTTGTAAGTTCTAATGACCTAATGTAGTCTTACCTGTTTTTATACATATTGTAAAATTTGAAATAAACATTTGTATTTCTGTCGAGGCTGTGAGGACAAACATTTTGCGGCCCTCCGCGTGCTTACCAACAATCATAGTGGCCCGTAGGCCAAAAAAGGTTGGACACCCCTGATCTAGATGAATGCAGCTGAACTAGATGATGATGGATGCATATGGGAAACTGAAGGAAGAAGCCAAGCGTCGAGAGGAGTGGTGCCATTGGACATTTGAACCTTTCCAAGGGCAGAGAACTTGATGAAGAAGAACAAAATCCAGGTCTATGGATATACATACGAAATCTCACCAGGTAGTAAGACAAAACCATTTTGGCATTTAAGGCTAAAATGGCAATATAAAGTACAATCTGGTGCCCTGACAATCATGTTCTTCCAACATTAGTCCTATCACTGGCCATTAGTTGCCACCAGGATCCGGTTTGCATACAGATAGTGGCTTACTTCAGAGATTTAAATCTCGGACTAGTTGCAACGTTAAATGGCATGGTACTCAATCAAATGGGCAGCAGTGGTGATCAGAATGCACTCTATCAATTCGTTACAAAATGAGCAGGGTCGTGGCTATACAGTTACCATAGAAAAACAAAACATAACTTTATACTGTGACCACCATGTCACCACCACTTTTAAAAGTGGCGGTGACAGTCACCACCAAGGTCCACCATCTTTCGGCCCTGTGCTGAAATATTTCTCTGACATGGCAGCATTAGTTTAGTTTGAAGCAAGTTCAAGCAATGACAATTAAATTAAAAGGAATTTGGTCACCATGACTTAGTGGGGTATAGTTGCACCCTTGAAAAGCATTTACATTTACATATACCAGTCACATGATGCGGGCAAACTGAGGGTCCAATCAGTGCATGTATAGTCTAGGAAAGAGCAGTTTGCATGGCGAGAAACGACGAGAACACTCGATTTTTAGTAAGCTCTTATCACCCATGGGACCAAAAGTCTGCACCTGAGTCTGCCGAATAGTTCTGGCAGGAATGATGAATTGCCAATCGATCGATTGCTAAGGAGTTAGCGGGTTTCAATGAGAAATGCTGACCTATTGACAGAAAGTGCACTGCACCTCACAACCTCAATTCTGCACCTGAACAGTTGCTTAATCCATCGTCGGTCAATATATTCATTATTTTCAGGCTTCATTAAGCATCTGAGTATCACGACAAAATCTCCAATCTACAAAGTGCACTAAATGAATCAATCCATTCCAGACTCATACATAAGATTCACCAGACCTACTGCTTTGGATACAACTAATCAAGGATTTTTAGGCAACCCTAAGTTCTCTCCAAAATCATTCCCTGTACCTTAAGCTGTATAAATTGGAAAGTCATCTGATTCTCAACAGATTTGATTATTATAATTTCTATGCAAACTAGCAAAAAGACAAACAACAATGATGCTATGTTAAAAGAACTCAAGTACTTGGTAGCAGACGTCACTGAGAAGGGAATCTTTGTAATAGAGGTGTAGATATATTCTCACATCTGTTGCCAGCACACTGTTTTTTTTACAGAACAGTACTGCATTTGCATGACAGAAGTTTAAAAACACCAGCAAACAATTATTTGTGATGAATCTTAACTTATTCTAGAAATGATAAAAGATCATTTATCAAGCTGTCAACTGCAGATGCGCCAATTCAATTCGACCAGATTAAATTGCTTGCATCCCACGTCAACATGCATTTCTTCAGTAAATTTAATTGCACTCTTAAACAATAAAATTTGCTATATAGCATATCGCAGCAGGTTAAATTATCACCTGAAAGCAATTAACAAATGAGACGCTGGTTTGAAACAAACAAACTGTGGTTCTGATACAAAAAAGTAAGAGCACAAAGAGCCTATACTCATGCATCTGAGCTTTTATATAGCACCTCTTTAAAATCTCTAACAGGCACTGAAACATGCCTTAATTAAGCACACATAAAAACACATTCACACATTACAGACCTACAAAAAGATATGGCCTACGGTAAGCTTCTCTATTAGGCTACTACTTTAATATGCAGGTCATCCGATACTACTAACAGTAGAATACTGTTGTCTAAATACCAGTGTCGTAGAAGTGGGGCGCGGTGGCGTAGGGGTATGTTCGGTGCCTTGCAGCCGGAGGGTTGCGGGTTGGAATCCACCTCAAGCCGCTGCGTAAGGACCCTAGGCAAGTCCTTCACTCGCAATTGCTCATGCGCTTCGGCGTGAAACTCCGATTCAGTGTCCGCGCTGTAGTCGGGAGCGCCTCTGAGTAGAAATCTGGAAGGGGTGCTATAACAAGTGCTCATACATACATCATACATACAGAAGTAGCCGGTTCAAACAGTTCAATGGTCCAAAGATCATTCAATACCCACCCACCCACAAAGAATTGTATTTTGTCAGCATTTACACTGCATTTGAATCACAGGCTCTGACAAGAATGTGATTTGAGGGAGAGATATGGCCTCAAATTTCTTGCAATGCAACTGACTAGTACAAACATAAATTTCCATACCAATATGTATTCATGCATTTGGCATTTATATAGCACCCTTCAGACCTAATACCAAATGCAAACTATCATAGTTTAGACCAGGGATGGGCAAACTTTTGGCACATTGGGCCACATTAAACGCCAAAAATCTTCGGGGGGCCAGATAAAAAAATTTCAAACTTTTAAGAACAACTAAAATTAAAAAAGTTGACCGAATTAAGATTAATTGTACTTTGGCTGTAACTGTGAGATGTATGCAATTGTGAACATGCATAACAATCTTCCCTTAATCCAGAGTGATTGCACTGGTTGCATTCATTAATTCTGGGCACTTATATAGCTCACCTTCAACAAACTATACTCAGGGTGTTCCTAGCCCAGCCATGGCTAATGAAAAAAAGACTTCAGTGATTTATAAAACCCAGTTAGATTGGTCAGAGGTAGCAAACGCAGCTCCGATGGTAGGTCATTCCAGATGGAGGGCCTGCTACAACGCCGGACACTGGGCGGCAGAGATCACCTCTGGAGGTAAAATAGAGTCGATCAACAGTGGTCAATTCGACTAGTAACGAAAGCATGCAAAAGATCCACTAGGGCATCATGAGCAAGAGCGAGAAACCACTCGGAGCTGGAGAAGCCGATAATAACGTCGTCGAGAGACTAAGTTCACATTCATATTATCGAGTTCAAATTTAGATAAGCTAACTGAGATTTTTACTTGGATTTGTTTATCTTCATAGTTGAAAATGTTTGTTCACAGATGTAAGTGGATGCAAATAATATAAACTGGAATAGCAAATAAGAAAGCAGCATGAGGAATTCTTCTTGCGGTCCAGGCCTAAATTTTATGAATTTTTACTTTTCTGAAGAATTGTTTGGACCAGATAAAATGCGTTGGCGGGCCGGATAAAAAGCGTTGGCGGGCCGGATCTGGCCCGCAGGCCGTAGTTTGCCCACCTCTGGTTTAGACAATGTTGATAATAATAACAACGACGACGACGACGTCGACAACAACAACAATAACAATAATAATAATAATAATAATATGTTAACTGGCCTTTCTCTATTGTGCAACACTTGATGATGATGATGATGATGATGATGATGATGATGATGATGATGATGATGATGATGATGATGATGATGATGATGATGATGATGATGATGATGATGATGATGATGATAACACAGTGCTATAATAATAATAATAATAATAATAAATAATAAAATAATATAAAAAATCATTTTAAAATAAATAATAATAATGATAATCATAGTAATGCCTCTCACAATTCGTAGAGTGGTTTCTACAGAGTTCCAAACGAACTGCACAAAGTGCCCCAATATATACAGACAGTTTCTACACAAATAACATAGTAATGACTTTCAGATAATTACAATTTAAAAGTATGATACTAACAAATTAAGGTAGGCCTACTACATTTAAGATCTCAACAAACATTATGTGCCCACGTAAGACAAACATCTGTTGTTTCCGCCTCCGTTCACTTACCTAGCCACCTGTCCACCCACTTCAAAACAATTGCTAACATCTGCACATAATAATGAATATCTTTGTTTTCAGAGAATATGCCTCAAAGTCTGATTTCTTTCATTTATCAATAAAATGTGATGCAATTTGAGTCTAGTTCAGGTGAACTCGCGATTTCTCAAACTAGTGCAGTCTATAATAATTTGTCGGCAAAAACGATAATTAATTTTAAACAACAGGTGAGAGCAAAAGCAGAAAAAGAGCATTGGCCATCGCAAAAGTAGGTCACAGCTGATTACAATAAACGATAACACAATGCACGTATGTACGTTTACGGCATTCTCTCAATAGTTTATTGATCTGTTGCTAAATACCGAGGTTTTTGCTCAAAGAGATGATGAGGTCACAATCTCATTTCAAAACTTCGTATAATAGCAATTTTTTTGTCACTTTTTAATAGCCCCATTTGAATCTACTGGTGGGTTATGTGTGTGTATGTGTGCATGTGTGCGTGTGTGTGTGTGTGTGTGTGTGTGTGTGTGTGTGTGTGTGTGTGTGTGTGTGTGTGTGTGTGTGTGTGTGTGTGTGTGTAGTAAGTAGTAGTTCCAGTATTTATACACACTTCATGGATGCCAGGGCAGTTGATGTCATCCTCCTCCTTTTTCCAGGCTTAGGACTGGCACTACCTGGCACTGTTAAGCTAAGGTATACATTGAGTGTTTTGAGGCGCCTCGAGTGTACAGGCTATGCGGAATCAGTTGCACTGTGTCAGCACTCCAAGCATATGAACATCCAATCTCTATAACGCAGTACAGATGATTTGATTTTGGGATTCTTGACTGCCTTATAACATTCATTGGGCAAGAATGTTTAATCATAATCATAATCATTAACTCCAAACTTCTAAAGCACCACTCGTAAGCCAAGCGCAGGGCACCAGCTTATTCACGAATGCTGCATCGAGTCAGAGGGGTTGTCCAAAAGAGTGGTCCGAAGGTTCAAGTTTAAATCAAGTACCTGTGGGCTTCATGATAACAAAAATCAAGTAGTCATTGGTGTGACCCTGTATACATCTAGGGCACTACTGACCTGATGAATATGAAAAAGATCGAAGTTAATAACTTGAATAGAGGTCAGGGTAATTGGTGGGGAGTGCGGTAGTCGATTGCAGTTACTGTATACAGAGACCTTGAGCAAGTCTTTCATGCGCGATCACTCAGCTCCATCGATTCCCGCCGTACGATCGTGTGTGCATCTATAAACTTTGGGAACAAGGACATGTCAATAACAGTTACAGTTGCTTTGGCCATGTATTTGAAAGGCTTGCACTGGCTGACCCCCAACTGAAATGTGGCTTTCGGCAATACGCCGACCTGACACAAGAGTGTATGTACTTGTCAATTTATGTGGTGCCTATCGTGGAAGAAACTACTCAGGACCATTAACAACAAGAGAACCTCAAGTTAAAGTGTAAAGTTTAATAATTGTCTCAGAACCAGCATTCACACCTCATGTGCTAAACCGGAGCCAAAAGAACCGTGGTTTAATATGAGACATATCCTTAACATATGTGAAGAATTGACACTGTTCCAAAGAAACAGACTGATTCCGAAGCTTAGGTTTTGTTCCAACCGGTGTTGTGCATATGTGTGGAATGCCAGAAATATGGCATGCAACACCCGGTTCATTCAGCATGGAATGCCAACCCCAGTGTGCCTAAATTTGCAATGCTTATTGTCTAACACATAATGCCTGTCAAACATGCATGTGCACCTAGGCCTATTCTTACATATAACATAATTATGTCACCATTGCTTGTAACAGCAGAGGACCCAAACAATGGAAAAATTTATTCCTTTGCTTTCAATCTTTTACACTTGATTCAATTTAATCTGACAGCTGCCCTAAAGTTTTAATTATAATTGTATTTTGAATCACAAATGTATCTAACCTCCCCTTTTCGACCCACTCTAAGACACAGGCAGAGGTCTATCTGTCCGCTGCCTGAAGACGTTTTTATATCCCTGGGGCTCCCATGCTGAGAGAGCCTCTGAATAGTTTATACTGTAAGAGGTGATGTACAAATGTCAAAATACAATACAATATAACATCACTTGAAGAGAAATTAATCAATGGCACTCCCTATCTGATAGCATGAAACCATGATTGAACAGAATGGTCCTCAAGAAAAACAAGAACAAGACTAAAAAAGATGGAAAAGAAGAATAGAAAATACGGTAAAACCATAGTTTACGTTAAACAGAAGATGGACTGAGGGAAATAATTGTTTCCATAAATTGAAGCTGGATTGATGAAACTAAGTCTCTAATAAGAAGACTAAAAAGCTGTATTGATGAAAATAATTGTTTCTGTAAGTAGAAGTTGGATTGATGAAAATAATTCTTTGCTAAGTTTGCTTAAATAAAAGTTTGATTGATGAAAAATAATTTTATGATTAAACAGAAGTTGGATTGATGAGAAGTAATTGTTTTCTGAAATAGCAGTACTGTTGGATAGATGAAAAAAATGTGTTCCTTAAATGGAAGCTGGATTGATGACAATATCCTGGACATTGGTAGACTGCTTACTTACCAAGATCAAGAATGGCATTATAGACATTAAAATAATTTAGCAAAGTAAACTACGGGATAACCCACAATGGTCCTGAAGCACTTACAGACAAGAGGCAAAGCGAACTGAAGAAGTTCATATTGCAGATCATGTACAAGCAATCTCCTAAATTAATAATGCTACTGAATGATTAAAGCCGGTCAAACAAACAACTGGTGTGGCTAAACCCTTACAGTCATAAACGGCACAAAGTACACTGTTTCCAAACATTTATGTCCAATTACTCTGAAAGGCCATGAAAATGTCTGGCTAAGGCCACAGTAAATGAACTGTATTGCCAGACACTTGATGTCCCATTGCATGTTGCTGTTAGCAGACATCACTGTTAACAGCATGTGGTTCAAACCCAATGTGACTTTGGCCAACAGACTGTGATCCATAGTTATATGTGGAATGATGATGATCAGCAGTTAAAGTGGTTTGGGTGAGCAGTGGGAACTCAGAAGAAGAGTTTTATTGGAACACATGCACTACCAGGGTTCCATTGCATGGCAAGCAGTGGGAATGCAAGCAAAGAATTTTGAGAGCAGTGGGAACGCCGTTCCCATGTGTTCCCACCCACTT